>ML781088.1:522379-552882 GCA_009831015.1 Picea engelmannii | reverse complement strand
ATTCTTCTAGGATAACTCAATCCGTAAAGCGTCTTCCCGTGAGGGATTTCACCATAAGGGGACCACTTTGGAGTTCATCCATTTGTACACCTTATCAATCATGATAAGACAATAATGAGAGCATGGGTCCTCCAACCATTCTTGTAAGATAACTCAATCCACAAAGCGTCTTCCCGTGAGGGCTTTCACCATAAGGGGACCACTTTGGAGTTCATCCATTTGTTTACCTTTGCATCGATTGGTTTCCACTTGGACATATAACATTCTCATCAAGGGAATAATATCAATTAATTACTTGACATCAACCAATGACATCAATCAAACCAAACCATTTACATCAATGACATATGATCCAACAATCTCCCAAGTAATCAAACCATTGGCATCAATGACAAACCATTGGCATCAATGACAACATGATCCAACAGTAGTGTCATTGTTACATTGGGGGTTTATCTCTATAGAATACCAGAGGCAATTCCAACTACTGGTTCGCTTAAAAAGTGCCACAAGGTAGTATCTCATACTGCAAAATTCAGCTTCTTCACAATTTGTTCAAAAGGGGAACAAAAGGACACTGCAACCACTACATCCTTGTCCCAAACACCTTCTATGAAACAAAAGTAGGTCGAAAAGGTTGCAAAAAAGTGAAAAAATTCCTTCTGCACATCATCCACTCATGTAGCCCGACTTTTCAAACAACCTTAGACTCAATAGGTTCATGACAAACTTCCAGAAACCGAACAACGCGACGTCTCCTGCAAGGCAAGCAACTCACCAAGATGCAGATTTAGAAAACACTTTTCCCTCTCCCCTGGGAACTCAACGCAATGGAGACCATTTCTTCCTAAGGAGGGAGGATTGATCTAGGTGGATATCAGTGGCCACCCACCTTTTCTGACTTGCTCAAAACAGTTTTCTAGAGATTTTGACAATTTACTATTTTTAGCAGTTTTTAACTTCCGGGGCCATTTTGAGGGCCCAAGTGAAGTTTTTTAGATATAGAGGTTCTCAATGATATCCAAATGAATTATTGATACCCCAAAATTAATCTCCTCAATGATACCTTTCCAATGAGCTATCATACGCCTAAAACATAGATCGTATGCAAAAGTTATGACACCGGGAAGTTGATGCACCAACTTACCGAAACGGGGCCCACAAGAATTTTGGCGCTTCATCTCCTAGGGTTAGGTTTTTGGATGTATAGAGTTTTGGCATTCCGATTTATTGTAAAAAGGCCTTCAGATCATCAGTGTAATCATCTTCTTGCGAATGTGAGTAGCCGTCACATCTCTTCTCAGAGATAAGTAGCCACCATTCTGGCGAGGCTTTCACTCTGTATTTTTATAGTCTCTTTACATTTCTTTCATTAATAGAAATCATGTATTAATGTATATATATGTTTATGGTTTCATCTCGGATACATTCTTGTTATATTATTGAATATCTGCGATAGCTCTATGCATTTCTTTATTATATCTCCGCTCTCATTTCGTGCCGAAAATAATCCGGATCAGTGGTATCGGAGTAGGTTGTTCTTGATTGTTTTTTCAGTGCATGTCCCCGACGAGGTCCGAGAATAGAAATTTAGTTCTATATATTGTCTCTCTTGAGGAAAATCGATCTCGCACACCCAAGAAACCCTCAATGGTGGAATACAAGAAAAACGATGGAGCAGACGATCCCATAAGTCTATTGCTTGAGCAAGCTCTCACGCGACAACGAGACGAAATGATGGAGAATTTTTCCCACATCCTTCAATGCCTCATGATAACATCAGGCACATATTCATCAAGAGGCCACTTTGGAGGCACCTCTCCTTTTAAGATATAGGTCAATTTTGATATTCCTATATTTTATGGTCAGATTGATGCGGATGCCCTAGATAAATGGTTAAATCTGTTAGAACGCTATTTCTCTGTTCACAATTTTTCCGACAGAGAAAAGATCATCTTCGCACTCTTTAAGGATCTCCCCCATGTCAAACATTGGTGGGAAACTTACTGGGAGAAGAGTTCCATAGAGGAGTCTGGAATATATGCGGCCGAGCCCACTTGGGATTTTTTTGTGGATGTGGTAAAGGAACAATATTACCTTGTTGGAAACTATGAGGACCAGTACATGAGATGGACCACACTACAACAAGAGAGGGGCCAAGTAGTTTCGGAGTTCACCAACACCTTTCATACCTTGCGCACCAAGCTGGGTATCAAATACTTCGAACATCATTTAGTTATGAAATACCGTGGGGATCTACACATATACATCCAAACTGAAATGGATTTTATAGACATCTCATCACTCGGTGCTGCTTATAGATATGATGTTAAAATCGAGTAGAATTTTAAGCACCAAAACAAACGAGATTTTGGGTCTTCAAATCTACAACAACCAAAGTATGACAAAGACGGCCCTAACAAACAGTCTACTGAAAACCATTCCAAGCCACATGAAAAGAAGGGTCACGGGAGGAAAAAAAGGACACTGGAAAATGGTGCGATTTCCACAAAATCCCCTGGCACAACATCGATGAATGTCGCTCAAAACAGTCATTGGTGGCTGAGATCAAAGACAGGGAGCCGAACCGTGATTCATAATCTGATTATGAAAATACTGGTAAAGGATAGATCATTGACGCAGACCCCACTGTTATTGTCGCGACCGCGGAAATTAAACCAGAAGAACCAACAGATCCTGAAGAGGGGGAATGTCTTTTTCATTCACAGATATGGGTGAAGGGGACCCTACTTCATTTTATTGTTGATAGTGAAAGCCAAAAGAACCTCATCTCAGAAGAGGTCGTCAAATAGTTGGGATTGTCGACAACACCACACTCACAACCATACAACATCAAGTGGCTTTTCCAAGGACGATATCTCTGTGCCAGCCAACCGTGTTGATTTTCATACAACATCCAATCCTTCAAGGATAAGGTATTATGTGATTTTGCCCCATTGGATGTTTGTGATGTTCTCTTGGGCCAACTATATATGTGGAGACACCATGTTGTTTATGAGTCTCGACCTCGTAGTGTCATTGTTACATTGGGGGCTCATCTCCATAGAATACCAAAGGTAGTTTCGACTACTGTTGCACCTAAAAAGTGCCGCAAGGTAGTATCTCATACTGCAAAATTAAGCTTCTTCACAATCTGTTCAAAATGGGAACATAAGGACACTACAACCACTACAGCCTCACCCCAAGCACCTTTTATCAAACAGAAGCAGGTCAACAAGGTTACATCAAAGAGAAAAGATTCATTTTTCACATCATCCTCTCATGTAGCCCGACTTGTCGAATAACCTCAGCCTCAACAGGTTCATGACAAACTTCCACAAACTGAACAACGTGACATCTCCCGCAAGGCAAGCAACTCACCAAGATGTAGATTTAGAAAATGCTTTTCTCTCTCCCTATGGAACTCAACACAATGGAGAATTTTTCTCCCTAAGGAGGGATGATTGATCCAGGTGGATATCGGTGGCTACCCACCTTTTCCAACTGGCTCAAAACTGTTTTTTGGAAATTTTGGCAATTTACCATTTTTAGCAGTTTTTAACTTCAGGGGCCATTTTGAGGGCCCAAGTGAAGGTTTTTTTATATATAGGTTCTCAATGATAGTTGAAGGCATTATTTATCCCCCAAAATTAATCTCCTTGATGATATCTTTCCAACGAGCTATCATACGCCTAAAACAAAGATCGTATGAAAAAGTTACGACCCTAGGAAGTTGATGCACCAACTTACCCAAACGGGGCCAACATGACTTTTGGCGCTTCATCTCTTAGGGTTAGGTTTTTGGATGTCTAGGGTTTTTTGCGTTCTGCTTTATTGTAAAAATTCCTTCAGAGCCTCATTGTAATCATCTTCTTACGAATGCGAGTAACCGTCACATCTCTTCTCAGAGATAAACTGCCACCATTCTAGAGAGTCTTTCACTCTATATTTTTACAGTCTTTGTACATTCTTTCATTAATAGAAATCGTGTATTACTGTATATATGTGTTTATGGTTGCATCTCTAATACATTCCTATTATATTATTGAATATCTGTGATATCTCTCTGCATTTATTTATTATATCTCCACTCTCATTTCGTGCCAAAATAATCTGGATCAGTGGTATTAGAGCAAGTTGTTCTTGATCATTTTTCAGTGCATGTTCTCGACGCGGTCTGAGTATAGGAATTTGAATCTCGAGCTTGTCTGTGTTGAGGAAAATTTCTCTTGAACACCCAAGAAACCCTCAATGGTGGAAGAAAAGAAAAATGACAGAGCAGACGATCCTATAAGTCTTTTGCTTGAGCAAGCTCTCACACGACAGAGGGACGAAATGATGGAGAATTTTTCCCACTTCATTCAACGCTTCCCGATAGAATCAGGTGCATCTTCATCAAGTGACCACTTTGGAGGCACCTCACCTTTTAAGGTACAGGTCAATTTTGATATTCCTATATTTTATGGTCAGATAGATGCGGATGCCCTAGATAAATGGTTAAATCTGTTAGAACGCTATTTCTCTGTTCACAATTTTTCTGACAGAGAAGAGATTATATTCGTGCTCCTTAAGTCTTTACCCCATGTCAAACATTGGTGGGAAACTTATTGGGAGAATATTTCCACAGAGGAGTCTAGAATATATGGGTCCAAGCCCACTTGGGATTTTTTTGTGGATGTGGTAAAGGAACAATATTACCTTGTTGGCAACTACGAGGACCAGTACATGAGATGGACCACACTATGACAAGAGAGGGGCCAAGAATTTTCGGAGTTCACCAATACCTTCCATACCTTGCGCACCAATATGGGTATCAAAGACTCTGAATGAAATTTGGTTCTGAAATATCATGGGGCTCTACAGAGATACATCCAAACTGAAATGGAATTTATGGACATCTCATCACTCGGTGCTACTTATCGAGATGTTTTTAAAATCGAGTAGAAATTTAAGCACCAGAACAAATAGGATTTCAAATCTGCAAATCTGCAACAAACAAAGTATGACAAAGACGACCCTAACAAATAGTCTCCCAAAAACCATTCCAAGCCACATGAAAAGAAGGGTCATGGGAAGACAAAGAAGGACACCGGAAAATGGTACGATTTCCACAAAATCCCCTGACACAACATCGATTAATGTTGTTCAAAATAGTCATTAGTGGTAGAGATCAAAGACAATGAGCCGAACCCTGATTATGAAAATAATGGTAAAGGACAGATCATTGACATAGACCCCACTACTATTGTCGCGACCACGACAATTCAACCAAAAGAACTGACAAATCCTGAAGAGGGGGAACATCTTTTTCATTCACAAATGTGGGTGAAGGGGACCCCGCTTCATTTTATTGTTGATAGTGGAAGCCAGAAGAACCTCATCTCAACAGAGGTCATCAAATAGTTTGGATTGTCGACAACACCACAACCGCATCCATACAACATCGGGTGGCTTCGCCAAGGATGAGATCTTCGTGTCAGCCAATAGTGTCGATTTTCATATGCCATCCAAATCTTCAAGGATGAGGTATTATGTGATGTTTCCCCACTGGATGTTTGTGATGTTCTCTTGGGCCAACCATATATGTTCAGACACCATGCTGTTTATGAGTCTTGAGCTTGTAGTGTCATTGTTACGTTGGGGGGTCATCTCTACAGAATACCATAGGTTGTTTTGACTACTGTTCCACCTAAAAAATGCCGCAAGGTAGTATCTCATACTTCAAAATTTAGCTTCTTCACAATTTGTTCAAAAGGGGAACAGAAGGACACTGCAACCACTACAGCCTCGCCGCAAGCACCTTCTATCAAACACAAGCAGGTCGACAAGGTTGCAGAAAAGTGCAAAGATTGCTTCTGCACATCTTCCTGTCATGTAGACCGACTTGTCAAATAGCCTTATCCTTAACAGGTTCGTGAAATACTTCCACAAACTGAACAATGTGATATCCCCTGCAAGGCAAGCAACTCACCAAGATGCAGATTTAGGAAATGCTTTTCCCTCTCCCCCGGGAACTTAACACAATGGATACCATTGCTTCCTAAGGAGGGAGTATTGATCTAGGTGTATATCAGTGGCCACCCACCTTTTTTGACTAACTCAAAACAGGTTTCTGGAAATTTTGGCAATTTACTATTTTTAGCAGGTTCTGGGACCATTTTGAGGGCTCAAGTGAAGGTTTTTCAATATCAAGGTTCTAAAATATAACCAAAGGAATAATTTGTCCCCCAAAAATAATCTCCTCGATGATACCTTTCCAACAAGCTATCATACACCTAAAACGAAGATCGTATGCAAAAGTTACAACCCCGAGAAGTTGATGCACGAACTTACCCAAACAGGGCCCACATGACTTTTGGCACTTCATCTCCTAGGGTTAGGTTTTTGGATGTCTAGAATTTTTGACATTTTGGTTTATTGTAAAAAGGCCTTCAGATCCTCATTATAATCATATTCTTTCGAATGTGAGTAGCCTTCACATCTCTTCTTAGAGATAAGATGCCACCATTCTAGTGAGTCTCTCACTCTGTATTTTTACAGTCTCTGTACATTTATTTAATTAATAGAAGTCGTTTATTACTTTATATATGTGTTTATGGGTGCATCTCCGATACATTCCTGTTATATTATTGAATATATTTGATATCTCTCTGCATTTCTTTATTATATCTCTGCTCTCATTTTGTGCCGAAAATAATCTGGATCAGTGGTATCAAAGCATGCTATTCTTGATTGTTTTTTCAGTGCATGTCCCCGACGAGGTTCAAGTATAGAAATTTGGGTCTCGAGCTTGTATCTCTTGAGGAATGTCTCTTTCACACACCCAAGAAAGCCTCAATGGTAGAAGAAAAGAAAAATGACAGAGCAAACGATCGTATAAGTCTGTTGTTTGAGCAAGCTCTCACGCAACAGAGGGACGACATGATGGAGAATTTTTCCCACATCCTTCAATGGCTCTCAATAGAATTAGGTACATCTTCATCAAGAGACCACTTTGGAGGCACCTCTCCTTTCAAGGCACAGGTCAATTTTGATATTACTATATTTGAAGGTCAGATAGATACAAATGCCCTAGATAAATGGTTAAATATGTTAGAAGGTTATTTCTCTATTCACAATTTTTTCGACAGAGAAAAGATCATATTCGTGCTCCTTAAGGCTCTCCCCCATGCCAAACATTGGTGGGAAACTTACTAGGAGAAGAGTTCCATAGAGTAATATGGAATATATGGGGCTGAGCCCACTTGAGATTTTTTTGTGTATGTGGTAAAGGAACAATATTACCCTACTGGCAACTATGAGGACCAGTACATGAGATGGACCACACTGCGACAAGAGAGGGGCCAAGCAGTTTATGAGTTCACCAACACCTTCCATACTCTGTGCACCAAGATGGGTATCAAAGACTCTGAACGACATTTTGTTCTGAAATGTCGTGGGGCTCTACACAGATACATCCAAACTGAAATGGATTTTCTGGACATCTCATCACTCGGTGCTGCTTATCGATATGCTGTTAAAATCAAGAAGAAATTTAAGCACCATGACAAATGGGATTTTGGGTCTACAAATCTGTAACAACTAAATTATGACAAAGACGAACCTAACAAATAGTCTCTCGAAAAACATTCCAAGCCACTTGAAAAGAAGGGTCATGACACAACACCGATCAATGTCGCTGAAAACAATCATTTGTGGCCGAGATCAAATACAAGGAGCTGAATCCTGATTCAGAATCTGATTATGAAAATACTGGTAAATGATAGATCATTGACACATACCCCACTTCTATTTTCATGACCATGACAAGTCAACCAGAAGAACCAACAGATCCTGAAGAGGGGGAACGTCTTTTTCATTCACAGATGTGGGTGAAGGGGACTTCACTTCATTTTATTGTTGATAGCGGAATCCAGAAGAACCTCATCTCAAAAGAGGTCATCAAATAGTTGGGATTGTCGACAACACCACACCTGCTACCATACAACATCGGGTGGCTTCGCCAAAGATGATATGTCCTTGTCATCCAACAGTGTCGATTTTCATACGACATCCAACCCTTTAAGGATGAGTTATTATGTGATGTTGTCCCACTGGATGTTTGTGATGTTCTCTTGGGCCAACAATATATGTGGAGACACCATACTGTTTATGAGTCTCGACCTTGTAGTGTCATTATTACGTTGGGGGATCATCTCTACAGAATACCAGAGGTAGTTCCAACTACTATTCCACATAAAATGTGCCGCAAGGTAGTATCTCATACTGCAAAATTTAGCTTCTTCACAATCTGTTCAAAAGGAGAACAAAAGGACACTGCAACCACTATAGCCTCGCCCCAAGCACCTTCTATCAAACAGAAGTAGGTTCAAAAGGTTGTAAAAAAGTGCAAAAAATCCTTTTTCACATCGTCCTCTCATGTAGCTTGACTTGTCTAACAACCTCAGCCTCAACAAGTTCATGACAGACTTCAACAAACTGAACAACGCGATGTCTCCCACAAGGCAAGCAACTCACCAAGAAGCAGATTTAGAAAATGCTTTTCCCTATCCCCTGGGAAATCAACCCAATGGAGACCATTTCTTCATAAGGAGGGGGGATTGGTCCAATTGGATATCGGTGGCCACCCACCTTTTCCGACTGGCTCAAAATAGTTTTCTGGAAATTTTGACAATTTACTATTTTTAGCAGATTTTAATTTCTAGGGCCATTTTGAGGGCCCAAGTGAAGGATTTTTGATATTGACGTTCTCAATGATAGTTGAAGGCGTTATTGAGCCCCCAAAATGAATATCCTTGATGATACCTTTCCAACAATATATCATATGCCTAAAACGAATATCGTATGCAAAAGTTACGACCCCGGGAAGTTGATGCACCAACTTACCCAAACGGGGTCCACATGACTTTTGGCGCTTCATCTCCTAGGGTTAGGTTTTTGGATGTGTAGGGTTTTTGGCATTCCGGTTTATTGTAAAAATGCCTTCAAAGCCTCATTGTAATCATCTTCTTGTGAATGGGAGTAGCCATCACATCTCTTCTTAGAGATAAGCTGCCACCAATCTAGTGAGTCTTTCACTCTGTATTTGTACAGTCTCTGTACATTTATTTCATTAATAGAAATCATGTATTAATGTATATATGTATTTATGGTTGTATCTCTCATAGATTCCTGTTATATTATTGAATATATCTCTGCATTTATTTATTATATCTCCGATGTCCTTTCGTGCCGAAAATAATATGGATCAGTGGTATCAGAGCAGGCTGTTCTTGATCGTTTTTTCAGTGTATGTCCTCGACGAGGTCCGAGTTTAGAAATTTGGGTCTCGAGTTTGTATCTCTTGCGGATCATCGCTCTCACACACCCAAGAAACCCTCAATGGAAGAAGAAAAGAAAAGAGATGGAGCAGACGATACTATAAGTTTGTTGCTTGAGCAAGCTCTCACGCGACAGAGGGATGAAATGATGGAGAATTTTTCCCACATCATTCAATGCCTCCCGATAGCATCAGGAACATATTCATCAAGCGTCCACTTTGGAGGCACCTCGCCTTTGAAGGTACATGTCAATTTTGATATTACTATATTTGAAGGTCAGATAGATGCAGATTCCCTTGATAAATGGTTAAATCTGTTAGAAACTTATTTCTCTGTTCACAATTTTTTCGATAGAGAAAAGATCATCTTCGCGCTCCGTAAGGCTCTCCCCCATTAGAAACATTGGTGGAAAACTTACTGGGATCAGCGTTCCATAGAGGAGTTTGGAATATATGGGGCCGAGCCCACTTGGGAATTTTTTGTGGATGCGGTAAAGGAACAATATTACCCTATTGGCAACTATGAGGACTAGTACATGAGATGGACCACACTGTGGCAAGAGAGGGGCCAAGAAGTTTTGGAGTTCACCAACACCTTCCATACCTTGCACACCAAGCTAGGTATCAAATACTCCAAATGACATTTGGTTCTGAAATACTGTGGGGCTCTACACAGATACATCCAAACTGAAATGGATTTTCTAGACATCTCATCACTTGGTGCTTGTTAAAGATATGTTGTTAAAATCGGGCATAAATTGAAGCACCAAAACAAACGGGATTTTGGTTCTGCAAATCTGCAACAACCAAAGTATGAAAAAGATGACCCTAACAAACAGTCTCCCGAAAACCATTCCAAGACACATGAAAATAAGGGTCAAGGGAAGACAAAGAAGGACACCAGAAAATGGTGCGATTTCCACAAAATACCCTGTCACAACATCGATGAATGTCGCTCAAAACAGTCATTGGTGGTTGAGATCAAAGACAAGGAGCTGAACCCTCATTCAGAATCTGATTTTGAAAATACTGGTAAAGGACAAAAAATTTGACGCATACCCCACTGCTATTGTCACAACTGTGACAATTCAACCAGAAGAACCAATAGATCTTGAAGAGGGGGATCATCTTTTTCATTCATAGATGTGGGTGATGGGGACCCCGCTTCATTTTATTGTTGATAGCGGAAGCCAAAAGAACCTCATCTCAACAGAGGTCGTCAAATAGTTGGGATTGTCAACAACACCACACCCGCAGCCATACAACATCGGGTGGCTTCGCCAAGGATGAGATCTCCGTGTCAACTAATAGTGTATATTTTAATACGACATCCAACGCTTCAAGGATGAGGTATTATGTGATTTTACCTCACTGGATGTTTGTGATGTTCTCTTGGGCCAACCATATATGTGGAGACGTCATGATGTTTATGAGTCTTGACCTCGTAGTGTCATTGTTATGTTGGGGGGTCATCTCTACAGAATACTAGAGGTAGTTCTGACTACTGGTCCACCTAAAAAGTTCCGCAAGGTAGTATCTCATACTGCAAAATTTAGCTTTTTCACAATCTATTTAAGAGGGGAACAAAAGAACACTATAACGACTACAGCCTCTTCCCAAGCATCTTCTATCAAACAGAAGCAGGTCGAAAAGGTTGCAACAAAGCGCAAATATTCCTTCTGCACATCATCCTCTCATGTATCCTGACTTGTTAAACAACCTCAACCTCAACAGGTTCATGACAGACTTCCACAAACTGAACAACATGATGTCTCCTGCAAGGCAAGCAACTCACCAAGATGCATATTTAGAAAATGATTTTCCCTCTCCTATGGGAAATCAACGCAATGGATACTATTTCTTCCTAAGGAGGGAGGATTGATCTAGGTGGATATCGATGGCCACCCACCTTTTCTGACTGGCTCAAAACAATTTTCTGGAAATTTTGGCAATTTACTATTTTTAGCAGTTTTTAACTTTTGTGGCCATTTTCAGGGCCCAAGTGAAGGATTTTTGATATTGAGGTTCTTAATGATATCCAAAGGAATTATTGATCCCCCAAAATTAATATTCTCGACGATACCTTTCCAACGAGCTATCATATGCCTAAAACGGAGATCGTATGCAAAAGTTACGACTCCGGGAAGTTGATGCACCAACTTACCCAAACGGGCCCACATGAGTTTTGGCACTTCATCTCCGAGGGTTAGGTTTTTGGATGTCTAGGGTTTTGGGCATTCTGGTTTATTGTAAAAATTCCTTCAGAGCATCATTGTAATCATATTCTTGCGAATGCAAGTATCCATCACATCTCTTCTCAGAGATAAGCTGCCACCATTCTATCGAGTCTTTCACTCTGTATTTTTACAGTCTCTGTACATTTATTTCATTAATAGAAATAATGTATTACTGTATATCTATGTTTATTGTTTCATCTATGATACATTCCTGTTATATTATTGAATATCTGCGATATCTCTCTGCATTTCTTTATTATATCTCCACTCTCATTTGGTGCCGAAAATAATCCGGATCAGTACTTGCCTTGCTTTAACTCTGCGTCATTCTGTCCTGTCAGCCTGATTTTGCTGACTTTGATTTTCCCTCTTGTTTCCTTTTTTGATATGGTTGTTATCATTTCCCTCGTTTTTTTTTTTTTTTTTATTCTTTACTGCGCAGTGGGTGGTCGACTGTCCTTGTACAGCTTCAGTCGACTCCCATTGATCATTCCTCTGAGGTTTGCACCTGCTAGATCTCTTAACTGTACATATCCTCCATTCGTGACACAATTTACCTCGTATGGTCCTCGCCAATGCATTCTGATCTTTCCTGGGTGCTGCAATGATTTACTTTTGTAGAGAAATAATAGATCTCCTTCCTTGAATGTCTTCCTCTTGATGTGGCGGTCATGCCTCGAGCATCTTGTCGATCTCATCTTTAAATTTTTGTTTGTAGATGGGGTTTAGTCTGTATGGTCGTTGTTTAATGGGTCTCGCATTAGGTTTGAGTGGTATCTTCATTTCTCCTATTCGTGCAACAATTCTATGATGCTTTCTATTGTCTTTTCGTCCCATTAATCTCCAATGCTGGCCATTTTGGGCTGCTCAGTGGTCCCTATGTTAACCTTATTGATATTGATTTGTGCAGAGATGACCTCTAATTCTAAGGGTGGTCCTTCCACCTCTCTCTTGCCTTCGACTTCTTCGATCTGAATATCACGTGAATCATCTTCATTTGGTGCTTCTCCTTGTACCTGGTAGCATGACAACAATTCCTTGACTGTATGCTTATTCTACTATTGTACCTCTGTGATAACTTCCACTTCTGATTCTGTAATGAATATGACATCTCTGATCTGTTTCAAGGATGTGTCTATGTTGGGGTTCTCATTCTCAAATGAGAAAGTGACTGTAAGGTTCTGTTGGAGTGTTGCCCATGTCTTGGTTCCTTTTCACATTTCCTGGTCTATATACCAATTCAATGGTATGCATTCTAAGGTATGACTGAAGTGGTGAGGCCATTCTTCTGGTGGAATCATTTTCCATAATGTTTTACATGCCTCCAAGCGTTCTGCTAGCCTTCCTAGTCCATCATATTTTTGTTAGTTTTTCCATATCTATTCTACGTTGAACCTTATGCACAGTAATCGTTTGCATTGGTACCAATTTTTGATAGTCTCTTTGTGCGCACCCCACCATCTTGCGGGTGTGGATTTTAGTGATAAATATAGTGCTAATAGTCTCTGGTTCTCTAAGACTTCATCTTCGTATTGTGTCAAGAAATTTTCCAAATCATTTAGTTCGTGAAAACTGGGTGGTTCTCTGATTTCTGCACCAAGCCATCTTACTGCACGGTCTATTCTTGCACACGTTCTTGTGGATACTTCGTGTAGTCTTTGCTTCCAGTTTTCTAACCCAGTGTCTGAGTTTGTTGTGCATGAAGTAATACTCTGCCAACTGAGTATCTCATTTGCAGTTGGGTTTATATAGTTTGCATCGCGTGTAGTTGTTCTGTACAACTGGCCGATTTCATCTAGATCAATGAAAGTGGGTTCTACGAACCTCTCGCCTTCTGATGGGTCAAGTGGTGCTATAACCTTGTAGTCTCCTGACTCAAATGTCATTTTTCTGGTTTTCAAGTTAATTATGGCTTGGTTGTTGAACGCCCAATCCAGACCAAGTAGCATTGGGTAAGGTGTTGTACCATCTACTATTTTGATGACTTCAAAGTCTGCCTTGGTGCGCACCCCATCCAGATTGACGGTTACCCCTTTCAGTCTACCTATTGGTAGGACTCGATGTTGATTTGTTAGTTTAATTGAACAATTGAGTATCCCAGTGTAGGTTCTCCCATGCATTTCCATATGGTTTTTGGTTGTACGTTCACTTCGGATCCTAGATTTATTATAATATCTCCCATGTTGAAATCCCCAATATTAACATTGATTATAAATTCTCTACTTTTTCTTCTTCTTGTGTGTAGGTGGTTGACAGTTTTCAGTTTTGGATTTTGTTCCATCTCACTGCTACATTTCTCTAGGATGTTTTGCAATACTTTGATAGATAAAGGATCACTTAACATTTTGATGCATGATTGCAAAAAGTATTTGATAGTACTTACTTGTTCCTTAGGTTGTGTTCTGTTGGTATGGTCCAGTGATGGCGACATGTCATATTCCGGGGCTTCCTTGTTCTGTTGTGCAGTCAGTGCTATGTCCTCCTTCTAGAATTTTTGTCGGGATTCTGTAAAGATATCCTTTTCTTTTTGCACATCGAACTACTTCTTAGGGTTGGGGTGCTTCTTTACCCATTGGGTCTGCGTTGGGTCCAGTCGAACTGCGTCGTTTCCTGTTCTTGTTCCTCCTCAAGTGACTATGTTGATGTTCCATCTGTCATCCCTTGCTTCGACTGAAATCCACTAAACATTCTGGTTATTTTGGTTTCTTTTTTCCTGGATATTTACAAGTAGTGTCGGACATTCCTCTGTATCGTGGTACGAAGCACAACAGTACATACAGGTCGATGGTGGTAGTGGGAATTCCCATGCATAATGTCCTGGTTGCTGGCAATTGTGACATGTGACTGGTCCTCTTCCACATCCAAAACCTCCTCTGGCTCCTCCTCCTCCTCTATAGGTTGCGTGATCACCTCGTGGTGCGTTATATTGTGGTACCTGAGTATATTGTGCGGTATTGTATTGGGGCTGTGCTGGGTTGTACTACGGTTGCACAATATTATAAGGTTGTTGCACAGTATTATACTGTTGTTGCACAGTGTTGTATGGTTCTGGGGCTTGAGTGAACTGTGGTGCTGCCTTCCCAGTCATCATTTCTGCCTATACCCTATATGGGTCTGAGGTTCTTTCCCGCATATGCTCCATAGTTCGACAGTATTTGTTGTCGTGGCCCATTGACTTGCAAAATGTGCAATATGAGTTTGTTGGGACTGTTTAGTATTTCTACATCAACATACAATGGTAGGTTTCGTGACCCGATTTCTTGCAGAGTTCGCACCATAATCCCTCCTGTGGAAATGGGTTTGGCATGAATGTTGATGTATACTGCGTGAACATCGGACATTCATTTTTGTGGTGTCCTTCTGTCCTACATGTGGTACACCAAACGAATTCTCATTTTTACTTGTTCTTATTTTGGTTCAATTGAAATGTTAAGTTCTTCAGATCCTCTTTCAGTTCTTCGATAACCGGGTCCGTCTGCTGGTACTAATTCTCTTCCAATTGCAAGGCTTCCTGCAGAGCCTCTGCTTGTGTCTGGAACTTTTGTTGTCATAGTGGATATTTTAAGTGTGGGAGTAGGGAGTTGACAAACAGGTGCCAATTTTGTATCTTGGTCATAAGGTATTTTAACTTCCCTTTTAATCACTTGAATCTCTGATCAATCTCCCATACTGATTCTCCTGGTTTCTGTCTTATCTCAATCATCTCGTTCATATATTGATCCTTTGAGCTCGGCTTCTGGAAATCATTAATTAGTAGTTTCTTAGTGTCCTCTAACATCCTTGTCATCCTGAGAGTACTGTTTGTGTCTAGACTCATGTACCAATCTAGTGCGCGGTCTCTTAGCATGATTTCTAGCTACGCGAGTTTGGTGTTGTCATCAGTGATCTACTTTGCTTCCTAGATCTTAGCGCAAATGAATAGATGCTTCTCAGGGTCTTTCGCTGCTTCTCCTTGAAATTCTGGTAATCTGATAGTAGGGTCATGTCCTTCCATTTTGAGTACTAAGCTACTGCCTCCTCTGCGTGGTGTGGATACTTGACTAAGATTACCTGAAATGGCTCCTCCAGTTGTCTCTCCTTATGTAGATGTTCTTCTTGCTGTCGGACTTCCTCCAAACTTTGGTTTCCTAAACGATGGTGTTCTGTGTGGTGTATTGGTCACACATGGGTTTATGGGTTCCACACTGACATTGATACGAAAGGGGTGGCTGTATTCTCCTCCCAGTCTTGGGTCTCTTGTTTTCCTCTCATAAGTGGTGCGCAGGGTTTCATCAATCTACTCTACAACCTCGAGATCCTCTACCTCTTCCTCATTGCTTTCCAAGCCCTCCCTTTTGGCTATGGATTTCTTCTTGGTGTTTATCTTATATTGGTAGGGTGCTCTGCTACACATTGTTCCTGATGATGCCAAGATCCACTTTAGTTGGTCATCATCCATCGAGATCAGGTCCAAGGGTTCCTTTTCCTTTTTCTCTTTATCCTGCCCTCCTTCCATTCCTCCTCTTTTTGTCAGTGCTTCCCCCCTTCCCCCATGCACACAGGGAATTCTAACTATTTGATTCCATTGTCATTACACCTTTGTTATATAGAAGTATCTTAATAGAAGTATACAGAGATCGAATGTACCTTCCTCTGGTTCCTTGTAGAAATTCTTGCTCAGCTACACTGTATGACTTCGCGGTGTCTACCGCAAACTCTGTGATGAATCCTGCCACAGTACTGTCAATCCAAAAGTCTACTGCGTGAGTGAATTTGTTGTTCACCTGCTGCAGCTGCTAAATATGTACTAGAGTCCAGTCTAGTTGTCGAATCAAGTTCGTTGGGTGGTTATCCGTTAACCTTAAGATGCACTCCTGTAGTAGATGCGGAAAATTATAGAAGAAGATTTCGTGTAAATCCGTAAACACATATTTATCCAAGTATCTACGTGGTGTGATTCTAGGGTTTCTATTGTCTTTGTGTGAAAACTCTAGCTCTTTAGTTCACAACCAACCCTCGATTTCTACTCTCATGGGGTTCCAAGGTCTCCACATTCCCTTCTAATGACTCATTGCTTCTTCGATGGTTCTTGTCCACTCTATCTCATCTACTCAGTCCTATCTTGTTCCTCTTAATACGACAATAGAACCATTTGTTGGTTTTAATCGACTCCCTTCTCTAGTTATCTGAGTTATTGACCCATGGTTCATGTCATTCGGGATTACAACAAAGCCTCTAACTATCGGCCCTCCTGGTAAACCAGAAGGCAACATAGCGCCCGAAAGGTACTGCACAGTCTCACTCGAGATAGCTAAGGATGGTTGATTATAAGACTCAGGTTTTTACAACCTAGGACAGAATAGGAGATAAAGGGTTTCTTTATTAAGGCCATGTTCTGTGAACTGTTACTATAATCTACTTATTCCTAGGAATCACAAGCATATAACTCAAAATATAAACATATTTTAATAATGCATTTGTTTATTCATCAATCGTAGTCATCTATTGCTTGAAAGAAGTTAAATCTATGCAAACATTCAACATATTACATAGATGTTACCATGGTTCACCCCTCCTGGGCTACATCCATAAATATTTGGCTTTTCTCTCTTGGATTAAAGTAATTCTTGATCTCCCTGCACCACGCGCTTATAGTTCTCTACAAAAGTGGGTAATATCTATGCGAGGTGAACTAGATCGCACCAGGCTCTGCAGCCTGCGGTCTAATCCTCAGATCTACCTTCCCTCATATCTTTCTTGCTCAAAATATTACGAATATTGGTTTATACAATTCAAACCCATCACATATTTCCAACATCAAAACTCGGAAAAATCACTCAATAACAATCACAATATTCATAGGAACTAACATAAAAACAACAACAATAACTACAACAACTACTACCCAAAGAAACACACACATATGATACTTCCGTATCTATATTTCTACATTTCGGGCTCTTTAGCCACTTACAGAATATTACCAAAACCCTAACCCTTATTACGCTAGGATTTTCTCCCATGTGCATGCTGTTCTTCCTCCAGCTGTCACTTTCCACTGTGCATGCTCTCTTGCATTCATGCATGCTGATCTTTTTCCAGTTGTCATTTTAGTTTCCTGCATGATTTCTTTCCCATGATCGTCCTTCTTTCCACTTCAACATGGTGCCAACAATTACAATGAGGCTTTGAAGGCCTTTTTACAATAAAACGAAATGACAAAAAACCTAGACATCAAAAAACCTAACCCTAGGAGATGAAGCACCAAAATTCATGTGGGCCTCGTTTGGGTAAGTTGGTGCATCAACTTCTCGGGGTCGTAACGTTTGCATACAATCTTTGTTTTAGGTGTATGATAGCTCGTTGGAAAGGTATCGTCGAGGGGATTCATTTTGGGGGCTCAATAATGCCTTATATTATCATTAAGAACCTTGATATCGAAAAACCTTCACTTGGGCCCTCAAAATGGCCCTGAAAGTTAAAAATGCTAAAAATAGTAAATTGCCAAAATTCTAGAAAACTATTTTGAGCCAGTTAGAAAAGGTGGGTGGCCACTGATATGCACCTGGATCAATCCTCCCTCCTTAGGAAGCATTGATATCCATTGCGTTGATTTCCTGGGGGAGAGGGAAAAGCATTTTCTAAATCTGCATCTTGGTGAGATGCTTGCCTTGCGGGAGACGTCGTGTTGTTCAGTTTGTCACGAACCTGTTGAGGTTGAGGCTGTTCAAAAATTCGGGCTACATGAGAGTGTTATCACTCTGTAATTTCTCATGTTGAGGGATAAATTAACAGAGGTAACTATTTCAATTGCTTGGAGTCTTGGATCTAGCCCTCCAAGACTTTGAGAGGGATCTCTCTGTATGATTTAGCTTAGTTTGGCGTAGGATATTAGGCTAGTTATGAGGGATCAGGGTTTTTGGTTTTTAAATGGTTGGTTTGGGACAATAAGGAGGGCCATTGGGAAAATGGGGTCTGTGCTTAAATATATGATTCACTCTCAGATCTAGACAAATATCCTACACAGGGCAAGGTAGTGGAAATGTTGGATTGAATTAAGTTTGAATGGTGTCAAATGAGGAAGAAATAGGGGAGGAAAAAGCCAAGTAAAGGAGCATTTAAGAATTCCTAAACTGATATTTTAGAAGAGAAACATAAAGATTATCAAGAACCATATGCAAAGTATTTCTCCAATAAATTCTTCTCTATTCATTTTCCTTTGACAATAAGAATTTGAAAACAAATGAAATGATAGCTGGAAAAACATTTAATAGAGAAAAGAAATGCCACCAACACCTCGAGAATCTTGTCAACAACTTGCCTATTACTGATCGATCATTTCGAGATTACAAAAAAAACTTTCCGGAATGGCAAGGCCCATAGTCCAGCAAAGAAAAACGACTTCCTTCTAGGTCGAACCCTTCCTTCATCTTTTACATGTGCATATATAGAAGAAAAATGCCTCAGCCTTCAAAAGACTTGAGCTCTAGTTTTCTATTTCTAATAATAGAAAACGGTTATATGGAATGACACATGTAACCATTAAACTGCCTAATTCCTAGGAACTAACTTAACAAAGAGTGATTTGAAATCTGGAAATGCCACTTGAGCACCTTGAATGCTAGAGGTTGTTAGAATTTATTGACAGCTGGAGAAACTGTGTTCTAACCACTGCATGAAATGTGGGAAAGCTTTTCCATTTGTCATTAATGAATTTAAATTGCCACCTGATGATGATTGAACTGCCATCTGCTCCATGAAATCTGGGATAAATATCCTTAGATCACCTCTTTCCCAACTACCTCCTCGAGTCCTGGATCTGCCTTGTTTTGCACTGGCTAAATTGGTTCCTTGACTGCCAGTTGTATTCAAAAGGATGTCCAAAAACAAGGACACTCTGCCACTTGTGTGGAAAAAATCTCCTTCAACCTCATGGATATAAAGGTTGTTCCACAATGCTACCTTGCTTTTAGAACCCATATTTATAATTATGTGGCCATCAATTTCCAGAGTCTTATCATCAACAATCTTCAAGCTCCCTTTGTATACCACATGAGTTGAATCATACTTAAACAAGTAAGCCATGTATTTGGCATCAATGGACGAGTCATTGATCACAACTACTTCAATATCTTCCCTATCCAATGCAACACACAAAACCAACCTCTCAATACGACTAAATCCATTTATTCCAATCTTGTTCCTCTCCTTTCCTGAGGATTTTTGAACTCTAGGATGGATCTCTGTTTCAATAGCTCGAATTGGTTGCAAAGTCCTAGCACTCTGACTGTGTAAGGTTGAACCCTGATAAAAATATGCAGTAGATCCGAAGAAATTGCTTCCAAAGCATCTGAAAGGCAATCTAACTGTGCCATTGGTGCTTGTTATCTTCCAGAGATTCTTTTAACTTTTTCCCGCAAAGGAACCCGAGAGACCAGAAATTCTTTAAAAAACCAAATTTTTGACAAAAATCCACAAATTAACCTGTGATAAAAGTTGAGAAGTGTTGAGAGTTTTCTGCCACCTTCACATTTTCGCTATGCGCCACGAATCATCTGCGTTATGCCCAAAATATGCCCGAAATAGATATCAATCACAATACTGATTTTCCCTATAAGTTATAGGGTCCTAACATAGGCTCCACCTGGGGAAGATAGCTCCAAAGGAGGTGTCTAGAACCGCCAAACTCTGGGAACTTGATGATCAGTGTCTTCCTATTAGGTAATGGTGTCCAATTTATGAACTAAAAAATTAAATTTAGACTGAAAACTAATGAATGAAACTTTGTGCTGCAGATTTTAAAACTGAAAATTATGTACATCGGAGATCTGATGGTTGAATTGCAATCTGAAAAATGTTGAACTGAAGAAATACTTGGAAAATGCTCAAAGTATTGAGCTTATTTGCACAGATCTACTTACCCTACTTTGCTAACAGTTACTACTCAATCAGGTAATGAAAAAGTGCCAATGAATTCAACCTAGCAGTTGATCCCATGATTGGGATTCCTCATCATGATTGATGAAAATCAAAACTAAAATATGTTACATGTAATGGCAACTAGTGATGGCTTGGGTCCTTGCAAAAAAAACATGATCGAACAATTATACTGAAGAGGAGCTCCATATAATTTGCAACTGGGTCAATAAATATATGATCTATTTGTTGACTCTCCAGGAATTCATTTAGCATTTTAACATGGATGCGTTTTCCATCCGTATCCTCAATATTAGACCATGATTGTAACTGTTCAGTTTCAGACTTATGCTTGCAAACAAAATATTCATCAATCGGAAAATCGAAAGACAATACAATCTCTTTTGGTTTTGGAGACGTAAGATTCTCATAAAACAGTTTTGGATTTTGGAAATTGTAGGAATGAATCTGAGTATTCAAGATCTCAATATCCTTTTCAAGTCTTTCATCAAACAACTCGAGAACACAAATTTTAAATTCGGGAGAAAAATTTCTCGATTTCCAATAGTGAAACAAGGTTGTTAACAAAACTTCATCAATTTGAAAATCTGCTAACTCATCCCTGAATTCTTTTATAGCTTCACAAGATATAGGATTTTCCACATACCCTGTCATCTTGAATCATCATCAATGTTCTGAAATTTGGATCCGTTGGCAGTGAAGTCTCTCATGAACTTTGAAGCTCGGGATATTTGAACAATGGAGTCACCACATGAATGGTACAACCTTTCTGTGTTTGGCTTCTATTCACCATTGGAGGTCAAATATGAAATTGAAGTGCACTTATGGAGAATGTTCTCCAGTATGGTCACCAAAATGTTATCACTCTGTAATTTCTTAGGCTGAGGGAGAAATTGACAAAGGTAACTATTTCAACCGCTTGGAGTCTTGGATCTATCCCTCCAAGACTCAGAGAGGGCTCTCTCTGTATTATTTAGCTTGGTTTGGCATAGGATATTAGGATAGTTATGAGGGATCAGGGTTTTTGTTTTTTAAATGGTTGGTTTGGGACAACAAGGAGGGCCATTGGGCAAATGGGGTCTGTGCTTAAATATATGATTCACTCTCAAATCTTGAGATCTCCTACATCTTCCAAATCCTGATAAGAAACTTTAGTGCATTTGATGGGGTAGGGGAAACACTATCTCTGCAGGTAATAAGAACTGGAAGCCAATCCTTTACAAGTTTCATCTGTACGTTCAGGGAAAACGTCATCACATCATCAAGGGAGACACAAATTCAGCCGATGACCAATCTCTTTGCCAAATAAATCGATTCCCTTTGAATGATACCTTGCATTTTCTTAAATAAAATAACAGTGAAAGTTTTTGAAAACGATGATGCATCCTTTAGGCTTTAACAATTACATGCACTACAGGTTTACATTTAAATATGCAACTTAACACCTATATGCGCATCTAAAAACCTCTGCGCACTTGATTTTGCAGGAGCCTCGTTCAGGTTCCTCATGTGGCCAAGACAATCGATCTAGCAAGAGAAGGAAGTCCACGCTCTGCAAACTTATCAATTTTCGCCCTCAAGAAATGTAAACTTCCTTGTAAGAAGAGAAACAACTAGCAAGGTGCAATTATGTAATCAATGGTGGAGATGGAGTCAACCAATTGGTGGTTTCTATGAGTATCTATGATGGCACCTTTCCTGTACCAGATTATGCCTGAGAGATGATGTTTCTCCAGCTTGCCTTACATCTGCCTTAACCTCAACACGAATGCATTTTTGGAAACATACCACAGTGTTCATTCAAACTGAAAACTCAACTAAATGAACATATAGCACCTGTAAATATTAAAAAAAACAATGACCCGACACCTGGTAAATGCACTTGAGAGCTTTTGCAATTTATTTTATTTTTTAACCTTGTGGAAAAATCCCACATTCACGAGGAGAGAGAATTTATAAATGTTTACATATGCAAACGTTTGCATTGTATACTCGACGATGTGAGCCCAAGGCTACTACTTGTGTTGGGCGTTGGTGCTTCGGTGCTGGCTTGTATGTTGTTGCTGTTTGACCTTTTGTTATTGTTGATGTAGGTGCATGGATCGAGGATTTGAAGATTGGCCTTTTGGGCCCAAATATTTTGGCATAAATTTAAATGAACTAAATAAGACCTTGTTATTAAAACCCGAGAGCTAAAAAGTCAATTTTTTTGCCAAAAATTTAAAACTAAAATAAAATTAAACTTGCTCTTAAAATAAGAGCTACCTCCACACCATGATTTTTAACTTTTTCCCCCAAAGGAACCCGAGAGACTAGAGATTCTTTAAAAAACCAACTTTTTGACAAAAATCCACAAATTAACCTGCGATAAAAGTTGAGAAGTGTTGAGAGTTTTCTGCCACCTTCACATTTTCGCTATGCACCATGAGTATTCTGTGTTATGCCCAAAATATGCCCAAAATAGATATCATTCAGAATACTGATTTTCCCTATAAGTTATTATGTCCTAACAGAGAGGACAATGTGCATAAGGAATATTTGTGCTTTGCTACAACCTTGTCAACCTTCTTCTGTTTCATAGGAGGTGCTTGGGGTGAGCCTATAGTGGTTGCAGTGTCCTTTTGTTCCCCTTTTGAACAGATTTTGAAGAAGTTGAATTTTGCAGTATGAGATACTACCTTGCGACACTTTTTAGGTGGAACAATAGTCAGAACTACCTCTGGTATTCTGTAGAGATGAGCCCCCAACGTAACAATGACACTACGAGGTTGAGACTCATAAACAACATGGCATGTCCACGTATATGGTTGTCCCAGGATAACATCACAAACATCCAGTGGGGAAACATCACATAATACCTCATCCTTGAAGGGTTGGATGCCGTATGAAAATCGACACTGTTGGCTGACACAGAGATCTCGTCCTTGGGGAAGCCACTAGATGTTGTATGGCTGCGGGCATGGTGTTGTCGACAATCCCAACTATTTGATGACCTCTGCTGAGTTGAGGTTCTTTTGGCTTCCCCTATCAACAATAAAATGAAGTGGGGTCCCCTTCACCCAGATCTGTTAATGAAAAATATCATCCCCCTCTTCAGGATATGCTGGTTCTTCTGGTTGAATTCCCGTGGTCATGACAATAGCAGTGGGGTCTGAGTCAATGATCTGTCCTTTACCAATATTTTCATAATCAAATTCTGAATTAGGGTTTGACTCCTTGTATTTGATCTTGGCCACCAATGATTTTTTTGAGCGACATTCATCGGTGTTGTGCCAGGGGATTTTTTGGAAATTGCACCATTTTTCGGTGTCCTCCTTTGTCTTCTCGTGACCCTTCTTTTCATGTGGCTTGGAATGGTTTTCGGGAGACTGTTTGTTAGGGCCATCTTTTTCATACTTTAGTTGTTGCAAATTTGCAAACCCAAAATCCCGTTTGTTCTGGTGCTTAAATTTTTGCTCGATTTTAACAACATATTGATAAGCAACACCGAGTGATGAGATGTCCAAAAACTCCATTTCAGTTTGGATGTATCTGTGTAGAGCCCCACGGTATTTTAGAACCAAATGTAGTTCAAAGTCATTGATACCCAACTTGGTGTGCAAGGTATGGAAGGTGTTTGTGAACTCTGAAACTACTTGGCCCCTCTCTTGCCGCAGTGTGGTCCCTCTCATGTACTGGTTGTCATAGTTTCCAATAGGGTAATATTGTTCCTTTATCGCATCCACAAAAAAATCCCAAGTGGACATGGGGGAGAGCCTTAAGGAGTGTGAAGAGGATCTTTTCTCTGTTGGAAAAATTGTGAACAGAGAAATAACCTTCTAATAGATTTAACCATTTATCTAGGGCATCCGCATCTATCTGACCTTCAAATATAGGAATATCAAAATTGACCTATACCTTAAAAGGCGAGGTGCCTCCAAAGTGGTCGCTTGATGAAGATTTGCCTAATGCTATCGGGAGGTATTGAAGGATGTGGAAAAATTCTCCTGGTCCGACGTTTTTCTTTTCTTCCGCCATTGAGGGTTTCTTGGGTGTGCAAGATAAATTTTCCTCAAGAGATACAAGCTAGAGACCCAACTTTCTATACTCAGACCTCATTGGGGACATGCACTGAAAAAACGATCAAGAACAACCTGCTTTGATACCACTGATTCGGATTATTTTCGGCACGAAATGAGAGCGAAGATATAATAAAGAAATGCAGAGAGATATCGAAGATATTCAATAATATAGTAGGAATGTATCAGAGATTAAACCATAAACACATATATACATTAATACACGATTTCTATTAATGAAATAAATGTACAGAGACTGTAAAAATATAGAGTAAAAGACTCTCTATAATGGTGGCAGCTCGCATTCCTAAGAAGATGATTAAATGAGGCTCTGAAGGATTTTTTACAATAAACTTGAATGCTAAAAACCATAGACATCCAAAAACCTAACCCTAGGAGATGAAGCGCCAAAACTCATGTGGGCCCCGTTTGGGTAAGTTGGTGCATCAACTTCTCGAGGTCATAACTTTTGCATATAATCTACGTTTTAGGTGTATGATAGCTCGTTGGAAAGGTATCTCCGAGGAGATTAATTTTGGGGGTTAAATAATTCCTTTTATTATCATTTATAACCTCGATATCGAAAAAACTTCACTTGGTCCCTCAAAATGGCCCTGGAACTTAAAAACTGCTAAAAATAGTAAATTGCCAAAATTTCCATAAAACTATTTTGAGCTAGTCAGAAACGGTGGGTGGCCACTGATATCCACTTGGATAAATCCTCCCTCTTTATGAATAAATGGTCTCCATTGCGTTGAGTTCCCAGGGGAGAGGGAAAATAATTTTCTAAATCTGCATCTTGGTGAGTTGCTTGCCTTGCGGGAGACGTTGCATTGTTCAGTTTGTGGAAGTCTGTCACGAACCTGTTGAGGCTGAGGCTGTTCGACAAGTCAGGATACATGAGAGGATGATGTGAAGAAGGAATCTTTGTGCTTTGCTGCAACCTTGTTGACCTGCTTCTATTTGATAGAGGGTTCTTGGGGCAAGGCTGTAGTGGCTGCAGTGTCCTTCTGTTCCCCTTTTGAACAGATTGTGAAGAAGCTGAATTTTGCAGTATGAGATACTACCTTGCGACACTTTTTAGGTGGAAGAGTAGTTGGAACTACCTCTTGTATTCTGTAGAGATGAACCCCTAATGTAACAATGACACTATGAGGTCGAGACTCATAAACAACATGGTGTCTCCACATATATGGTTGGCCCAAGAGAACATCACAAAGATCCAGTGAGGCAACATCACATAATACCTCATCCTTGAAGGGTTGGATGCCATATGAAAATCGACACTGTTGGCTGACACAGAGATCTCATCCTTGGCGAAGCCACCTGATGTTGTATGGCTGCGGGTGTGGTGTTGTCGACAATCCCAACTATTTGATGACCTCTTCTAAGATGAGGCTCTTTTGGCTTCCAAAATCAATAATAAAATGAAGCGGGGTCCCCTTCACCCACATCTGTGAATGAAAAAGACATTCCCCCTCTTCAGGATCTGCTGGTTCTTCTGGTTGAATTTCTACGGTCGCGAAAATAGTAGTGGGGTCTACGTCAATGATCTGTCCTTTACCAGTATTTTCAGAATCAGATTCTGAATCAGGGTTTGGCTCCTTGTCTTTGATCTTAGCCACCAATGACTGTTTTGAGCGTCATTCATCGATGTTTTTCTAGGGGATTTTGTGGAAATCCCACCATTTTTTGGTTTCCTTCTTTGTCTTCCTGTGACCCTTCTTTTCATGTGGCTTGGAATGGTTTTTGGGAGACTATTTGTTAGGGTCGTATTTTTCATACTTTGGTTGTTTCATATTTACAGACCCAAAATCCCATTTGTTCTGGTGCTTAAATTTATGCTCGATTTTAATAGCATATCGATAAGCAACACCGAGTGATGAGATGTCCAAAAAATCCATTTTAGTTTGGATGTATCTGTGTAGAGCCCCACAGTATTTCAGAACCAAATGTCGTTCAAAGTCTTTGATACCCAGCTTGGTGCGCAAGGTATTGAAGGTGTTGGTTAATTCCAAAACTGGTTGGCCCCTCTCTTGCTGTAGTTTGGTCCATCTCATGTACTGGTCCTCATAGTTTCCAACAGGGTAATATTTTTCCTTTACTGCATGCACAAAAAGATCCCAAGTAGTCTCGGGCCCATATATTCCAGACTCCTCTGTGGAAATCTTCTCCCTGTAAATTTCCCACCAATGTTTGACATGGGGGAGAGCCTTAAGGAGTGCGAAGATGATCTTTTCTCTGTCAGAAAAATTGTGAACAGAGAAATAACCTTCTAACAGATTTAACCATTTATCTAGGGCATCCACATCTATCTGACCTTCAAATATAGGAATATCAAAATTGACATGTACCTTAAAAGGAAAGGGGCCTCCAAAGTGGTTGATTGATGAATACGGGCCTGATGCTATATAGAGGTGTTGAAGGATGTAGGAAAAATTCTCCATCATTTCATCCCTCTATCGCGTGAGATCTTGATCAAAAAATAGACTTATAGGATCGTCTGCTCCGTCGTTTTTCTTTTCTTCCGCCATTGAGGGTTTCTTGGGTGTGCTCAGAGAGATTTTCCTCAGGAGAGACAAGATCGAGACCCAAATTTCTATACTCGGACCTCGTCGGGGACATGGACTAAAAAAATGGTCAAGAACAACCTGCTCTCATACCACTAATCCAGATTATTTTCGGCACGAAATGAGAGCGGAGATGTAATAAATAAATGCCGAGAGATATCACAGATATTCAATAATATAACAGGAATGTATTAGAGATGCAACCATAAACACATATATACAGTAATACACAATATATATTAATGAAAGAAATGTACAGAGACTTTAAAAATAGAGAGTGAAAGACTCACTAGAATGGTGGCAACTTATCTCTGAGAAGAGATGTGACAGCTACTTGCATTCGCAGGAAGATGATTACAGTGAGGATCTGAAGAAATTTTTACAATAAACCAGAATGCCCAAAACCCTATACATCCAAAAACCTAACCCAAGAGATGAAGCGCCAAAAGTCATGTGGGCCCCATTTGGGTAAGTTGGTGCATCAACTTCCCGGGGTCGTAACGTTTGCATACGATCTCCATTTTAGGAGTATGATAGCTCGTTGGAAAGGTATCATTGAGGAGATTCATTTTGGGGGCTCAAATATGCCTTTATATATCATTGAAAATCTTTATATCTAAAAACCTTCACTTGGGCCCTCAAAATGGCCCTGGAAGTTAAAAACTGCTAAAAATAGTAAATTGCCAAAATATTCAAAAAACTATTTTGAACCAGTCGAAAAAGGTGGGTGGCCACCGATATCCATATGGATCAATCCTCCCTCCTTAGGAAGCAATGGTATCCATTTTGTTGAGTTCCTTGGGGAGAGGGAAACATGTTTTCTAAATCTGCATCTTGGTGAGCTGCTTGCCTTGCGGGAGACGTCGTGTTGTTCAGTTTGTGGAAGTCTGTCATGAACCTGTTGAGGCTGAGGCTGTTTGAAAATTTGGGCAACATGAGAGGACGATGTGAAGAAGGAATCTTTTCACTTTACTGCAACCTTGTCGACCTGATTCTATTTAATAGAAGGTGCTTGGGGTGAGGCTATAGTGGTTGCAGTGTCTTTATGTTCCCCTTTTGAACAAATTGTGAAGAAGATGAATTTTGCAGTATGATATACTACCTTGTGACACATTTTAGGTGGAACAGTAGTCAGAACTACCTCTAGTATTCTATAGAGATGACCCCCAAACGTAACAATGAAACTACGAGGTCAAGACTCATAAACAACATGGAATCTCCACATATATGGTTGGCCCAAGAGAACATCACAAACATCCAGTGGGGAAACATCACATAATACCTCGTCCTTGAAGGGTTGGATGCTGTATGAAAATCGACACTGTTGGCTGACACAAAGATCTTGTCCTTGGTGAAGCCACCCGATGTTGTATGGCCACGGGTGTGGTGTTGTCGAGAATCCCAACTATTTGATGACCTCTGCTGAGATGAGGTTCTTATGGCTTCCACTATCAACAATAAAATGAAGCAGGGTCCCCTTCACCTATATTTGTGAATGAAAAATATGTACCTCTTCTTCAGGATCTACTGGTTCTTCTGGTTGAATTTCCGCAGTAGCAACAATAGTAGTGGGGTCTGTGTCAATGATCTGTCCTTTACCAGTATTTTTAGAATCATGTTCTGAATTAGGGTTCAACTTCTTGTATTTGATCTCAGCCACCAATGACTATTTTGTATAATAGTCATCGTTGTTGTGCCAGGGGATTTTTGGAAATCGCACCATTTTCCAGTGTCCTTCTTTGTCTTCCCGTGACCCTTCTTTTCATGTGGCTTGGAATGGTTTTAGGGAGACTGTTTGTTAGTACCATCTTTGTCATACTTTGGTTGTTGCAGATTTGCAGACCCAAAATCCCGTTTGTTCTGGTGCATAAATTTCTGCTCGATTTTAACAACATATCGATAAGTAGCACTGGGTGATAAGATGTCTAGAAAATCCATTTTAGTTTGGATGTATATGTGTGGAGCCCCATGGTATTTCAGAACCAAATGTCGTTTAGAGTCTTTGATACCCATCTTGGTGCACAAGGTATGGAAGGTCTTGGTGAATTCTGAAACTGCTTGGCCCCTCTCTTGTCGCAGTGTGGTCGATCTCATGTACTAGTCCTCATAGTTTCCAATAGGGTAATATTGTTCCTTTACCACATCCATAAAAAAAATCCAAGTGGGCTCGACCCCATATATTCCAGACTCCTCTGTGGATCTATGCTCCTAGTAAGTTTCCCACTAATGTTTGACATGGGAGAGGGCCTTAAGGAGTGCGAAGATGATCTTTTCTCTGTTGGAAAAATTGTGAACAAAAAAATAACCTTCTAACATATTTAACCATTTACCAGGGCATCCACATCTATCTGACCTTCAAATATGGGAATATCAAAATTGACCTGTACCTTAAAAGATGAGGTGCGTCCAAAGTGGTCGCTTGATGAATATGCACCTGATGCTATCGGGAGGCGTTGGAGGATGTGGAAAAAATTCTCTATCATTTTTTCCCTCTGTCACGTTAGAGCTTGCTCAAGCAACAAACTTATAGGATCGTCTGCTTCGTCATTTTTCTTTTCTTCCACCATTGATGGTTTATTGGGTGTGCGAGAGTGATTGTCCTTAAGAGAGACAATATCGAGACCCAACTTTCTATACTCGAACCTCATCAGGGACATGCACTGAAAAAATGATCAAGAACAACCTACTTTGATACCATTGATCCGGATTATTTTCGGCACGAAATGAGAGCGGAGATATAATAAACAAATGCAAAGAGATATGAAAAATATTCAATAATATAATAGGAATGTATCAGAGATGTAACCATAAACATAGATATAGAGTAATACACAATTTCTATTAATGAAAGAAATGTACAGAGACTGTAAAAATACAGAGTGAAAGACTCGCTAGAATCGTGACAACTTATCTCTGAGAAGAGATGTGATGACTACTCGCATTCACAAGAAGATGATTACAATGAGGCTTTGAAGGCCTTTTTACAATAAACCGGAATTCCAAAAACCCTAGACATCCAAAAACTTAACCCTAGGAGATGAAGCGCCAAAATTCATGTGGGCCCCATTTGGGTAAGTTGGTGCATCAACTTCCCGGGGTCTTAACGTTTGCATACAATCTCCGTTTTAGGCATATGATAGCTCGTTGGAAAGGTATCATCGAGGAGATTCATTTTTGGGGATAAATCATGCCTTCATCTATAATTGAGAACCTTTATATTGGAAAAAAATTTACTTGGGCCCTCAAAATGGCCCAAGAAGGCCCAAAGGGGTTGGATCTAATGGTGGAAAGCGAGGAGTTTTTCACCGTTGGGCAAGGTTCAATTCTCGTGAGGGCTTTACCTGGAGCCATGGGGACACCTTGAGGTAGTGGTCGAACGTGTGGTTGCACCCAGAGATACTAT
>ML781088.1:511343-521989 GCA_009831015.1 Picea engelmannii | reverse complement strand
TGTGTGCCGCGTAAGGGGCATCGTGGGCACACCTGGAGGTTATAGGGGTAGCGGTTGGATAACACGGCCACGTGTAACGCGAGCACGTGCCCAACTAGTTGCTGATTCCTCCAGACACAAAAAAAAAAAAAAATGGCCCAAGAAGTTAAATAGTGCTAAAAATAGTAAATTGCCAAAATTTCCAGAAAATTTTTTTGAGCTAGTCGGAAAAGGTGGGTGGCCACCGATATCCACCTAGATCAAGGATGTATGGGATGTCAGATTAAACGTTCCAACTGGATATGGAAGAGTAGGTGTAATGGCAAGTACAAAACCACCGCAAATACATTGAACCCACATTTATGGTGCATTAATCGCATGATAGAGGAAGTGTCCTCGACAAGCTTCATGACAGGCCCATACAACACATGATCACATAAGAAGTTAGTCTATTCATGAAAGGAGAACAAAAAAATAGCAACAACAGCAAAACCGAATACAGTGAAACCACAGAGCTCATTGAAGCCATTCGAACTCAGTAAACATTCTACATACACCATTATGGCACCACTGAAGCTCGCAGAACCAGGCCAGACAGCCAGATAAACCAGGATTTAGATGAGGTTGCGAGGACCACTGGAATAAAATGAACAACAACCACTAGAGATCATCAATATTTACGAAATCCCGTCACTAGAGGAAATCCCAGTAGAGTCCATACCAATACTAGAGGAGATTATGCAACCACAAACAGAGGCCATGGAATAGGATACACCAGCAGTGGTGCACGAGACTCAAAACAAAGAAGAATAAACCCACCAGAAAATACCACCAGAACATACTGAAGCAACCATGGAAGTGAATGGAATGAAACAACATGTAGGAGCAGAGGAGAAACTAGATGAGACACAATCACTCACCTTAGGTCACCCAGCCGAGGAGACCGCTGGAACTACCAGGGCATGGATAGAATGGATGACAAGGGAACAACCAGGAGTTACTGGAACTCCAAACTAGCCAACACAATAGTAGGACTGAGTTGAGATACTGATCTCACATCGAAAGAAACTGACTACAGAGATTGTGCTACCTCGCATACCATACAGAGTACAGGTGGACCCCCAACTATTGGGTCACATCGAGAAGCTCAAGTATTCCAACCATGATGTAGCAGACGAAACCAAATATCCATAGCTTTCACCATAGGTTTTCATGTAGAGAGTAGTTGTGAACCAAATCATAGAAACCATCACTCAGCCACACCAGTGGGCAGCTGGACTAGACATAACAAGAGTTCTAGGAGTGTTGAAGATACCACACTTTGGTAGAGGCCAATATGTGTCGGCATACGTCAAGAAACTGTTATCATTTACTCATGGAGGAGATATATGGCTGGAAAAACCCGTCCCCATAACTGTCAAAATGTGCACACAAATTATAGGATTAACCACCAGGGGTATGGATCCTGTGCTAATTCTGGACAATAAGTCCAAGGAAAAAACATTGGCAGAAAAGATGAAGAAGAAATATGACACCGATAGGGGAACAAGAGGAATTATACTCAAACAAATCAACAATTTCACGACACAATTGGGCGTAAAGATCTTAGCCTGCAAAATGCTAAGAAAATGTTGCAAAGACGAAGTACCGACATGAGTCATTGTTGTTGTAGCTCAGTGCGTAGGAGTCACCTCCATGATCTGGGCGCCATACCTATCAAACTTGTTCGAAGTATACTGGAAAGATGCACAGGATGCAAGTACAAAATTTCATTACTCATGGTTGATCACTCTCATAGCTTTCATGGGATGACGAGAACTAGAAGACGCCATCTTTTGTACCACACCACAGCTAGGAGGAGCAAGATATCGCATCCTGAGATCCACACCACTAGCCAAGCATAAGAAGGAGAATGGAATCGTATTCGAATCTTACCTATGGGAGATACAATAAGCCATCAGCCAAGCATGGAGAATAACACCAGAGGCTATTGCACGATACAGGGGCATCACCATTTTCTGGGCTAGGCGACAATCCATGTAGATACAACCAAGGTAGGATCTAGATAAACAATGGTTATATATGTACTACTGCATCACCGAGGGAGATATTGACATGGTCATCAATGAATGGCCTGATGAATGGAGGATTCCAACCATACCTAGAGAAGTACCGAGACAAACAACATAAGGAGGGGCTGCGTAGGTGGAAACATAGCCTCCACAAATCCTAGTACCCAAGAAACAAAGAACGGTTCAAACCAAATCGACTCAGGCAGACGATGACTCAGAGATGTCAGGGACCTAGAAGGGGAGGATATAAAACACCCAAGCGATCAATGGATAGAGGAAACCAGCTGAGGGAGCACAAGAAATCGCAACGGACCCATCACACAGGAACCAGGTGGAGCTAAGAGACCAATGATATAGAACGCAGGTGCACGCAAGAAAATGAAGGCACAATGACCACCACCAGATTACACAATCACGGAGGATGATGGAGAGATGATTTCCAGGATGGTCCAAGACTCCCTCGCAAAATATTTCGATCATGCCATGCACCACATGGATAAACTGTAGAAGGAACTGACAGAAATGGGACAACTCCTTAATAAATTCGAGGAATCCTAGATCACGAGTAGTAGTAGGGGCATGAATCCATCGATCAAACAGACCACAGAAAGAGTGGAGGTAGAAGAACGCGACCCAGTTCTTTTGATACCACATGCACACTCCACGGTCTATATAAATCCTAGCATGTTAAGAATGGATGAAATTGTGGGACAGACACCACTGAAGGATTTGGATCATATCCAATTGGTCCTCATACAGATTCCATCAACAGAATTATACAAACTATAGATTAGCATCGACAACGAGATGCAATCGAGAGCACATAAAAATTTAGTCGACCTACAACAAGCAAAAAATAAGTGGGAAGCACTGGAAATAGTTTGAGCACCGGCCAAATTTGAAACTCAAGAGGAGAAAGAACACATAAATGAGTTGGAATGCAGAGTGGAAGAAATTTTTGGGAAACTTCCGACTACTGCGCAAGGAAATGAACTTCCAACCATGAAAAATATCGACCATATTGTGCAGGCAATTGATCAGTATCAGAAGGATATCGAGACTCTCCACAGGTAGATTAGACTGACATGCCCACCAACAGTGAAGGAGAAAAGGAAGTAGAAAGCAACAATGTAACTGTAGGAGCTAGAAAAATAGGTCAGCATGGCAGCCGACTTGCTGGATAAAGTAGCACAACTTTGGACAAGGATGGAAGAGGATCCATAGGTCCAACACTGGGACAAGGAGGAGGAGAGAATCAATGCAACGATCCAAGAACTCAAGAAATGATAAAATACCATACCAATTCTAGAATGGGTCAAGGGAACGCAAGAGTTGAAGAAGTTACATGCAAAACTTGTCACTGTGCAAACACAGAAACAAGATAATCAGGCCCAAATAGAACCGTTGTAGGAACGGTTAGCAGAAGTACTTGTGCAGGGAGAAGAAGCCAGAAACCAGATGACATAGACTCAGCTAGAATGCGCAGGACTGATGAGCGAGGAAGTGGAAGCTAAGATAGTCGACACCATCAAGGAGAAAACCACGCAGGCACTGACAAAAGAAATAGAGTTGCAGGAATAGTTTCAGACGATCACCAAGGAGATTGAGGAAGCACAAATAAATTAGGTGACTCAGGATGAGTCACATGTCAGTGTTGGGGGCCTGTTGGCACCAGGCCAAAGGGGAAAGAAGAATGATCATGGGAAAGAAAGTGTGCAGAAAAATGAAGTAACAACTGGGAAAATAACAACACGCGCATATGAAAGAAAGCATGCACAAAGGAAAGCGACAGATGGAGGAAGAAAACCACACATATGTGAGAAATACCTAACAAAAGAAGGGTTAGGGTTTTGGTAATATTTTTAAAAATCCTAAAGAGCCTGAAATGTATAAATATAGATATGAAAGTATCATATAGTGTGGCTTGCTAGTAGTTGTTAGTAGTTCTTTAATGTTTTTAGTTGTATGAACCAATTTTGTAAGATGTTGAGCTAAGAATATATGAGGGAAGGTAGATCTGAGGATTAGACTACAAGCTATGGATCTTGGTGCGATCTAGTTTGCTTCACATAGATGTTACCTAGTTTTGTGAAGAATTGTAAGCGCGTGGTGCCAGGAATACAAGACCGGTATAATAAAAGAGACAAGAGCCAAATCTTTGTGGACATAGCCTAGGAGGGGGTGAACCACGGTAATACTTGTGTAATATGTTGAATGTATGCATGTCTCTTCTTTCTTTAAGCAATTAATGGTTAAGCTTAATGAATGAGTTAGCACATTATTATGAATCTGTTTATACTCTGCTGGAATTAGACTATGAAATATATGTATGCGACTTCAAGGGATAAGTAGTTTACCTTATATCTCATGATACCTGGATTTAATCAAGAAACCCCTATCCCCTACTCTGTATTAGGATGTAAATACCTGCGTCTTACAGTCACCCATTTAAATCTATCTCAGGTGAGACTATGCAATGCCTTTCGAGTGTTGTGTTGCCTTCTGGTTTACCAGGAGGGCCGATAGTTTTAGAGTCTTTGTCGGAACCCCGAATGACATGAACCCTGGGTCAATAAATCAGATAAACCAAGGACGAAGATAGTAAAGAAACATCATCTAATATCGAGAAGTTTGAGGAATCGATCTAATCCTCATTTGAGCTCAATCAACCTGATTGAGATCAATGAGGTCTCAGATCCACAAATTGAAAAGTTTCTCGTAGAAGAAGATCTAGATTGTCATAAATCGGAACCTAATCAGTCGTACAACTTTGTTAACAACCTTCCACCATGCCTTGAGGGTAGGAAGGGATTTATTGGTATTAATATTGGTCAAGGGCTAACAACAAGTAATGTTGATATTCTTACACCCAACTATATGCTCCCTCGCCAGATCGCTCCTTCTGTGCATTGCGAGGTGTGCTTGGATTGGATTGAACGGTACTATAGTGATATCCCCATTTTAAAATAAATAATTAAAGCACTCACAAACCACAATGAATTACTCATAAAATAAATTCATGACCTCAGAGAAAATGAACAGAGACAAGCTAAGCATCTTAAAAAGACAGGCAACATTGTGATAAAGAAAGTAGACAATGTAAAGGCCATAAGAAATTCTGAGATATATTGATCCATGTTTAGTTATTGGTTAAATGGTAAAATGGTTTTTTCCCTCTTATTACAATCATGTTATTTTTTAAATCAAATCGGTTAAACTTATATTTCTTTTACCAATATAAGATTGGCTATAGAATCTCACAATTCTGTAGAGAAGTCATTTTTATATAAAATTTAGTAATTAGTTGTTAATAAATTGTCTAACTGGTTCCTATTTCATTTTTTAGGACATGGTATATATGATGCTGATATTATGGGATGGAACTTGTTCAATCTAGTTGATTAGTATCTCCTTTTTTTTATTTTGTAAATAGGAAAAAACTTTCATAAATTTTTGAAGATTTAGATTGATCATGAGTGGTTGTAGGCCCTCCATATTTGTAATGTTTTGATCTTATGATATCTGATCCTATCTTAGGAGATAGGAAGTTTAGATTTCAAAAAACTCTTTAAATACTCTCTATTTTGTAAATGAAAGGCATGTTAGCCTGGAACCAAAGATGGATGAATGATATCTCGAGACTTAATGAAACAACGTACAACATTTTGGCTTTAGTCCTTTGTTAATGTTGTTTTATTAATGTTTCATTTTATTTAATCCTGATGCATTAATATGTCTTGTAGCTTTAGACCCAATGATATGTTGTGTTTCAAGATATTCCTGTTACAAATAATCGTTCATAATTTGTTGTTCTAGATATTCACACTATGATCAACTTTTCAATTTGAATATCATAACTATTTGATGTTTAAGTTGAACAATGAAGTGAATGTATTACATGTAGATTTATCTTATTGTAATTATTTACGATCATAAGATCACGGAATTAACGTGTGTTCCCTATTCTGTTTCTAAAATCCTGGTTGCCAATACATTCAGTGAATTTATTCAAAATAGTTTCAGTATAAGTCTACTGCATATTTATCTCGTAGGCATGGCAACTGGATGCTGTTGATTTATACAGAGGCACAAACACATCAGACAAACTAATATCAGGCTAGCTGCTTTGTTTCCAATTTATGTCGTTTATATATTAGTGGAACCAGAAAGTGTAGATTGGCTTTGACTATCTGTACATCTGTGTTTCATAGTTTAATTAATTCAATTTTCATTAGATTTATAAAAATAAAACAAAAAGTATTTAAATGTGTTTTATTTATTTGTTTCTCAAAAGCAATTATTTTCACCTTAATTTCATAAGTTTCTAGTAAAACTTGCAAATCTATAAATGTTGTTCATAAGTGAGATTTTTATGTTTTCTTTTTCTACGTAAACACATTTACAATAGTTATATTAGAGTATGTATATATATATTATACTTTTTTTAACATTAGTTAGTTATCCCTTTCTCTTTATTTTGGGACTTTAGATTTTCCAACGAAGCCATTAAACCCGTCAGAACAAGTTACACCAAACGACTTGGGTTACTTAGAAAAACCCGAACTGGACTTGTTCTTTCAGCTGACGATCGATCAATTTCACCCATCAAAAAATGGCGCTAGAAGGAGGTCCTGATTGCAATTGATGGCATGTGAAAGTCATAAGTCTCCTCCTCCCCACACTCTCTCCCCTGTAGTAACATGTATTCACTCGGAAAACAATGTTACTTCTGAAACAACAACTACCTGAAACGATAATCTTGAGTTTCCCGTTGAACCATTAACACCATCTCCTCAAGGGGTCGACGTACAAGAAATTGTGCATCAGTCACTCATAAGGACACACAGTTCTTTGTCCCATATCAGATAACCTGGTAGGCCTCTCAGTCAACCTTTAGATTTCTCGGATATCCGAGAACAACTTGAAGGCACTGGTCTGCTTTTAAACCCTTTGGAAGATAATACTATAGATCCTATTGAAACCCCTACTATTGGAGTTGGAGGATCTAGTATCCCACCTTCCCCACCTAGTTCATCTCCATCTTCTTCGGGAGGAGAATCATCTGACGAAGGTAGTTCCTCGTCTGAACCATCTCAGCCTTCGACACCACCTACACCCATAGAAAACCAAAACAATCCCTCCAGACCCTGGCTTGATCAAGATGTTGTGGCTGTACCTGGATCTCAACACCCATTGCCAAAGCACCAAGAGAAATGGTTACCTAAATTTGATCCGGATTCAAAGAAATCTACCGAAGATCACATAAAGAATTTTATGTTGGCCATTAGACTCCAAAGTGTAGAGCATGAAGACATAGTATGAAAAATCGTTCCTTATACATTTGAGGGCAATCCCTCCACATGGTATTTCTCCCAATAACCCTAGACCATTGTCTCTTGGGACAAATTTGAAACCTGTTTCTTAGAGAAATTTGGAGATGATAAATCTCCTGAAGTCTTGGTTATGGAACTCTCCAGCCTAAAAATGAACCCTAAGGAGAAAGTAAAATATTTTTACCAAAGATTCCTTACATTAAATAATCGAATTCCCGTAGATTCAATGCCTGCATAGAGTCTAATTGTTGCATATTACACCAAATATTTACATAATAATATAGCAATTTGGGTTAAAAGGTCTAAAATGTCTACATTGTTGGAAGCCTTCAAGGAGGCAAACCAAATTGAAAAGGATATATTAATCTTGAAAGACAATCTAAATAGTGAGGCTAAAATAACTTCATCCTCTAAAAAGAAAATAGAAATTCTTACTAGGCCTCCCCAAGCCAAAACCCAACCAGAAACTTTAGACTTAGAAAGATTGCAAAAGACTTTCCAAATATTATCAAATCAAGTCATATACTTGAAGAGATAGGCCAAAGAGGCATCCTCAAGAAAATGAAGTTTTAAACCTCCTTTCAAAAATCCTTTTCGTCCCAATCGACCAAATCTGACCACTTAAGGTCTTAATTTTGAAAGTTTACAATACGCTTTGCAAACGATTCTTGAAGCGCATGATAACTCTATCCCTCCTGAAAATTTCGAGGATGTAGTTGAGGAAGAAGTAGGTGAAGAAGAGGAATCATCCCCCAATATCTTTGGACTCTTCTCTGACAGTATTTTCCAAGCAAACTTTGAAACTGTCCATCCTTACAACACAAGAAGCAAAACACAGAGAAAACCATCTTCTGAAATGAGTAATAATGTGCCTCCAAAACAGTCGAAACCAACTGAAATAAATAGAGTTTAGCAGCCCCAGTTTTAGAATATGACTTGATTGGAGATCTAAAAAATCTAAGGGCTAATATTTATGTTTACGAGATTTTGAAATTTCCTCTTATTATGCAGAAAATGATTCAAAATATCGCAGAAAACAATAAGAACAACGATCCTAGCAACAAGAAGACTACATAAATCAGTTCTAAAACAACCAAAATGATCCCCACTAAAATTACATCTGAACTTCCGGATAAAAGGGATCTAACTGAAAAAACTGTATCAAATGTAGATAAAACTGTTTCAGGGACAACGACAAAAAATTAGTAGAGTTCTGTTGTTAATACTCATAGAAAAGTCCCGCCTTTCTTATTAAGTTTTGAAATTTTCAATAGAAATGTACATAATTGCATGGCGGATTCCGACGCATCATCAAATGTGATGCCTTTATCTTTGTGCCAAAAAAATAATGCAGAAGTTCAACCTTCTAGACTCAAAATCATTCAACTTGATCGGACGAACATTAATGTAATCATTGAACTTAATAATGTTATGGTTAGGGTATCTTCTAATCCTAAGGTTCACCAAATTATTGACATCATTGTTGTTGACATCCCGAAAGTCTATGGTTTATTTTTAAGCAGGGAATTGTTCGAGCAGCTGCATGGTTACTTTGTCATAGACTGGGCTCATTTGTGGTTGCCAAAAAATGGACAGCCAAATAAAATCAGGATAAACTGTGAACACTATCTCAAGCATATCGTGACGGATCTGAATGATACGAATGAACTATTTAATGCATCCACTAATTCATTCGAAATGTAGGGAATGAACACTTTGTTCGGTAACTTCATGACTGAAATTTCCCCCTTCATAGATCGCGAGAAAAAATAAGAACTTATGACCTGCACTTAGTCATCAACTCTGCCAAGTGTGTCAAACATTGTTGACGAAGCTCAAATCTGGTGGTTGTACTTTGACGGATCCAAATCCAAAGAAGGAGTCAGTGCAATATGTGTACTCATCGACCTCGCAGGTAATAAGACTTTCATTTCCTGTCGATTAGAGTTTGAATGCACTAATAACATTGTTGAATATGAAGCACTCCTACAAGGGATAAAGAAAGTTTTGGATATGGACGTAAGAAATTTAATGGTGTTTGGGGATTTAGAAATCAAGGTAAGGCATATAAGAAACTCCATACATTGATTTCCACCACATCTCAGAAGTTATCAAACTGAGGTATGGAGTTTGATACAAAACTTTTCAACGTTTAACGTCAATTCCATTCCTAGACTAAATAATTTGGAAGTTGATTTATTGGCTAATGTCACTTCTAAACTTTTTCCCACAGAAGGTCTCTCTTCGAATGCATTTTAGATTGAATTATTGTTCTGGCAATCGATCCCGGACAACATCACCAATTGGAGAGTGTTCGATGATGGCCAAAAGATCATAAACTTTTTGCATATGGAGGACACTTTCCAAGGTGCAATTATCGATGAAGGTACTCATGATGAAAACCTCCACAACTTCATAGTAATATCAAATCCTAGATCTCCTGAATCAATGTCCTATATGGTAAACTCTATTCCCCGTTGTAAGTCTATAAATTTTTTATGATTTGCATGATAAATTTAGAGCGTCAGTTAATTGTAAAACGAACAGTTCTTCCTTGACTTATGAAACGATAAATCTAGGGACTAAAGATAACCCTCAAAATATCAATTTGGGAACGAGATTCTTCAAGCAAGAATGATCTTCCTTTATAAAACTGTTTAAATAATTCAAGGACATTTTTTCCTGGACATATGATGATTTGAAAACATTCGATCCTAATATAATACAACATGTTATCCCCATGAAACCACAAACTCATCCATTTAAGAAGAAATTAAGAAAGATGCACCCCAAATTGGAACCCACTGTCAAGAAAGAACTAAATAAATTACTAAATGCAAAGATCATTTTTCTGGTGAGACACACACAATGGGTGTCTAATCTAGTTCCTGTAAGAAAGAAAAGTGGTGAAATTCGACTCTGTGTCGATTTTCATAACTTAAATCGAGCGTCTGATAAAGATAAATATCACGTTCCAACAATGGAACAAATTCTTTAGCAGGTATTTGGTTCCGAAAGACTATCTCTATTAGATGGATTTTCAGGATACAACTAGGTCCTCATGTCTCCCTTAGACCAGTTAAAAACCACCTTTCGTACCCCATGGGGAACTTATGCCTTGTTAAGCCCTAATATTGGCTCATTACCCCTTAAATGGGTCATGTTATATTAGTAATGTTATTTTATTTATGTCGGCTTTAGGCCATTAGTTGTAATTATACCTCCTAGTCTCCTATATATACCAAGGAGACATTTTCATTTT
>ML781088.1:492167-505736 GCA_009831015.1 Picea engelmannii | reverse complement strand
AAAGATTGGTACTATGGCATACAAATTGGAGCTGCCTGCATCTTCACGAGTACACCTAGTTTTCCATGTTTCATGCTTAAAGAAGGTTATAGGTGACAAGATCCCAGTTCAAACTATATTGCCAGAACTTGACGAGGAAGGAAGAATCATATTGGAGCCTGAAGTCATCATTGACACAAGAATTCACCAACTGAGGAATAGATCCATTTCCGAGTATCTCATTAAATGGAGGAAACTACCGGCTGAAGATTCCACTTGGGAAGATGAGTCGTTTATACAGAAGCATCCAAAGTTACTCAAGCATTGCGGAAAACACTTGTCTCAAGGGGAGGGGCATGTTAAGCCCTAATATTGGCTCATTACCCCTTAACTGGGTCATGTTTTATTAGTAATGTTATTTTATTTATGTCGGCTTTAGGCCATTAGTTGTAATTATACCTCCTAGTCTCCTATATATACCAAGGAGACATTTTCATTTTGAATCATCTTGTACTTGAAAATTTAAGTGGGGTAAAAGGAGGTTTCCCCCTCGAAGAGGCTTATTATCTAAAATTATCTCTTTTTCAAGGCATTGAGTACTTTTCCTGAGGTTTTTCTATGCTATATTGATGTTTGGTTCTTAACATGCCTACAGGAAGATGTCTTTTGAGATTATAAATGCCGGGGCCACTTTCCAGAGAGAAATGGACATTTAATTTCGTGGCCCCATAAACCAATCAGTAGTGGTATATCTTGATGACGTTACTGTTTTATCCAAAAACAATAAAGATCACTTGTCTCACCTTAGGACTATTCTAGAACCCTCCCGCAAGTACAACATATCTGTCAACCCTAAGAGGTCAGTTTTTGTGGTGGAAAAAGGAAAAATTCTTGGGTTCATAGTGTCTAGTGATGGAATGATCATCAATCCTGAAAGAACTCAAGCCATTTACAAGCTCCCCCCCCCCCCTCCTCTAAAAAATCCATGCAATCCTTTTTAGGCCAGTTTAATTTTGTTAGAAGATTTATCACAAGTTTTTCAGAAATGGTAATACCCTTGAAAAGTTTAATTAAAAAGGATATTCATTACCATTAGGGACCCCAAGAAAGTCAAGCTTTTGATTCTATCAAAAAATAAATAATTGAAGCTCCTTCCCTGATGAGTCCTGATTTCTCTCAGGATTTCACCCTTTACACCTTTTCCTTCGATCGATCTTACGCTGCTGTGTTAACACAGAAAAATACTAAAATCAATGAAGTACCCATTGCCTTCATGAGATTATCTTTCAAAGAGGATGAAATGAATTACTCAGCTGTAGATCAACAAGCGTATGCTGTTTTTAAAGCAGTGAAACACTTCCGGTCATATCTGTTGAAATCTAGAATTTAAGTCATCGTTCCTTATCTGGCTGTGAGAAAATTATTGGTACAAAAGGAACTGGGTAAAAAATAGGTAAATTGGATGACATCGTTACAAGAATACGACCTTGAAACAACCCCTGCAAAATTGTTAGAGGTCAGGGCCTATGTAAACTAGTGGCTGATTCAATTGAAGAACAAGAAAGTCATTAACATCTCAACTGTAAATCATCACAATGAGACATAGGTCAACTGTACACAGGTTGTCATTAATTCTTGGTATGATGACATTAAATTTTATTTAACACATGGATCTACTCCTTATCATCTTGATCCTAAAAACAGAAGATCCCTCAAGTTAAAATCTGCATCTTTCCAGCTAATAAATGATGTATTGTTTCGAAAGAATTTTGATGGTGTTCTTATGTGTTGTTTGGAAAAAGATGAAGCAGGAAAAGTGTTATCTGAACTTCATGCAGGTGAGGCTGGTGGGCACTTTGGTGGAGACACTACTGCTCACAAAGTGTTAATAGCTGGGTACTACTGTCCCACGTTATTTAAATATGCCCATGGATTATATCGTAAATGTATAATCTGCCAAAAGGCTGATGGAAAAGTGAAAAAAGCATCATTCCCTTTGCAGACTGTTTTAGTGGATTCACCTTTTCAGCAGTGGGGTCTCGACAACATAGGGCCAATTAACCCTGCTTCTTCACAACAGAATAAATATATCATTACAACAACGGATTATTTTTCCAGATGGTTCGAAGCTGCATCTTTGAAAGTGGTAAACACTAATTAGGTAGTATCTTTCCTTAACTCAAATATCATTACTAGATTCGACATTCCCAAATATTTAGTCTTTGATAACACATCTTATTTCTCATACCTCTATATGAATGTATTCACCTTAGAAAAAGGGATTAAATTGAAATATTCTGCCAGCTACTACCTCCAAGGAAATGGCCTAGCAGAATCAACAAACAAAAATTTGATCAAGATTAAGAGGACAGTTTCTGAAAACCACAAGAACTGGCACAACACTTTGTTTAATGAACTATGGGCTGACAGAGTAACTCCCAAAGCTTCTGTTGGTAACTCTCCTTTATTTCTTGTTTATGGGAGAGAAGAAATCCTACCTCCTCATGTTCTTTTCCCATCTCTGCAATTATCACAGAAATTCCAAGAAGAGATCTTCCCTCCTCTGGAAAGTTGAATCAATGCCAGATTAAAACTGGAGGAAGTAAGAACACAAGCAAAGAAGAAGCTGGATCAACATCAACAGATTGTGAAAATATGGTTTGATTCAATATTCTTTTGATAGAAACTTCAAGGTAGGAGACCTGGTTTTCAAATGGGATAAACCTCATGAGGGAAAAGGGGAACACACCAAGTTTCAAAACTTGTGGTTGGGACCTTTCGTAATCGCTAAAAAACTAGGTCCCAGATCTTTCTTTCTACACAATTTGGAGGGACATCCAGACACCTTCCCATTGAATGGCCAAGCGCTCAAAATGTATTTTTTGTGATGTTTCCAGATCTACCTTGTACACATTTTTCTTTGTTTAATTTTTCTTTCGTTTTTTGTTTTTGGTTCTTTTCATTTTGCTTGATTTTTTTGTGTTCTGAATGAATCCATGTCTGTGTCACCTTTTAGTTAATGAAAGGAAACCAGAATGTATCATCATAAAGTAACAATCAGGGTTATCTCAAGGTATCAGTGTTGTAAGTTGTTGAAACTCAAACTAGCAAAAGGAACTTCCTGTTCAGACTAGTCTTCTTGGTTTCGTTTTATAATCACAAGAAGATGTGATCATCATTAAAACTCTTTGTGATGTCCATGTTTTTAAAGAAAACAACTCAATTATGCCTTCCTGTCCCTACAAAGTTATTCTTGTCAGAAAACTAAATTCAAATCATGATGAAGGCCATCAAGCGAAAAATTAAGTTGGAAAATATCAAGTGTTACAAAATCTGGAATATTCAGCATCACCCCTCTCTCCTGACAATCATAAAAATTGTAAATGACTTCTAGAGAGTTGTGTAAGTATCTGTAAACCCGTCAAGATACTGAATAGGTATAAAGGTAGTGGTTAAATGCATGCATTATGCCAAGACAACTTCTCTGGGGTACTGAACAGTCCTGCTAGCAGCGAAGCAATGTCGGGTTCAAGAAAATTATCAGGTATTAAATTTTTATATTAATCATGAAATTCCCTTGATTTTTAAACTAACAATGCTTGGACAGGGTAGAGGCATCAGAGTGGGTTAATTGACATCCCTACTGAGGATATGGATGCCTACTAGCAGCAATGGCCCTATCAACAACATTGGAGTTATTGGCTTAAATATCGTTTCTCTCGTAATTAAAACTTGTGACCAGATAGCATTTGGATAGAAAGACATCTGATAATAGACTGGGTGATGTTTCTGAAATTTGATTGGGATACTGGAATCACTACTAACTGTTCTTTAAATTCTTAAAACATTCTGATCCATCCTAACATGAATTCTCTGGTAATACAGAGATAATTGCTTCTCCCAGTGAGTCGCCATTGTTGGTAACCCTACATGTTTTTTCTATTTGAATGAAAAATGACACTTCTTGTAGCTGCCTTCACCTCATCCTGTAGATATTATCATTTGGGGATTATTACTGGATTACAATAGATGGTGAATAATTGTATTTTTTTTTTTTTTTTGTTTTGTTCCATGTTTGATTCATGACTAAAAGCATGAATCAAACATGAGAACTTGGTTTCGTATTATATCCCTATTCAAAGCATGTTTCTAAAAGATCATTGTTCTTACATATCCTTCATAATTCATACTTGAATGATTTTCCTTTTGAGTTTTTTGAATGTCGATATAATACCAAATGTTGATTCGCATTCGAATTGTAAACATATTTATTTTGAACCCTTTGGAAATCGACTATAGTCATGCCAAGACATGCGAATTAATGCACAATCATCGTGTCCTGTACCTGATCTGTGGCTGGAAAAATGAAATGACATGATTTTCATTATGATTTAAAGGGTTTGAGTTATTCTCTATACTCGAGGTGTTCATTACCAGGAGTGTTCAAACTCCATAGCCGAAACCTTCATGTTTATACTATGATAGCGCAGGGATTTTGCTTGTTTTGTTTCCATTTCATCCACTCTGACTTGTTCCTTTTACTCTTGCCATCTAAACCCACAGCTAGCTTGAGTCACCGCTGTTACAGTCTGGTCATACTCTTAATGGATCCTGTTGTTCGAATAGAGAGAAATGGCTCTCAAGCATTGCTGTCTCATGATGATGCGGTCAAGGATTTGAAAGGCCAGGGTTGGGATACTTTCATTAAGAGGTTTGAAGGGTATAACCTTTGCGTGGGTAAGTAATTCAAACAAAAGTTTGATGGATGTAGAGCGAAGGTTGGAGATATTCAGTTAGGGGTGACTAAAGAGTTTTTGAGTGAAGCCACAGGGCTCCTTCTCACCGGTCAGAAGTGGTTCAAGAATTCGAAGATCGAAGAAGTACCCTGGGGCCTCTTCGTGACCTCTAGAAAGATTGAGTGTTGTGAGAAAGGTATTCCTATTTCTCTACTTAAGGTTAGATGGCATGGTCTCCTATTAGTTATTAAACAGTTTATAACTTGTGAGGGCCGTTAAGGCCTAGTTTGTCTTTATCATGTGTGGTTTCTTATGCACTTTATAGGTTTTCCTTTGAATGTGCCATTTTATTTGCTGAGGAGTCTGTACAAGATGTCAAAGAGGTATAAAAAATAGAGCTTTGAGGCTAGTCTCTTTCACCATGGTTTAATTAAAATTCTTTTGGTTCATTGTTTGACAATCCTGGGTGATGACTGGGATGGGTTCTTAGCTCAAAATGGCTTTGCAACTATATCTCCTATAGAAACCATTGTTGTGGGTGGACCACTGATAAATAAACCATTTTATGGTTCAAGTAAAAGGCCAGGATTTATGAAGGAGAATCCTTGTGACGAGGCATTACCCGATCATTTTTACATGGGCAGCATGATGTTGGTTTTGAGTCAAATGAAACCCTTGTGCATGAATTACTTGTTTGCCTTAAAGCCACTGTAAAAACCGATAGCAAAAAAACTCACAAACAATTAAAACAGAAGCATGTAGCATTAGGGTTTCGAAATAAAAGGGTTGGTCGGATAATCTTGAGACGTTTGAGGAATCGATCTAAGCTTCATTTGAGCTCAATTGACCTGATTGATATCAATGAGGTCTTAGATCCCGAAATTGAAAAGTTTCTTGCAGAAGAAGGTCCAGATTGTCATAAATCAGGTCCTAATCAACCGTACAACTTTGTTAACAACCTTCCACCATGCCTTGAGGGTAGGAAGGGATTTACTTGTATTAAGCTTGGTCATGGGATGGAAACATGTAATGTTGATATTCTTACACCCAACTATACACTCCCTCGATAGATCACTCCTTCTGTGCATTGCGAGGTGTGCTTGCATTGGATTGAATGATACTATAGTGATATCCCCATTTTACAAGAAAGAATTAAAGCGCTCACAAACCACAATGAATTAATCGTAAAATAAATTCATGACCTTAGAGAAAATGAACAGAGACAAGCTAAGCTTCTTAAAAAGACAGGCAACATTGTGATAAAGAATGCAGACATTGTAAAGGCCATAATAAATTCCAAGATATCTTGATCCATGTTTAATTATTGGTTAAATTGTAAAATGGTTTTTTCCCTCTTATTACAGTCATGTTATTTTTTAAATCAAATTGGTTAAACTTATATTTCTTTTACCAATATAAGACTGGCTACATAATCTCATGATTTTGTAGTCAAGTCATTTTTATATAAAATTTAGTAATTATTTGTTAATAAATTGTCTAACTGGTTCCTATTTCGTTTTTCAGGACATGGCATATCTGATGCTAATCTTATGGGATGGAACTTGTTCAATCTAGTTGATTAGTATCTCCTTTTGTTTATTTTGTAAATAGGAAAAAAATTTCATAATTTTTTGAAGATTTAGTTTGATCATGAGTGGTTGTAGGCCCTCCATATTTGTAATGTTTTGATCTTATGAGATCTGATCCTGTATTAGGAGATAGGAAGCTTAGAATTCAAAAAACTCTTTAAATACTCTCTATTTTGTAAATGAAAGGCATCTTGGCTTGGAACCAAAGATGGACGAATGATATCCCAAGACTTAATGAAACAACGTACAACATTTTGGCTTTATTCCTTTGTTAATAGTGTTTCATTAATGTTTCATTTTATTTAATCCTGATGCATTAATATGTCTTGTAGATTTAGACTCAATGATATGTTATGCTTCAAGATATTCACATTACAAATAATTGTTCATAATTTGTTGTTCCAGATATTCACACTGTGATCATATTTTCAATTTGAATATCATAATTTCTATTTGATGTTTAAGTTGAACAATGAAGTGAATGTATTACATGTAGAATTATCTTATTGTAATTATTTACGATCATAAGATCATGAAATTAATGTGTGTTCCCTATTCTGTTTCTAAAATCCTGGCTGCCAATACATTCAGTGAATTTATTCAAAACAATTTTAGTATAAGTCTATTGCGGATTTATCTCATAGGCATGGCAGCTGAATGTTGTTGATTCATACAGAGGAATGGACACATCAGACAAACTAATATCAGGTTAACTTCTTTGTTTCCATTTTCTGTTGTTTATATATTAGCGGAACCAAAAAGTGTAGACCAACTTTGACTATCTGTACATTTGTGTTTCATAGTTTAATTAATTCAATTTTCATTACATGTATAGAAAGAAAAAAAAAGTATTTAAATGTGCTTTCTTTATCTGCTTCTCAAAAGAAATTATTTTCACCTTAATTTCGTAAGTTTCTAGTAAAACTTGCAAATCTGTAAATGTTGTTCATAAGTGAGATTTTTATGTTTTCTTTTTCTACGTAAACACATTTACAATAGTTATATTAGAGTATGTATATATATTATAGTTTTTTTAACATTAGTTAGTTATCCCTTTCTCTTTATTTTAAGACTTTAGATTGGCCAACAGAGCCATTAAAATCGTCAGAACAAGTTACACCAAACGACTTGGGTTACTTAGACAACCCTGGACCGGACTTATTCTTCTAGCTGATGGTCGGTCAATTTCGCTCGTCAACAATGTGCTACATAAATTTTTGCGAACTGGCTGCCAAAAGTGAGTTTGAGGTTATACCATTTGTAGACGATTTCATTTAGGATCAAGCATATCAATTTTCAAGTCTCAGCCTCCAGGTACTCCATGGGTATTTTTAGCTCTGTTGAAGGACAATAAAGGTTGTGTTTATCATTTATTCTCCTAGTCACTATGAACTGGTGATCTGCACTGCCAACTATCCTACTTACCCTTATTATCAAGAATCTCAACCAATTTCAGATATCTTAGCCTCTTTTTACCAAATCTTAAACAACCTTGTCGTTAGGCCACCTTGCCTATCCCATATTTGGCCATTTTTTCTTATTCTACGAACTCTGCTACAAATCCCCTGTTCTGGTGCTGCAAACTCCATTCAGTGACCTGGCACTTTCAATCACCTATCTCAGACCTTTTATGAGCTAGTTTGCATCAAGATATCCATTTTATATTTACGTCTATCTTTTTGAAATTGAAAATACTTTTGTTGGTAAAGCTATGATAAATTTTTCAAGATAATAGTGAGGTTTTGCACAAAATATTTTTACAGCAAAGTTGTTTCCTTGTATCTTGTTTTTCTTGTGTAGTATTCATTCATCTCCTTGACTATAAACTCTCCTTTCTTAATCCTGGAGGTCAAATAGGATGAATAACACTAAAATCTTAGACAAAATCAACCTTTGAAAGATATTATCCATCAAAACCCTAATTCTTCTATTTTTTTGTTTTGCCTCTTACATCACTCAAATTGGTGGTTAATTTTTCTTTCTATGACATCAATGGATACTCCACAATAGAAGAAGGCTCACAAGGGAGGGGCTATTGTGAAGAATAAACCCTGTGACATTCATTTGTTTGTTGTTTAACCCATGATCAGGGAAGTCTTCCAAAGAGTGGGATGTTTTAATTTTTTCCAAAATATGTAGAGGGGGCACCCAAAGGTGGCTAGAGAATTTTCTTTGAATTTTGATGGAACCATATACAAATTTGGGACACTAGAACTTGAGGTATCTAAATAAACCATATAAACAAATACTAAGATACCAAATACCGGTGAGAGGTGGTTTAAGGCCATTAACTTAAATGCATCCTTCTCCAAAGAATTCCTTAAACCATAATGTCAAGGAGATAATCTATCAAAGGGAGTGCCCAGGAGCCACATGATTGAAGGATTTGATAAGATTCTAAGGGTAATCCAAAGATATTTTACCTCTAAGAGAAGGTTCAATATGATTTATCAGTACCACATTTTACTTTTTCTACACTTCATAGGGAAAGATCTAATGAACCTTCTTTTCTATTTGTTTAGAAGCATTCGAAAAATGCTTGACAGAGTCCAGGCTAAATCCAAGGCAGTTGACACAAGTTTTTTTCACTCAGAGATGATCAAAATGCTTGTGATGGAGGAGTTAAGGAAGACAAACATTTACTGGAAGAAGTTCATTTCCTATGCACACTTTCAATTGAATGTTGCTCCTACCCCACAATCCAAAGTACAAATCCCTCTTTAGGCTAATAGTACTATACACACTGAGACCAGTAGGAAGAGGAATAGAAAAGGCATTGTCAAAAATGATGAAGAAAAAAAGAACATGAAGAATAAGGGGGATCTCATTACTCTCCACAAAGGGAGGCTTCACCCAAACTAGCTCCAGAATCAACAAAAGTTCCATCAACCAGAGCCACAGGCACAAAATGAAGGATATTACTTTTCCCCTCACCCTATGTTGCAATTGAAGCTAGAGTTAGGAGGACTTTCACTAGGTCATCAACAAAGAAAGAAAGTGTTGAAAAGGAAGACATAGTGGAAGATCCCATTAATAGAAAAGGTAAAGGTAAAGTTGAATATGTTGAAAATCACAATGAGGTTATAGACTAAACTGTTGTAGGAAAATATCCCTGTAGACAGGTAGATTCCCTCTTGAGATCTAGACCTTTAACTCTAAGATAGAAAGTTCTTAACATGGAAATTGACTTCCTTTTGGATCTAAACAAGATGATGAATGAAAGAGAAGGAAGAAGGTACGTACCTTATGAACGTCATTTGTCCCCGCTAGGTCCAGTATGAGCGTCGATCTTGAGCTCCTTGTCAGGTCCTGCAAGACAAAAAAAAGTACAAAAAACTTCCTACCCTACTAAGATTAGCTGAAACATAGATCCATCTACTATAGACAAACTTATACAGAATGAATGCAAGTTTGAAATAAATAGGCCAAGCATTGATTGTATTAAAGAGAAAAACAATGAAGAATACTTACAACCATAGATGTGAGTGCAACATCTTCGTCAAGCCCTCCTTGTCCGAAGAAATAGTCCACACACAGAATGTTGATGCTCCAAATGACATCTTCTTCATGGGATCATAAGTTATATGCTTCACAATTCTTTCCATCCCCTTTCACCATGAGAAGGCCTACTTATATAGGCTTGGAGAGGCCCAACCACTTGAGATATCTTTGGGGTAAGTTGAGGATTTTCCTCCTTCAGTTATGGATCTTCCATAAGATCATGGCTTGACCAAGGATTCAAAACCAACCACCTTCAGATATTGATGGGATATTTCCCTCATTCTTCTCAACAAACCAAATCCCAGAAAAGGTAACGCTCCTCCAAAAGGGGCATCAGAGCATTATAGCGCTACCCAAAAGAAGGAAAGCAGGTGCCAGTGCTCCCGACAATGGTAACGCTCCTCAAAAGTGACATCAGAGTGTTATGGAACTCCCCAAATAAGGACATGGATCGCTAGTGCTTCCTGACGGTGTATATGGGAGTGCTCCCCTCTGAAACTTATTTTTAGTGGTTCTTTCAATGGCAAGAAACTTGTACTTCTAGTAGACTGATTCCTCCTCTTCAAAACTAGTCTTTGAGGTGTCGTAAGTGTCCCTGTCATGTTGTTGGAGGCATGACATAGGCAAGAAGGCAGTATGATGTTAGAAACACTTATAACACTTGCGGTCAAGATGCGACACTTGCGACACTTGTAATGACGACACTTGCGACACTATCGAAGTGAGTAATTTTGAGGTGTAACAATAACCACTCCTCCAGAAAACCCTACCTTCAAAACGTTGAACAAACAAGTTAAAGAGGCTAGAAATGAAATTTCTAATTTTAAAGGAGAAGGGTTGGTTGAAAGGAAAAAGTTAAGTGACCTTATGGACATGTATCTAGAAACTGTTGATAAGTCCAAGTTTGTAGTAAAGAGATTTATGCCCCTCCATAGGAAGCTTAAGAATTTATACAGAAAAAAAAGGGATTTACAAGCTCAGATCAGAAGACTTAAACTAGAGCTACAACCTTTTAGGGAATAACTAGCCCAAATAATATTGAATATGTTTACCCAAGCTACCACAAGGAGAAGTTCTAGGCTTAGAAAGTAATGGATGAAATACCTTAAGAAATATTAGTTTTGGAAATGTTTTTTCCTTGCATTTTAGAAAATTTTGAGGAAGTATGATGCCTATGACTGAGTTTTTCACTCATACACCAAAATATGAAATTTCTACAGGAATCTCTAACTCTGAAGAAGGTTTTTTGGGTGTTTTGGGGGTTTACTAGAGTAATTTGGTAGTTACAGGAAAGTTTGTAGTGCCTGGCACTGTGATTTGGTTTCTACAGTCAAGCATTGCAAACTTCACTACGAACTGGATGATACAGTTAGCGTTGCGGGATATATTGCGAACTCCTATTTTGATGGTTTCAAGAAGATCAACGATTGTTAGATGGCGAGGGGAGCATGGTACAAATTTTTGGAGATCATTTTAAAGCTGGAGGATAACTGGAAAGAAGAGGAATGTGCTCAAAGGACATCTCATCATGCAATATTAAGGTGTTAGGATATTTTTCCAACATTAGCCTTTTTTGTAGTAGTTTGTTATTTCCAGTTTGTACATGTGTAATTTCTTCAGTTTTGGATGGGAGAATCCTATACTAGAGGATGGAAATTGCATTGTATGCTATTATTCCCTATCTAAGCTATAAAAGAGGTATTAGAACTCATTGTGCAGGTTCAAATGGTTGATGTAAAAAACTCGTTTTGATGATATTAATATAATAGAGCCTACTTTGGTTTGATGTATCAGACTTGATGATTTTTGTTTAATGGAAGTCAGTTTTGTCTCTTGCCATCTTGTTTCTCTCTCACTCTAAAATTTTACTGTCATTAAATGATTCAAATGGTGTTTTGTAGTTGTATTTCAATGGAGTTTTCATTGTGATGTTGTTATAAATTTTTTCAGAGTTTTATCTTTGATTTAAGAAGTTCTTGTATAAAAAGTTTTTCCTCTCTTTGTCTACTGGTAAATCCTAATGCTAGTGGTAGGATTGCTACATTTTTATCACTAAATTATCATTTATATCCACATTAATCCTTAAAACCTTGATGTAAGTTAGACAAGACCTTTTTTCTAGATACGTTTTATCTAGAATTTCTTGTGTTTTCACATTGTTGGATTGAGTTTTATCCATTGGACACCACATTTTAAAAATTACCTCATAAAAATATTGATGGGTACTGAGATTTCACTTTATCAGTCAAAGTGTAACTTTCAATTCTAACAGAGTCTAAATACTATTGTAAATGCTACGATGTATTTCAATGTGTTGGAAATCCATGCGATATGGATCAACTTCCACTGTTCCCTGTGACTCAAGTTGAGCCCTTTGACAAATGAGAAATAGGTTTTGTTGGACCCATATATCCTCCTATGTGTTGCATAGGGGAGCACTACATCATTACCACAACTGAATACCTCATGAAGTGGGACAAAGTAGTTTTAATCAAAGATTCTAGAACAAAGACAATGACATGCTTCATTTTTTAGAATGTCATCTCCAGATTCATATGTCCAAGGGTGATGAGGAGTGACTAGGGGTCACATCTTTTGAATGAAATATTCAAGAACTCACTAAGGTGTTCATGATCCATCATCAAAAGAGCACTCTTTATCACCCTCAAGCCAATGGTACGTCAGTGGAATATTTTAATAAAATTTTAGAACATGGCTTAACAAAAATTTTCAATGTGCAGTGCAATGATTGGGATAAACACATCCCAAAAATACTATCGGTAGTTGGAACAACATGAAAAAGGATAAAAACACACACACCATTTAGAATTGTCTATGGAAAAGAAGCAGTCATGCCACTAACATGTTTTGTTCCTAGCCTTCAGGTCACCCTATCCACCTAGATGATCTATGATGAATATCTTGAGCGCAGGTTAGATGAGATAATGGAACTAGAGGAAGACCGAATGCTGGTGGATTTTAGTTGAAAGTGGATGAAAAATAAAGACAAAAAGCATGGAATGACTATAAAATATGCAAAAAAATTCTCCATCATGTCTATTTAGTATTATACAACAAAAAATATTTACAGTATCCAAGTAAGATCCACATGCACAAGTTGGGTCCTTTCTGACTAGTCTACATCAATGAAGCGGGTGCCACCAAGGTAGCAACCCTACAAGGTCATCCACTCAAGGGACTCATTAATGGTAGTAGGTTAAGGTTTACTATGGACTGCAGGGGTCCCCCATCATTTAAACTTATGGTATAAGTTTTGAATATAGGTAGAGTATATTTAGTGTGGGTTATACAATAGGTATCATTTATCATAGTATGAATGATTTACCTTTTGAGAAAAAAAAAGTTCACATCAGTCAAGTAGGTGTATTAGATAGATTAAAAGTTTGATCAAGTTTCCCGATTTCCAAAAGAAACTCGTTCTCTAACATAGATACATGGTTTGGATTCGATCTAATAATTCATGCAGGTTTTTGAAGAGTTTTTCAGGTGATTCAATCCATTGAAAGGGAAAGTAATCCAATCTGGGAAGTTCACACATGCCACAAGTACACATTAAATTATACGAACCCATTCCCCAATAAGCATATTCAGTACATTGGATCTGGTATATCAATCTCCACATGAGTCAAATTTCTCAACCACTTTCTACTTGATCTCCAAACGAACCCCCCGTCGAATATTTTTTCCTCCCCTTCACCCTTTTCCCCACCCTCTTCCCTCTCTCTCTCTCTCTCTCTCTCTAT
>ML781088.1:455465-485244 GCA_009831015.1 Picea engelmannii | reverse complement strand
TAGGATAAGTGGTGTAGTGAGGTTCTCAGTGAATTCCTGAGGTAATAATGCTACGACTGGTGGAATTTTGATGTGGAGAGGGGCATCTGTGGAAGGGGTATTGTCTTCGATATCTGTTCCATTAGAAGACATGGCACACACTTGTGCTGAAGGGTGTAGAAGAGGTGGTGCTCCATGATATACCGCCATCAAAGATGGGTCCTTGAAAATTATGGGACCCATGTCAATGACTGAAAAATCATCCAAGCTAGTGCGGACAAGGGGGAGAATGTTATCAATGTTGGCGAAATGATTAGGCTCGTAAAGTGTAAGTTGGTCGATGGTGACAATCATCGTTCAAAACACAGAAGAGGCTACTGCCTTCATAGAATACATGTAGATATGTTCAAACAAGATATTGTAATCATGTGGGGCATCAATAACTTCAATGTCGATGAGGATGGTTTTTCCCCCAAGTTCTACAGGGACATTTTGGAAGAGCCCTTCGGGTGACGATGGGTGACCATCATAATATCTCACGGTGATGGAAGATGGTACTAGTTCAAGGGAGCCGAGTTTCTGCCATAATACTTTGGACATGATGCATTTGTATGCACCTTCATCGATTATGAATCGATGAACTATGATGTTTCATATATTAACTGGTATCTGAAAATCTATCAGGGCTGGGAGGCGTGGTTCTCCGCTATCTAGATCAAAGGTGATGATTCTAGTATCAACTGAGTTCACTGCCCCTAATGCGGAAAAAAATAATTTATGTTGAGTTGGATAGGTTTGGAGGACCTTCAGTACATACATGGCTACATGAGACTGTGCTCGTCGACCAGACTGTAGTTATGGTTTTCTTTATCATGAGGGTTATGTACATTTCATCGTAACGACATACAAATTATATGAGGGTTTGGTTCAGTGTTATGGCATGGAATAATCAATGGTTCTTTGGATATAGCTGGATCCACTTTTGAGGTGGTTGGGTAATATTCAGGGGGAACACCATATTGATGACCATGTGTTTGCAGAAGAATCTCTTCTTCGCTGGTAAGGAGGATTTTGTGATCGGCTAGATTTCCAGGATGATTGGGACCTGGGTTTTGATACTTCCCTATTTGGGGTGGAACATGGCGTACCTCATGTTGGGAATTCATCACACCTTGGTTTTGAATAGGGTTTTGCAACATGAACAGAGGTGGCAATTGAAAATACTATTGTGGGGCCTGCTGAGGGGCTGGTGGCACTGGAGGACGTTGCACATTCATGGATTCTTTCATCTGTTTGAAATTGGAAATTTGGGTGAAATGGTGAGTATAATGTTCATACTCACCACATATAGTGCAAGGGAAGTTAGTTAAGAGGTTTTTGTTCTTCCCTTGTCATGGTTGATTGTTATTGGTGCCCCCTTAGGGGTTTTAGTTGCCTTGATTCTGGTTTCCCCCAACAATATGGATTTCTTGGGGGTTATTTCCTCTAGGTCATGGGTTGTTATTGTTTCAGTTTTTCCCTTTCTTCTTGTAATTATTCTGTGGATGGGATGAATTTTCTGTATTCAATTGTTCAAAAGTATGAAGATGTTGAATGGGAGAGGGTTGAAAAAAGTTAATGCCTACATGTGGTTGTCCCGGTGGAGGCAAAACCGACTGCAGAGGACCAGGAAATGTAAAATATGGATTTGTCTTGTGGAGATGATCCATATGGTGTGTAGGAAGTTGAATCACTTCCACAATTGTTGAGGTTATATGAGGGGGTTGAGGGTGAACTCGTACTTGGTTGAGAGACTAGATGCATCATGGGTACCGGTGATGGTCCACCCATTGGTGGAGGGGGAGAAACTAGATATGACTATTGGTGAGTGGAAGGAGGGTAATAAGATGTCCCTCCATATGGTTCTAGATATTGATGTGCACCATAAGTGGGTGATGGGTGGTCGTAAGGGTTGATATGGGTCATGGACCCAATCAACCCAACCACAACATGGGACATCCCAAGTTTGTCCTGGCCAAATGGTATGGGTATGGGTGCATCAGGTAATACTATGTATAAGTAACCTGACTGAGCATAGATGAGTTCAAAATGTTGGGCCTTGCTGATGGCTTCCTCTTTTGACTGAGGAAAAGTGGATGCTACCTCCTTGGCAATAACAAAGATGAGTGATTTAAGAAACTAATCAAGACGTTGTTCTTTGGTGGTTTATGATTTACACAAACTACGTTGTTGATGCCATTCATGGATGTGGTCGGCTATGTGGATAGAAGTGGTTTGTTTGAACTCAGAGAGAAGTTCTAATCCAGTATCATGACGAACTGGTAGTTGGAAAAAGGACAAAAAGGCCTTGGAAATGATTTAAAGGTCACATGGGACACTGATTTTTCGTCCACATACCATTTGACTGATGAGCTCGTGAGAGTTCGTTGAAAAAAAATTAAGTGAACGAAATCATACATGATACTATTTGAAGAGAACCATAATTGGAAGGTCATAACATGGTTGGAGGTGTCCTCCCCTAGTTTTGCTTCAAATTTCGGAATATCTGAAGGCACTTTGGTATGCATATTGGGCCAAGTGGGGTCATGTAAAATGGGATCATTTGTAAGTTTGGTCAAATTAGGAATGTTGAGGGATTCCAAGTATGGAATAGGGAGATTGGGTGGGGGATTATTTCCATCCATTGTGTGAGTAGGTAGTGGAACTGTCCCTTGAGAGGGATTTGGTGGGTTTGTAATTCCTCCTTGGGAAGAAGTTTGACTCCCTCTTCCTCATGAAGGATAACCAATAGACAGGTGAACTTGGGTATTGGACCCAAGCAAAGTGGAACCAAGTAAAGTTGATCCCAAAAAAGTATCACTAACAGGGGTGTGAGATGGTTGAGCTGGTGAGTTGGAGGGGGATCCTCCTAAAATAGGAGGGGGATTCTGCAAGTGTCTGGAATGACGAAGATTATATGGTTCCTCTATGGTTTCCAACTAGAAAAGTGAATGTGTGCAAATGGTGACAAGAGAAAAATAAATGAGCAAGAGATTTGTATAATTTTGACCTTCACAAAATAGTGTAACTCACAATTGCATGTAATCAAATGAACATCATACATAAATCAACTGTAAATAAACAAGCATGTGGATAGGTGGATTTTTTCTGCATGGGGGAAAAATAAAAACAAATTCTTGTTTCCTAAAAGACATATCATCCTTCCTCTCAATTAGCACCGAGCCTTCCAAAAGTCACCAGAAGAGGAACTAGTGGAGGTTGAAGTAATCAGTTATAATGAGGGGTAGAGGATGCACACAAATATTTCCCAATAGCTATATTTCCCAATATCCACACAAAATATGATCAAGGTGTGATTGCAGCCTACAATCGCCACCTAGGTGGATATCCTAAGTTTGGCCACTAAGTACCTCGGTCAAAGTGTGACATTTAGATTTTTTTCCTCAGAAATGAGTCACAGGTTAGATGACCTCACAAGAGTTGGGTGACTTAAGGAGGGATGCGCAGAAGAATCGAACCTTGGCCTTCGACCCTTCACGGGTATCTCCCTACCTTATGGTGTAGGAAAACTTGACTTGGAGGATTTGAAAGTTCCCTATTTCTCAACTTCTATTGTTTTAAAATGTGAGAACCTGATAATGGGGGGTTATTTGGATGCCTACCCATGAGATCCTACCTAGACTAAAAAAATTCTTTTGGCACCTCCCATGGAAAAACATTTAGTTTGTTTTTAGAATTTGTTTAGATGTGGTGGACTGAGAGATTGGGGTCATGGACCAACCTCATTTGATTTAATTGGGTGTGGATGATTTCCAAAGAAGTAGTTGGGTCTTTCAGAATTCTTTTGGAGAAAACCTACTTCGAACTCCAATTTTCAAATGGAAATTATGTGTCTGAGGAGTGACTTTGTGTGCAATAAAGCGACAAGTGTGAAAATATTTTCATAAGTTAAGTGAGATTGCAACATGTGGACTTCCTATGGTCCTTACAAATATTATTTACCTAGATTACTATGTGTCTTTGGTACAACCTTGTGGAATATTTATCCCTAAAGAACTAGCAATGTGGACATATGGGTCCTTACAAATCCTTTAGACTCCCTAAAATGTTGTCTATACTAAGAAAGCTTTGAAACTATCCTAGATTTGTAGACATCTGGGCATGTATGGGTCCATTACTTTTATCTTTAAACTTCCCTAGATTGTGATCTAAACTAAGAAAGTATGTAGAAACTATCCTAAGATTGTAAGCATGTGGGCATGTATGGGCCCTTACAAAGATTTAAGATGATTTCAACGACTAAGATGAACCATAGGGAGGCTTTATCCTCTCCTAAATAATTTTTTAAGGGAGTTGAAATGTCCTTTTAACCACCTTTCTGATTTCTGAGATCACACAAGGGTGCGGGGGAAGAGCATACTTGAGAGTTAAATTTAACTTCTAGTCCCAATTTAAGTGATTGTGTATGAAAGCAATAACTTCAGCTTAAAATTTTACAAGCCAAATGAGCCATCCATGTGGAAACAAAGAAAAAGAGGATAATAATGATTCTTTTTACCCCCAAAGTGCCTATGTTAGCTAACCTTTCTTATGGGAAAGAAATTTAAGTGGATTGTAGTTACCTTACAAAGTGCATGAAAATAAAAATATGAAGGCTAGGGGCCCTCAAACCATTCATAAAAACCCTTACAATTTTGAAAAAGTGGACTTATGTGTGAGTTATAGTTCTTACAGGCACGTAGAGGGTGCACAATGCATAGCGTAATGAATCCTATTTCATGCATAGTGCGCGTCTGTGGTCCTGAAAAATCCGTGCAGTTCCTATCACTTGTTTGGGGATAAATTTCAAAGTGAAATACTCCTTCCTGAACTCTAAATTTTAACTTTGGCAGGTTGGGCTACGTCGGTTTTGGTACCTGCAAGTCAAAAAAATCAAAATGAAGTGCTCTCAAGGCTTAAATAGGGAATAATTTGATATCGATCCCCAATATGGTTGCCAATATATTGTGTTGGTTATGTCACTTGGGTGAGAAAAACAACAACACTTGCATGTTTAGATAATCCTAATCCTGCTAAACTAGACAAAAGTTTGTGAGTGGGTTAGATAAACCAAACACACATGAAAACAAATAAATACAACTAAAAACAACTAAGAAATAAATGTTAGAAATCTTGAGAAACTTAGAACCATGAAAATCAAACAATGACCAACATATTTCTACCAATGGATCAATAAATTAGTAGCAAAACCACCGTAGATAAAGGCAGGGACTTATGAGTCCCCTCTTTGTTAAGGTCCTAACCCGCACATAGGTAGATCAATGTATTCAGATGTAATAAAAGTCAATATTAATAAGGCCTTTCAATAAAATAGAATAAGGCATATGTAAGAAGACCTAATAGAATATTCCGCTTCTAGAAGGATCTTCCTCTAGATGCTTCTTTTAATAGACATATTTAGTATAAATAAGGGTCGAGGGTATGAAAACCCTAGCTTGGAGATTATTGTAACAGAACACTACTCGATTGGATATTTCCCCCTCAAAGAGGCCTGTGAACATTGCTTTCTGAATCAAAGTGCTATTTCTATTGTTGTTCTGATATCATTTATGTGTTATTGTGGATATTATGCTGGATATTTTACTGTTATTCTGCCATTTTTAGCATTTTATTTATGTTCTGCATATTTTATATATCTGGTATCTTGCACTCTTCCTCCTTGGTAGGGATCTTGAGGTCCCTAATTGAGAGATATTATCTCCTTACAATGGAAGAAATGGAAAATGGTGAAGAAAAATAATGCCTATTCCCTCAAGAGGTGAGTGGAATGGCCTATTGCAATGGTGCTTGAAGGCTTCAAAGAGAAAAGTGGATTCTCAAGGAATAATTCTTGCAAAATAACAATACCTTGAAGATCTTGGTTTCTTAGGACACCCATGGATCTTATTTATAGCATCCATTCATGGAAAAATGTAATCAGTTCATAGTGTGAACAAGGGTCCTTTTAGGGAACCCTCTATCTCTTGACCAACCTCCAAGCTATATTTCGCTCAGATATGAGTGGCAAATCATGTTGGGGGTTAGAATAGAAGTGTTTTAGGGACCGACAAGATCCATAAATGCATCGTTCATAGAAGTGTGCAAATTTTCTCATAGACAGTTGCGCATTTTGCACATAATGTGTGATTAGGGATGTGTTGGCCCATGCATACTGTGCACTTTACATGCGTTTCCTTTGGTGAATTTGTGCACTTTTATTTTTGACCCAATTATATAGTTTTTTTCCTTTGATGAATTTTTGTGCTGTAGTGGAATAATTGTTGTTGGCACTGATGTTTTCTTCAACCATTGTGTGCAATGTTGCGGGCGATTTTCCAGTGATAACAATAGGTTCAAATAATGAATAGGATTTCGACTCATTGAAGTATCCCATCAGGATGAAAGAATGAATTTTTTCATCCAACTTCTTCCTACAATAATTGGAAATGTGATCCCAGGAAAAACATACAAACACATAGATGTGGTCGGCTGAAGGTTTCTTTCCACACCATCATTTTACTAGATTCATGGAAGGAACAACTCGAGTCGAGATGAGATTGAGAAGATAATTTTCACAATACACTGGTTCATCCCAAAAGTGAGGGAGTGATCCTTAGCATGCAAAATACATCTATCCATTTAAACTAACATCTGATCCTTGTGTTGTGAGATGCTATTTTTTTGAGGTGTGTGAGGAACTGACCACTGCTAGTCAATACTAGATCGAACCATGTATTATTCAAAAGGTCAATTTACATACTCACCAATATTTTCTGATCTCATGAACTTGATGGGTCAACGACATTATTTTTCAGCAAAGGATCGAAAATTTTTGAACTTTTCAAAGAAAAGGTTCTTATTCTTTTGAAATTAAACCCATGCAAAGAGAGAAAAATTATCAATGAAAGTCCAAATATACCTTGCACCTTCCAGTGAAAGTAGGTTGTGTTGGTTGTGGAGCCTGATTATCTTCTTGATTCAGAGGTTTATTTCATCTATACTTGGACCCCATTCCCTAACGGGGGGGTTTTGAGGGGCTTTCCCACCACGACTGTCACCAGGGGCATCCATGGGGGGAAATGACAATTTTTGTAGCCCCCCTCTGGTGGGGGATTCGGGGGAAGCGACCCCAAAGAGAAATATTGGGAAAAATTTCCATGTAAAATATTGTAATTTCGTAGTCAATTTGGACTGTTCACTATAATCTCACAGATATGACGGTAGAAGTTATTTTTAGGGTTTTTTTCCCTAGAAGGAAACCCTATTTTATGAGGGAATTGTATTTCGGTTGTGTATTATTGTGAGTATTGTATTTTGAGAGGGGATACTATGAGAGAAAGAATAGGAAGTTACAATGGGTGTGGTGTAGGTTGTATCCCTTGATTTTTCTTGATCATAAAAAGGAAGGACCTGGCAATTTATCTGGTCGATGTAGCCAACACTGGGTGAGCCACGTATATCTGTGTCTCTATTGTGTTGTGTATCTTTTGTGTTTCATTTCCACATTTGTTTTATTTTATTTCTCTGTGATCCTATTTTTCTAACAACTGGTAATAACGTGAAAGGTAACTCACAGGAAAAGAGGGTTCTTGGTTTGAGTGGGAGCAATGACGAAAGATGGAAAGTTTAGGGTCAAGAAATTTAATGGCCAAAACTACCATTTATGGAATATGAATATGGAAGTTTATTTATATCATAAGGATATATTCCTACCATTGGGTGGAATGGAAAAGAGGCTGACGACCATGAAGTATGAATAATGGGAGGTTCTTGACAGAAAGGCACTGGGAACGATACGATTGAGACTAGAAGCATCAATGGATTTCAATATTTCAAAAGAAAAGACAACTAAAGAACTAATGGATGCATTGGATAAACTATATGAAAAACCATCGACATCCAATAAGGTATTTCTAATGAAGTGATTATTTAATATGAATATGTCAGAAGGTGGGTATGTTGCAGATCGTTTAAATGAATTTAATATGGTTACTAATCAACTAAGTTCTGTAAAAGTGGAATTTGATAATGAGGTCAGGGCTCTTCTAATCTTGTTCTCAATGCCATAAATATGGAATGGCTTGGTCATGGTTGTAAGTAACTCTGTCTCTAGTTAAAAAACTCTAAAATTTTATGATGTTGTTGGTGTTATCCTTAGCGAGGAAATGTGACAGAAAAATAAAGGTGAGACATCAGGTAATGCGTTAAACATGGAGAACATGGAAATAAAAAAGGATAGAGGAACGGGCTCAGAGAACCATAATAATTCTAGGAAGGAAATATCGAAATACATACTAGGAAAAATAGAGTGATGGAATTGTATAAAGAAAGGACATCTGAAGAAATACTACAGAGCTCCAAAGAAGCAAAGATATGGACAACAGGAGAAAAATCAGGAAGAAAATGTAACATGTGATGTGTTACAAGATTCTTTGATTATTTATATATATTATATTTATGAGTCTTGGGTAGTAGATTTGGGGGCTTCATTTCATGCCACATCCCATAGGAAACATTTTCTAGATTATGTTCAAGGTGATTTTAGATAGGTTCATTTGGGTGATGATGCATCATGAAAAATTATTGGAATGGGAAAGGTACAAATAAAGAAAAAGAATGGAAATGAATGGTTGTTGAAAGAGGTAAGACATAGTCCATATCTAAGGAAAAATATAATTTCAATAGGAAAGTTTTCAATTGAAGGTTGTATATCTATATTTACAGATAAGGTGTGGAAGGTCACCAAAGGATCATTGGTGATAGAAAAATGAGAGAAGGTAGGTACATTGTATTTATGTACTAGTAATATTGATTCTTCTATATATATAGCTTCTATAGAAGTGGATACATCACTTTGGAATCATAGGCTTGGATACATGAGTGAGAAGGGGATGCAGATAATTCAAAAAATAAATTTGTTTCCAGATATCAAGAAAATTGATTTGGATTTCTATGAACATTCTGTTTATGGAAAACATAAGAGAGTCATATTTTTCAGAGTTGGAAAAGAAAATAAGAGTCAAAGGTTAGAGCTTGTGAATACAGATGTATGGGGACCAAATCATGTATCATATCTTGGTGTATCTCATTATTATGTTACTTTTATTGATGATGCAACTAGAAAAAATTGGGTTTATTGCATTAAAAAAAAATGTTGTTTTTGATACTTTTAAGAAATGGAAAGCTTTGGCTGAGAATGAGATAGGAAAAAAGTTGAATTGTCTTAGATTAGAAAATGGAGATGAATATTGCAACAAGGAGTTTGATGATTATTTTTCATACCATGGGATTCAGAGAGAGAAGACAGTTTCAGGGACACCACAAGAAAATGGTGTGTTAGAAAGGATGAACAGGGCAATCATGGAGTGTGCAAGGAGTATAAGATTGCATGCAGGGTTGCCCATATATTTTTGGGTAGATTTTGTAGATATTTTTGTTTACTTGATAAAAAAAGGACCTTAAATTTCTTTCGATGGTGGCATTATAGAGGAGGAATGGATGGGTAAAAAGCAAACTATTCATTTTTGGAGACTTTCGCTTGTGAATCATTTGTCTATATTGATAAAGAAAATAGAACAAATCTTGAGGAAAAATCCAAGAAGTGTACCTTTACTGGATATAGTGCTAATGATTTTTGTTATCGCTTATGGGATTATGAAAATAAAAAAATCATTAGGAGTATAGATGTCATATTCAGTGAGAAGGTCATGTACAAAGATCAGTTGCAGGGAAAGAAACAAGAAAAATAAAAACTAGAATACATAATGGTTGATGAGATCACTGAAAAAAGAAATTCCAAAGGTACCAAAAAATCAAAATGTACAAAAACATGAGCAACAAGTACCTCAAACTCCTGCAAGTGTTGTTAGAAGATCTACCAGGTTAAGTAGACCCCCTGAACGATACTCTCCTTCATTGTATTATTTATTGTTGATTGATTCTGGTGAACTAGAATGTTATGAAGAGGCAATGCAGGTAGACACTAAAAATAAGTGGGGGCAAGGAATGAATGAGGAAATGGATTCCCTCATAAATAACCAGACTTGGGACTTGGTTCAGTTTCTTGCAGAAAAAAGACCATTGCACAATAAATGGGTTTACAAAGTGAAGGAAGAATATGGAGGAAAAAAACAGTATAAGGCTAGATTTGTTGTAAAGGGGATTGGACAAACGAAAGGTAAATATTTTGATGAAATATTTTCTTATGTTATTAAGATGAATTCAATTAGGACTATTTTAAATATTGTGGAAGTAGAAGATTTACATCTTGAACAATTAGATGTAAAAACAACTTTTCTCCATGGGGATTTGGAGGAAGAGGTTTATATGAAAAATCCATAAGGGTATGAGGTCAAAGGGAAGGAAAATTTGGTATGCAGGTTGAAGAAGATATTGTATGGCCTAAAGAAAGCTCCAAGGTAGTGGTATTTGAAGTTTGATAGGTTTATGATAGAAAAAGGTTATAGTAGATGTCATTTTGATCATTGTGTTTATTTTAAAAGGCTAGAAAATGGAAGTTATATTATCTTTCTATTGTATTTAGATGACATGCTTGTTCCAGGTTCTAATATGCATGATATAAATGGGCTCAAGAATAAATTGGATAATTCATTTTCAATGAAGGATTTGGGTGCTGCAAAGAAAATCCTTGGTATGAGAATAACAAGAGACATGAAAAATCACAAATTGAAATTGTCTTAGGGTGAGTACATAGAGAAGGTATTGGAGAGGTTTAGAATGTAGAATGCAAAACCAATTAGTGCACCTTTTTCCAAACATTTAAAATCAACCAAGGAAATGTGTCCCAAGACATGGGAGGATATAGAATACATGTCGAGGGTCCCTTATTCATCAACATTTGGCATCTTGGTGTATGTGATGGATTGCACAAGACCAGATATTGCACATGAAATGGGCGTTGTTAGCAGGTATATGAACAATATAGGTAAAGAACATTGGGAGGCAGTAGAGTGGATTCTCATGAATTTGAGAGGTAGTTCTACTCATGCATTATGTTTTGTATGTTCAGACATTATTCTACAGGGATATGTTGATTCAAATATGGAAGGTGATAAATATAGTAGGAGGAGAACCACAGGGTATGTTTTTACTGTAGGTGGAAAAACAATAAGTTGGATTTCAAAACTGCAAAAGTTTGTTGCACTTTCAATAATAGAAGAAGAGTATGTTACTGCTACAAAGGCTAGTAAAGAAATGATTTGGTTACAAAGGTTTACGAACGAATTGGGAAAGAAGCAAGAGAATAATAGGTTGTACCATGATAGTGAGAGTACAATTCATCTTGCAATGAAATCTGCCTTTCATTAAAAAACTAAGCATATACAACTCAAGTACCATTTCATACGATCCATCTTGGAAGATGGACATTTGAACTTGGAAAATATACATACTAGCCAAAATCCTGCAGGCATGTTAACAAATAGAGTAATCATGGAGAAACTGAGTTCCTTATTAGTTTCAATTGGCCTTCATGCATGAAGGTGAAGATGAAAAATTTTGCAGGTCCAAGGTGGACTATAGTCTAGTAGGTAAAACAACAATAGAGTTGTTGTGATTGACTTCCAAATGGGATATTGTTGGGTGTGGAGCATGATTATCTTCCTAATTCAGAGATTGGTTTCATTCGTTCTTGGACCCCATTCCATAATGTGGGAGTGTGTGGGGGATTCCCCCCCCAAAAAAATGTGGCAAGAGGGTACAGGGGGGGTGGAGAAAATTTGCGTAGCCCACCCTTGGTGGGGGATTCGGAGGTAGTGCCCTCAAAGCGAAATATTGGGAAAATTTTCCTTATAAAATATTGTAATTTCGTATTCAATTTGGACCGTTCATTATAAGAATATCTTATAGTAGAAGCCATTTTTAGGTCTTTTTTCCCTATAAGGAAACCCTCCTTTATGAGGGAATTGTATTATGGCTGTGTATTATTGTGAAGATTGTATTATGAGAGAGGAGACTGTGAGAGAAAGAAGAGGAAGTTACAACATGTGTATTGTAGGTTGTATCCCTTCATTTTACCGGGTAATAAAAAGGAAGGACTTGGAAATTTCTCTGGTGGATGTAGACCACACTAGGTGAACCACATATATTTGTGTCTCTATTGTATTGTGTGTCTTATGTGTTTTAATTCCACATTTGTTTTATTTTATTGCTACGGGATCCTATTTTTCTAATAGGTTGATGCAAGATACATCACTATGAACCAACTCCAGTAGGTTCTCTACTCACCACACTTTTCCAGAGTTGAATGGTACCTCATGAAGATGATACCCAAGAACACAACCCTTACAGAATCCTTTAGGGGAAACACCTTAGGTAAAACAACAGTCATGTTCCGAGTTGTCAGCTCTTGTAGACTTTAGAAATTCAGGTGTCTGAGTCGCTCATGCCAAATTCAAATTCTCTCATCAATGTCAACAATAAGTGAAATAAAATTTGTGTCAGGTTGATTCATGTCACAAAATTTATACAAATTGTTTGTCGCATTGATAATGTTGTCAATGAAAATCGACTTTCCTTTCTTCAAATCATGAACATAGAACCAATCTGGCCAAAATTTGACAATATTACCTATCTGTGCTAATTGAGAAATAGACAACAGATTGGCACTGAAGTTTGGAACATGGAATATTGTAACATCCCTCTCTTGTGCACACTGAGTGAACTTATTCTTTGAGGATACTTGCTTGTAAGTGATCTGGATTATTATACTATTGGACATTTGATTATGATTATGAGGCATTATGGATATGGTGATATGTTATTTGTGTGTTTACATAGACATGTGCTATTGACTGGTTTCTCTTGAGTGTGCAGGAATTTGGACATCGAGGATGCAGCGCCATCGATGAAACCCCTTGGACTCTGGATTGATTCAAGGAGTGGACTATTGGGGTTTGATTGTTGTTGATATGATATATGTACATATGATTAGATGTTATGATGACTGATTATTATTGCTGACATGATTTGTTGATGATGCAGGATGACGATAGCTTGTCGACCAGACTCACATGTGGAGTAGAGGGGTCATGCATGACAACCATTGACTTTGAGGGAGAGTTGTTGATAACATCTCTGCCACAACCTACTATCACTCCCATCGTGCCTCAAACTGTAGGTTAATGATTACCTAGTTTGAGAATACCCACGATGCTGTGAGTGGAGACTGCGACAATTGCTCACGATGATTCTAAGGGGTGCGCAATAAGGTAGGGGCATTATTCCTTAGAGGCCCTTAGTCTTCCACAAGATCACCTAGAAAATTATTGACTCTAGGGGTTTTTTATGTCTACCAAGTCAGTCAAGAGACGAGTGGCACCCTTGGAGCACGTAGTGTGTCCTGAAGGGCACGTCGCACAAGGAAAAAAAAAGAGGCGAGTGGCACCCTTGGAGCACATAGTGCATCCTGAAGGGCACGTCATGCTAGGAAAACAGAAAGTGGTGAGTGGCACCTTTGGAGAACGTAGTGCATCGTGAAGGGCACGTCACATTTGTTATGGGTAAGTGATTAAACCTAGACAACCTTAGAACAAATGAGGTGTCAGGTAAGATTTAAAAACAATTTCCCTAATAAAAATGTCGCCCAACCTAGGAAATTAAACTCTAGGTCTAAGTGACACTTTTGGTAAAAAATAATAATCATAATTAAACATGTGATGAGAAGGGGGTGAGAAATTTAGTTAATTTATTAAAATCAATTTTAATGGGGGGATTAAAATTTTAAAAGGGAATTGATCGTTTGTTTTTTTCCTACATATGCTAATTAAAATTTATTAATTAAAAAGAAAAAGGGGTAAAAGGTGATTTTTCTACACTTGCTAATTTGGGTTTTAGTTAAAAAAAGGAAAAGAGGGAAACTTAAATAAATAGGAAACTAAAGGAAAAAGGGGGAAACATAAAGAAAAAGGGAAATATAAGGAAAAAGATGAATCTTTGATATAGTAAGGAATCTTTCCTTTAAGAATTTTCTAATTAGGAACTCAACTAGGAATTTAGTAAAGGTGTAAGTCATTTAAAATGTGTAAGGGAAAATTGGGACACCAAGGAACATTTTTAGGAATGCTTTTTGGTGGGTGAGGGAAATAGGAATAATTAAATAATTAAGGAAAATTAATTTTTGGTGCAACTAGGGGGATGGGTGACATGTGTACGGGGGAGGTTTTTCTGAATTAAATTAATGAAAATTATATTAAATGGGAATTTGAGAAAGAAATCAATTAGAAACTCTATAAAAGGGATGGAGGAGGAGGACCATGGATCTCATCTTTTATGTGTAATGTTATGTTGTGGAATTTTTGTCTTGACTAACTTATCTTGTGGGAGTTTGGATACCCAGCTCATGTCACAAGTGGTAGCTTGACCTTGTGAGGTGAGCTGGGTGCTAGCTGTTCTTGGTTTAGTGTGCGTGGCCCCTTTGTGGCTCAGAGGGATTAGGGGGGAGAAGAGTACCCCTAATGTTGGCTCAGAGGTATCGGTGAAGTCACATCGATCGACAAGAGGGATTTGGATGGAGCACACGCGGGATAATGACTTAGAGCTGTCACCTTGGGCTACGGTACACATGCATTTATTTTGAATAGTATACTAATATTTTTCTTGCGCTTTCATTACTATACTTCTATTGTTTAAATAAATGTGTTTTACTCAATGTTTTTTATCGAGAACTTAAAGTCATCATATCCTTACACTCACTTCTTTTGAGTTGATTTCCTTGGAAACCCAATCTCTGATTTCTATGACTGTTTTTTTTTGTTTATTGATTACTATGAAGATATTGTTATTTATCTTCTGTCCTTATCCCTAGATCATCAGTCCATGCCTGAGCAGTCAGCCAGGAGCCGAATCGACGATTGTCACTTCGGTGTTAATAGACCTATAGATTCTAATGCCCTTCTTTTATGTGCATGGATGATGAACAAAGGATAAAGTTTTCCCAACCATATACCTTACTTCTCTTTGCATTGATTAATTCATGGATGAACGATTGTTCTTGCGCTTTCTTGTGATTTATTTCTTCTGTGTTTTGGATGGTAAAACTCTACGTTTTGATTGATGAATCCCAACGCCTTGATCGGTAAATCTCAACCTTTTAATATGTTAATGTCTGCACTTATTTATGTTGTGTCTATGAATTTATTGTGTTGGCGATTGAATATTTGTTGACAATGAATTGAATGTTTATTGAGGACTACATTTTAAAACTTGTCGAATGTGAATTGAATATATATTAAGGATTGCACTTTATATGAAATGTATGCCTATGTTTTTACGCTTTACCCACAACGATTTTCTTTACCTTGAATGTCTATGTTCTTACACTTGAACCACACCAATTTTCTTTACTTGAATGCCTGCGTGTTTACTGTGTAAATGGAAACGATTTTTTTGTGCATTGGTGGTATTCCACTGTGTAAGTGGGGAGGCATATTACTGTGTAAATGGAAACGATTTTTCTGTGCATTGGTAATATTTCCACTGTGCAAGTGGGGAGGCATATTTACTGTGTAAATGGCAGTAATTTCACCTTTTCTTTTTACCCAACGATCCCATATTTTAACCCAACAATTATATACTTAACTCAACGATTTATTTAGACATAAATTTTATATACAATAATCTTAACTTTGCAGCGATTTTGTTTGTGTGAATGCATTTAGATAGACAACGGTTTCATTGATGGTAATCGCATAGACATAAATTTTAATGTGGCAGCGTTGAATTTGTATCCTACATTAATTCCACTATATTATATTGTGACACCAATATCATTATTTGGCTTGACGATTTAATGAATTAAATGAAAACCACATCCGTGATTCAACTCCGTGATTCACATTTGCATTACATGACAACATTATCCTTTTAACACTCAGCGTTTTACATGTACAGGGATAGCATTTAATATAGCGATTTATATATCTTTTAATACATATGGGTGAACGATTTTATCATTACAATTTCATTGACTATGAATTACACATCTTTGACTGCGATTTAATATGATATATCAAGGACATCGATTTTATCATTGCAATTACATTGACTTTGATATACTTACTTTTGTCTGCAATTTACATGCTAATGGCTATGTGGTTAATAGGTGAAGGGATGCATTACCATTTTAGATATCATTATTAGAGGTGCTAGGCAGTAATATCATTATTAATAGCATAGTGATATCAATGCTAGTTAGCAATTTTATACACTTAGTTTATACATTGAATGGACCAAAATTAACATCTGTACAACAAAATTATACTATAGATTTATTGAAGGGACAACAAATTGATTGGGCACTTAATTTATACATGCCCTAGAACTGAAAAATTAGTTAGTGGATTACCACTATGCCTTTTTAAGGGTAGAGAATCTGTTGGGTTGCTAAACTAGTTAAAACCCTATGTTTTTGTCTAAATTAGGACTGTGCGACTACATTTTAATTTTACAGACAACAATATATTTCTAGATAACATTATCACTGTGTTTGTATAGCAAAAAATTACCTCTATGTGGGGAATACATCGATATCTGCCTTAGATCAAGGTCAACGATAAATTTAGAGGCAACCATTTTAAATGTAATGATGGTTGTGATTTAAATGTTTATTGACAATGATTTATACTTTAAACTACACCATTGTCTTATAATAATTCTGCTATATAATATATTAATAGGTACAACAACATGTAATAATATACAATAGTCTGGATTGTTGACAACGATGTTGTAAAGGATACAATCACCTGTATTATTGGATAACGACTAACATTGTTGAAAGTAAATATTTATCTGCTTTTTGGTATATTGTGAGCAATGATATATTGTCTAGCGGTATATTTGTTTACAACGATATAATTGTATAGTTGTATGTTGTATAGCAATGTAATTGTATATTTGTATAGCCATGTAATTCTTAGGCAACAATATGTCATTGGTGTTGTCAACGATTATCATTGACTGAGTAATAATTATCCATGAATACAATAATACATACCGCAATTACATTAATATCAATATATGGATTGTATAGACAGTGACTGTAAATGCATTCCATAGATAACAAATTCATTATATTGTTTCCATTTAAAGGATAGAATATTCAAGTTTAAAAGATAAGTTTCCTATTGTTTAAAATACATGTTTCATAATTGTTTCAGTTTAACCAATAGCGAATTCCTCCTTAGGAAAATACTTATCTGATATTGGAATTGGTAAATAGTTACATTGTAATAATTGTTGATATTAGTTATTTGATGTGTACTGATTGATGTATGTTGCGATCGAATTGTTGCGTAAGTAATTTAAGGGTTGCATGAATGTCATAGTCATCATATTCCCTTGCATATCGTTGACTTGTTGATTGGGTGCTTGGGTCAGTCACCATGTGTTTGAAAGTTAATTCGGTCTCCTAGCGTGTTGAAGTTTTTTGGAGTCCTTGGTCTAGATAGGTAATGTTGCACCAGGGCTATCCTCACGCCTACCTCCTGATGACGACATGATTCCTGATGAGGGGATAATTGTGTGCCCTAATGGATAGAGGCAAATGATAACTTGGACAGAGTTTGTGCTTCCCTTTGTGGGCGTTTGTTTGTTGTAGTTGTTGTTGGTGTTTGGGTTGTAACGTCTTCATGCGTTTAGGTTTGTGCGTTGTAGAGATTTCTAGTTACTGGTTGTCAAAACCTTTGTGTCAAGTTGGTTGACGTTTTCCTTTATCTTATAGGCATTGTCCTACTTTTGTTGGATAGGTAGTTGTTTATATCTTTCTTGGATTGTTGCATGTTTCATCCAGTTTCCTAATGTGCTAGTGTCTGAGTCATTGTTTTCTCTTGACTGAAATGTGTACGTGGTGTTAGTCTTCAAGTGGTGTTGTTTAACTGTTGTCGATGTTGTCTTCATACCCAAAAAAATAAAATTTCACTTGCTTGCATCGCTTGTAGTCATAACGAACGGGGTTGTTACACATATGTCGACAATATTTCCATATTGATAGGCAACATCACCCTGACCAACAACATCCAAAGAAAAATCATCATCAACATAGATTTTTCTCTCCATAGATTCATCCAACCACGTTAACAAGGAGACATCATTAGCCATGCGATGAGTGCACCCAAAGTCATTTACCCATTCATTCTATGCAAAATGAGACAACAAGGCCTAAGAGGTTCCAACTTGGAAGGAAAAATTATCAGCGGGTTGGTATACAATGGACACGTCTCCTTCAAGGAATTTAACCTTCTCCTCTAAATCATCTCACTTCTTATAGCATACTTTAACCGCATGTCTAGTATTTCCATAGTACTGACATGTGTTCTTGTTTTGAGTTCGATGAGGTGCACTTATCATCCCTTTATGATTTTGTTCATGATATGTAGGTTTCTGTGTAGAAGAATCAAACCATACTCTATCATTGGGATCCATATTTCTCTTTCCCTTGAGCAAGTGGGATTGGGTTTTACCACCAATATTTCCTTCTTCGAAGAGTTTATGTTGATCAGTGATCAAAAGACCACATAAAGCCTTGAAGGTGTAATTCTTACTATATTCCTTTCGTGCTTTCTAGTTGGCATAGAAATTTGACACGAACATATCGAATGGTTTTCTCAAGTTCATTAGGACCAAATCAATGTGTTTTCCATCTTTCTTATGATATTTCTTTCCAAATTCTCCCAATTTCAACTTGATTTCTTTGACAATCCCCAAATATTCCTCCATTCTATCAAAAGAAGGAGGATCGAGAGAGATCAACTCTTTCTCCAACTGCATGATGTGGCTCTTATCGACTCGATTGAACAACAAATTCAACTTATTCCATACTTGATGAGGGAAGTTGACTGTACTGAGGCAAAATTGAATCTCTCATGATATGTAGGTCATGATGACCCCTACAACCTCATTCTTCTTTCCATCAACAACAAACTTTCCTTTTCATCTCCTAGATTTGGAATTACAACCTTCATATATTTCCACAATCCTTTTATCTTAAGTAGGGTTTCCATATTTGGTTCCCATATTGCATAATTTAATCCATTTAGAATAACATGTTCAATCATTAAATCCATCTTCAACATCTTGAAAAAAACTAGCCTATTTCAATAAGTTCCAAAGAACGAACCACTCACCAAGAGTCAATCACACAACATATCCAACTGAGCAAGGTTTTCATTTAAAAATTCGAGGGTTCAAACCATTAACTCTAATACCATTTTTGGGAATAGGGTGGAACACAACTTGAAATAGAAAACATGACACTATAGATAGTAGAATAGGAACAAAAAATTCAAAGACATAGGTGGTGTCTAAAGACACCATTACAACACTTAAGAAGAGCACACTATGATCAAAACATCACAATGCATATTTCGCATGTTGATTTGCATGATTTGTTGCACAATATATATTGCATGATGATAATGACCTAAAGGTTCTACTATTTATAGTCTCAGCATATAACCACCTGTCATAGAATATGGAAGGTCTTGTCCACATGTAACTGTTGATTGTTCAGGTTGACTCTACCAAATCCATGTTGCTAAGTAGTCTCTACAAGGATAATCGACCCAAACGCCTATCCATCCAACTTGTAGTAGATTGTAGGGATGGTTGATCCACCACCCAAATATCTCTCATTGTTGTTCATATGTCTGACCAAAAGGCACGTCGACTACTCAACAAACTAGTGTAGTTTGCCGGTTCATTTCTCGATCAACTGTATCTAGATGTAGGTTGACTTCTTGACCGAAGGAACCTAAGATATTTATGATGAACCATCAATGCTTGATGTTCCAAAAATGGATTCATATTCGTGACTCGAGGGTGACTTGTTTTTGAGAGTGCATGAACAATATAGTCTATGAATGGGAGGAACTTCTGAGGTCTATAGTGAGTCACTGAATTTTATTAAAAGATAAGTGTATTTTATGTGTTTATAATGATTTATGTGTGGATAATTTCATTAACTTTGACTGTTAAGATTTCCGTGGTGATTGTTTTCATAATTTATCGGATAATCCACAAAAAATCATAAACACTTTGTTAACTTTATTGTGGTATATTTGTATATATTTATGCTTGAATTTTATGCTATTGGAACTACATATTCATTACATATGCAAACAATGATAATTAAGAAATGGTATCAAAGGATTTTTTTTTTGTGGCATGGCTTAGATTGAAGGTTGGGGTTGTTACAACTACAGATCCATGTGGTACCAATATTAAAAGTCATGGAGAAATTCCACAAGAAAAAAGGAGAATTGGACTTAGCAATAAAGTGAAGACAAAGTGATATGGAAGAAACAAATTCCATGTAAGCATATATTGTTGCACAATAAGCTTTAAAAAAAACTCATGTTATGTACTATCACAAAACCATGGTATGCCAATTCATTTTCTTTCTCCTCAACTTAAATGTTGTTAGAAAGAAGTGCATATTAAAGTAAATATGTTTTCCATCATTCATTTGGTTGAAACAAATTATTAATCCTATGTAACACCTTCTATGGAACACTTTATCCTCCATAAAGGAATTTGTAACTTCTTTATCAACCCACTCATAACCCACACAATAAAGTATCTCAACCTGCTTACAATGCCTATTTTCCTAGATATCCTACTTATTTCATAAAAATAAATAAATAAATCTAGTTGTGGAAACTTCTTTTAGGTGCCATTTGACATTGAAATACTATAAACCTTGTTTATTGGATGACATTCCTTTGATATTACACACACATACACACATGCAAATATATATCCTAAAAAAGGATTGAGAGAATCATTCCAAGATCACCATAGTTTTGATGACTAAGGAGGTTAGGAAGGTTTGTATTGTGGAAAATATTGTTATGTTGAGATCTAATATGGGTATAGGTAGAGAAATATAAGAGGAATTATTTTTCATATTCTACCCTCTTAGTGTCACAAAGATGATAGTTTATTTAATTCCATAGTATTTTGGGAATTGTCTAACACCCTGTTTCACTATGTAGCTCATGAGAGTTTCTTCTTAGTTTAGCATTGCTTATTTTATTCTTTGCGCTTCTCAAAACTGTGAGGTACTTTTGATATTCTAAATTAGGGTAGACCACCTCCTTGTAGTATCTTAATTTCCTTTTATCCACTAATTCTTTATCACACCACATATTCACCTTAAATTTAGAAGTGATAATATTTGTAATACTATTGGTATTATGCACGATGTCTTTTTCTTGTATTCCCCAATGATTTAGCCAAGATTTGGCATCTCTATGCCATCCCCATTTGAGCCGCTAGTGGGTTTGGCTGTGTTTGAAGCAATTTTTGGGAGCCTCTTGTCATCCATGTTGTTTATCTTGTTCTTTTAAGTTAGGTATCTAATCATAATAAATCTCTCAATGGGGAAATTATTACTTCTATGAGGAGGATATGATAGGGTTTATTTCCCTTAAATTTGAGATTATAAGTTATAAAATTCTTTTGGGTCTATTCTATCTTTATCCGGGAGTATCTAGATATATTGAAACCCCAAACTTAACATCCATATAAGATAACTGAAGCAATGAGAGTGTGAAAGAGGAGTTTTTTATTTTATTCCAAAGCTAAAGTTCCATCGTTTTTTTTTTTTTTCAAGCCCATAATAAGATTTCCACCCTCCATTTATCATTTTTTCAATGCTATATATATATATATATATATAAATTTTCCACATATATCCTAACTATGAAAACACTCTAGGCATAGTTGGACAAGTCTTGTCTGAAAAATAACATGCTAGCAGATATTGTTTGCAAATAAAAACAAAAATCATCCAATAAATTATCCTCAACACTTTCATTTCAGTTTCAGTTGTTGTTGAATAACTTTTTCAAAGATTTTTTTCTTGCCCATCCCTAAGAGTTTTATTGTTTCCCTCCTTCTATGGATTTTGTTCTCATCACATTTTTATTGCTACATATATAACAAGACCGTTATGGATACAATTTCAAAACCCTTCCTTCATGTTCAACATTTAATAATGTGCTATTGAGTTTTATTGTTTCCCTCCTTCTATGGATTTTTTCTCATCCCATTTTTATTGCTACATATATAACAAGACCGTTATGGATACAATTTCAAAACCCTTCCTTCATGTTCAACATTTAACAATGTGCTATTTATTATGTTCATGATGCATTTCTTGATTGAACGATATCATATATGAACCTTGTAGAATTTTTCTCCCTCTATCAAAAGTTTTTCCTTGCTACATAATTTCCAACACTTTTCTACAAGTTACTCCATAATTGTTATATAATTCTTGGGTCTAACTACAATCCTCCCCCATAAATGTTTTGTTTCAATTTGGGACTAATGCCAAATACTTTATTTGGGGGAAGGACACTAAAATGTTATCATCTACTTTCATATATGTTGACACTACAATCATCTTTAATTGTCATATCTACTACAAACAATAAATTTTGTTTAAGACTTCAAATATGGATTGATGGATGTATATTTTGGAGAATCCTTTAGTTTTCCCTCACGAAAACAAGTTTCTCCTTTACTTTAGTACTTCATAGTTCCATTATAAAAACATATTATAGATTGAATATAGGGATGTTTTATCTAGACATAGTGTTTGAAATATCATTACCAACAAATGATACACATGCATTCTTATTTCTATTAAAAAAAATAAAAATCCATTATATTGAAAACCACAAATGTAAATGTAATAAAGTGCCAAGTTGAAAACCCGTAAAAGGTAGCTTGGTGATGTAGGTAATACTCAATAATCAAATGATGTATTTCTAAAATGTGGAAATCAGTACATCAAGTGAGCATAATGTTTTGTTGGAGTACTAAAAAAAGAGAGCATGATTGGTTTTTGAAGTAATACATCAAGTGAGTGTGTTTCGTTGCTATGGGAATTTAATTTAGTTGGCAATTTGGCAATTTGGTTGGGAGAGATGATGAGTCAAAAATATGGTACACTTTTAAAAACATGATGAAGAATAAACATATATGTTTTTTATGCTACATATGAAATTATATGGACATTGTTATCCAATTTGTGGATATCGTGCAACGTAGGAAAATACTTCATATTTTGAATAAACAAACAATAAATGAAAAAAATTAATAATTGTATTAGTTGGAATCATTTTCCAATTAATATTGGAAGGATAGAAAATAATATTAACAGGTCATTACTCTATATGTTATGATCTATTTGTTGCAACCACTCTATAATTTATGAGTTATTAGGTGCAGTTGTCAACAATGCTAATAATTTAATCTCATTCTCATGATCATGAATAACACCTACAATTACACTTGCTTGACATAGTTACCAATAAAAGCTACAACTATTTTTGTTAAACAAAACATTGACAAAACAATCTTATAGTCATTTCATTCCTAAAATGACAAAACAATCTTATAATCGTTTGATTCCTAAAATGAGTCATTTGACTCATACATTTTTTTTTATATACAATTTTTCAACACCCTAACATTTTACTACTAAATTGATTGAAAACTCAACTCTTCTATCCACACAAACACACATNAGACAAAAAAAAAAAAAAAAAACACTTTTGAAATAATTTAAATAAGATATAATTTGTGATAAATTTCAACAAAACTTATAGAAACTCAATAATTACCTATGTTACAATAGTAACAATATTTACACAAAGGAAATTTATTACAAGGATTATCGATACTTGTATCATTCCTTACATCATCTGGTCAATATTTGGATATCCCATTGATTGACGACCCTACCAAATCTAATGGGTACTCTCCTTCCCAAGGACCCTAGATGATGCATGAGCATCACCCTCATCATTCAAAAAATATAGGTTGAGGACAACTCAGCACCCAGTGTAGTGCATTCAAAGCTAGTTTGGATTCCAAGTAGGGCGTGTCACCTTAAATTTTAAAACCTTTGAAATTAAAGGCCCTTTAATATTTTGAGGCAAGAGACATTGTATGCACTCCATTTTATTGTAATCATCTTAATTACCTATAATATTGTACAGATATCGAGCATCAACTCATATCTGGGATGTAATTACCCATTTAATGTAATAGACTTAGTGGTAGGTTTATTTAATTGTGAAATGATAGCACTAGAATAGTCTAGAGGGAAGGTTCGAGAAGCCCCCTCATGTATAAATGTATGTAATCTATGCCCAAAAGAGGTTGATGAAGTTTATTGTGATTTATGTTTAAGAGAGTGGTAGAGAGTAGTTAGTTGTTGAATACATTTTGTTAGAAAGACGATGAGAAGAAGTTGAGAGCTGCAAGACCCTTTGTAAATATTTTATGAATGAATATAATAGAGGAGATTTGCTTCAAATTCTGATTATGCTTATCTTTGAGTAAATTGGGTAATGCTATGCTTTATATTTTCTATGTTTTATATTCCTGTGTGTATTTCATGGTTAATTGAATGGACCTTTGATGTTCTGTAAGTTTCAATTGTTTCTCTTCTGAAACACTGGTGCAAGGAGTGCACAATAGCCACGCAAGGAGTGTGAAGGCAGAGTCATTTTCAGACTCAATAACTCAGGAGAGATAGAGTGAATTATGCAGTGTGAGTGGAAGGAGTGCACGTATACTCATTTGAGTATAAATTATCAGAAAAGACCCGCGGAAGGAATGTATAGGGCCAATACTTAGTAAAGTATTGAAAGAATATCAAGGTGGGTGAGAACAAGGTGTGCACGGGAGATTTTTCTAAATCTCAATCTCAAGAGAAGTAGCATAAAACATGCACCCAAGCCTAAGTCCTTTGAAATTAGAAAATCTTAGGAAGGATAGTGAGATTCAGTTATTTGAAGGGAGAATTCCTTTTGTTTGGAGGACGAGAGGACAATATCCATTCGGAGGGAGCCAATATCTTTCGTGACCATTGGATCTAGAGAAGGTGCACGAGTGATAACCCTTGAATTCATTCATACTTCACATATTCGAAAGTTTTTGGTTATGTGTCGTGGAAGAGACAAGTTTCCCAAAGTCCCAGGACCCAAAGTTAATCTGGACCATCCATTGACGAGGACACAATTCCACATATCAAACATGGTTTAAAAGTCTGTCTATCCTGCAAATTTTAGGTGTTGAGGTGAGAGCACGAGAATTTCCAGGAGCTCTGAATCCCAGAGAGGATCCTGACCATTGGCATTAGGGCCACGTGTTAGATGACTACTAGCTATTCGAAAGTGTGGAAGTACGAGATAATAAAGGTGTGAAGTGTTAAGGCACGAGAATTCCTAAAGGAATGAAGGCTGATGTAGATCTCGACCATTCGTTGAGAGGGACACGTGGATCATAGATTCATCACTTTGCAAGTTCGACACTTTGGAGGTTTTGGAATGTTGTGTTGTGAAAGGCTCTAAATCTTCGAGCATAGAGAAAATGGAGAATGTCAATCTAAGGTAAGTGTCAAACCTTCGATATGCTAATTCATAGTTCATGCATTCATGGGAATTTCATGTCGGAGCAGGTAGAACTACCGAAGTCCGAAGTCCCAAAATTTGTGTGAACCGTAGATCATGATGCGCATTGAGAGTCGTTGATCTCCGCCATTGTTCAATAATTCAGGTATTCGTCATTTGGGAAGATTGTAATTTATTGTTGTTTGTCCTCATTAAGTCTGGAGATCCGAAGTCCTGAATTTTTGTTTCTTGTTGAAATTTATCCCAAGTTTTTGGCCCGAGGTCATGTGGAAGGCTTTGTTAGAGTGTTAGGACCCTTACACACTTGATTTTACATGCGGGGAAAAGGGAAAAGGCCTATGGTATATGATTTTGAGGGTTCAATAGGAGCCCGCGAGCTAATTCATATCCTTAGTGGAAACAATCCTAGACCGAGAGGTCATGCGAGCCACAGGAGGTGGTGGGGGTTTGCATCAAGTGGTGTGAGATCCCGAATTAAGCTCTGTGTGAAAGAAAAAATAGAACCATGCTGCCAAGAAGACGCAGAGATAGAAAAGTGGTTAATGCAACCATGGAAGAGGAAATGAGGCAACTTCATGCAAGCTTGGACGGCATGGAGATAGTGAAAATAAGAGCACTTGATGCTGGTGACGTCAGTGAAAGTGAAATTGAATATGTCGAAGTAGAAGATGTTGCAGGAGAACAAGCAATAGAAGAGTGACTTCTGAGAGCTATTGTCAAGATGGGAACAAGAGAAAAAATAGAAGTCCCAATGTATGAAGGAATTTTGGATGTGGAAGAACTACTTGACTGGATAAGTGCTTTTGAAAAGTACTTTGACTATGAGGATATTGATGATGAGAAGAAGGTGAAGCACGTGGTAACCAGATTAAAGGGACATGCAACGTTATGGTGGGATGAAAGGTAAGACCAAAATCAATAATTGGGATAGGATGGTAGCTAAATTGAAGGTTAAATTCATACCCAAGGATTATCAATTAAATCAGTTGAGGAAGCTACATACTATGAGATAGAAAGGTTTGTTGGTGAAAGAGTACACCAGAGAGTTTTACAAGCTGAACATAAGAGCATAACATAGGGATAATGATGAAGAGAAATTTTCCAGGTACATTAATGTCCTGAGATATGAAATCTAGGATGATATTGGCATGATGAAAATGAGGATGGTATACGATTCTTATCAGGTATCTCTGAAGGAGGAAGAAAATTTGGCAAGGAAATAGAGTCAACGAAATAGAGGAAAGAGTCCTAATAGAGGAAGAGGAACCATAAGAGAAAATTTCCGGAAGCCCAAAGCAGAAGTTGGAGGATATCACAAACAATTAAAGAGAGGAGGAAGTTATAAAGGAGGAAAATATTGAGGAAGAAAATCTTTTCCCAAAGGAAGAGGAAGAGGATGAGGATGAGAATTAAAGTGTTATGCCTATGGACGAACATGACACATGTCTTGGTAATGTCCTGAGAGGAATAATATAGGAGGTGGAGAAGCTCACATTTCTGAAGCATAGAAGAAGAATGGGGAGACAGAGATGAAAGAAGAAGCGACAGAAGAAGGAAGATCACTCATGATGAGGAAAGTAATCGTAAGTCCAGATAAGGAGTTGCGAGAACCAGTACAGAGGAATAGTTTCTTCATAACTTCTTGAAATACCAGAGATAGGGCATGCAAGGGGATCATAGACAATGGAAGTAGTGATAACTTGGTATCCACGGAGATGGTGGAAAAGTTGAAGTTGGAGACTACTGGACATTTGAATTCATATAGGGTGTCATGGTTGTAGAAAGGACATTAGGTCATGGTAAGTAGACACTGTAAAGTTGAATTTAAGATTGGTGGTTATAAAGATGAGGTTTTATGTGATGTCATACCCATGGATATTTTTCATGTTCTGTTGGGGATACCATTGAAATATGACAGTAATGTCGTACATGATGGGATGAAAACACTTATACCCTTGAGAAGAATGGGTGTAAGCATATGTTGTTTCGAATAGAAGATAAGGGAGTCAAAGAGGAGACTATCTCAAGTATACTTCTCATGAGTGGGAAGGAACCTTTGAAGGAAGAAGAAGATCCCCAATTTTGTAGTATGAGTATAGGAGAGATAATTATATCTCTTAGAGTGAGTTTCATAGGTGATCATACTTGTGTGGAATTGATGCGGAAATCATCCAAGGAAGAGGCCAAAGAGCCCGAGGTTTTTAAAACTAACATTCTTTGTGTGGTAGCAGGTGCAACCGAAAAATGGCCAATTGAGACTCTCAAAGAGAAGGATAATGGACATAAGCCAATTTATGTTCAAAAGGAAGTGAAGGAAGAGGAGGCCTACATAGTTGTGAGCTAGAGAAATTATAATAAGAGAATTCAATGGAATTGCTCGTAAATTTTAGAAAGGAAGACAAATAGAGGACAACTGCAGAGTTGGAACCTGTAGCAGAGGACATAATATATAGCATGTACTTTACTGATATGTGTGAAGAATTGGAGGTCTTGGGAGAAATAATAATAATCCATATTAGGCTCATCTAGAAGGTCAAGTTAGAGATCAAGGAAGAGAAAGAGATGTAGCAACATAGCATATTGATAGAGAAAATCCATCCCATGGACCAGCTAGATAGGGACATAGATGGAATCAAGAGGTTGATGTTGTACCTAGTGAAAGGATGACAAGAGGATATCCTGTAGCAACAACAATACAACAACAAAAAAAACATCATGGTAGAGGAGCAGGTGGACAACTCTGAGTCAAAGTTTGGGATCCAGGAGGATCTCAATCATAGAAGCAACAGAGCCATGAGCAATCACTCATGATTTTTCCTCAGTAGAGGAGTATGATGCAGGAACAACATCATCATCGTTCAAAAAGGCTAGGTGGAGGATAACTCAACACCCAACGCAACACATTCATAGTTGGTTTGGATTCCAAGGAGGGCACATCACCTTAAATTTTAAAACCTTTGAAATTAAAGGCCCTTTAATATTTTGAGGTAAGAGCCATTGTATGTGCTCCATATTATTGTAATAATCTTAATAACCTATAGTATGGTACATATATCAAGCATCAACTCATATATGGGACGTAATTACCCATTTAATGTAATAAAATTAGTGGTAGGTTTATTTAATTGCGAAATAATAGCACTAGAATAGTTTGGAGGGAAGGATCGAGAAGCCCCTTCATGTATAAATGTATGTAATCTATGCCCAAAAGAGGCAGTTGAAGTTTATTGTGATTTTTTTTTAAGAGAGTCATAGAGAGTAGTTAGTTGTTGTAGAATGTTTATTATGAAGTCGATGAGAAGAAGATAAGAGCTGCAATACCCCTTGTAAATATTTTCTGAATGAATATAATAAAGGGGATTTGCTTCAAATTCCGAGTTTTCTTATCTCTAAGTAATTGGGTAATGCTATGCTTTCTATTTTCTATTTTTTATATGCTTGTGTGTATTTCATGGTTAATTGAATAAACCTTTGATGTTTTGTAAGTTTCAATTCTTTCTCTTTTGAAACACTGGTGCAAGGAGTGCACAGTAGCCATGCAAGGAGTGCGAAGGAAAATCCATTTTCAGACTCAATATCTCAGGAGCGATAAAATGAATTGTGCAGAGTGAGTGTAAGGAGTGAATGTATACTTGTTTGAGTATTAAAGATCGAAAAAGACCCATGCAAGGCATGTACAGGGCCAATACTTAGTAAAGTATTGAAAGAATCTCAATGTGAGTGAGCGTAAGGAGTGCACGAGATATTTTTCTAAGTCTCAAGCTCAGGAGAAGTAGCGCAAAATGTGTGCCCAACCATAAATCCTTTAAAGCTAGAAAATCTCAGGAAGGATAGCGAGATTCAATTATTCGAAGGGAGAATTCATTTTGTTTGGAGGATGAGTGGACGAGATCCGTTCAGAGGGATCCAAGATCTTTCGTGATCGTTAGTTCTGAATAAGGTGCATGGGTGATAACCCTTGAAGTCATTTGGACTTCACGTATTCATAAGTTTTTGGTTGTGTGTCGTGGAGGACACAATTTTCCTGAAGTCTCAGGAACCGAAGTTAATCTGGACCATCCATTGACAAGGAGACATGTCTGCAGATCAAGTGTGTTCTGGAATTCCGAATATCCGACAAATTTGAGGTGTTGAGGTGAGAGAATGAGAATTTCTTGGATCTTCGAAGCCTGGAGAGGATACTGACCATTATCATTAGGGACACATGTTGGAATACTGTTGGATATTTTAAGTGAATGGATAAATTACTAAGTGGAAAAGTGGTTATAAGTGGGTTAGACCTAAAATAAGGAAAGTGGTTTAAGACATTTTAG
>ML781088.1:441911-453123 GCA_009831015.1 Picea engelmannii | reverse complement strand
GTCTGAAGATAAAGAGTTTCCAGGATACTGTGTCGGCATTGTTGCCAACATTGCTGCCAGGGAAGAGAGAGGTTCCTGAAGAGTCTTCGATTTCTCTCTTTCCAAATTTGCCAGATTATAAAGCCTGGAAGAAGCTGCCAGACGCAATTGAGGATGGGCGACTGGAAGGCCACGTCTCTCCAATTCTCAAGGGTCTCAATGATGATATTCCTTAGGCGATCCGAGATACGCATAGTGACTGTCGCTTGGTCCCAGATTTGGGCAGAGTAAGGGCAGATATTCAGGAGATGATTCATAGTTTCTTCAGCGTCTCCACAAAGAATGAAGATAGAGGGTCCTGTGAAACCTCTTTTGAGTAGATTATCCCAAGTTAGGATGCTTGAATGTAGAACCAACCAAAGAAAAAGAGTTACCTTCGGCCAATGCTTGAGGTTCCAAATTTTTTGCTAGATCTCTGAAGTCGGGAGGGGGTCTGTGCGAGTCTGTAATTGATAGGATTCTCACATGCTAAAGGTGCCCTGTGTTTCGTAGCCCCATCAAAGAATGTCTTCGCCCTCGATTCTAGGAATTTTCCATTTGTCTAGCTCTTCTTTCAGAGGTTCCAGGTTGACATGCACGTTCAAGCCCATGTGTTCCCTGTCCACTCTCCAACAGCGCCAGGTATCCTCCCTAGGGTTGTTCTGCCAGTAATCCACTACTAGAATCAGGCCTGCCTGAGTTCCTTGGGTGTAGATGTCACGTGCCCAATCCTTAGCTCCCAGAGCAGGCCATTGGTGCCAGGAATCCTGCCAAAAGAGGGAAGTTTCTCCATTACCTAATTCCCAGAATGCATGCTGTGTGACCATCCGTTTGTTCTGTTTGGCTGCTGTCCAGATCAAGGAACCCTGATTATCCCCCTCCCAGCGGATGAGATTCCTCTCCACCGTACTTGGTGCATATTTCTTCCGCCAGAGTTTATCCCATAATTCCTTTGGAGTTTTTAGCCAGCGCTACCAGATCTTGGCACTGAGAATTTTGTTCATTATGGCCGGATCTCTTAATCCGAGCCCTCCTTGCTCTTTGGGCCTACAGAGCTTGTCCCAGCTGACAAGTGCTATCTTCTTCTCTTTGGAAATTCCTTGCCAGAGGAAGTTCCTTTGCAAACTTTTGATGGAATTAAGAACAAATTTTGGGGCGGCCAACGCAGAAAAGATGTATATCGGGAGGGCTTGAAGGACAGCTTTGAGAAAGATGAGTCGACTAGGGAGATTTAAAGATCTGAAAGTCCAAGAGGAGAGCCTTTTAGAGAAGGAAGACAAGAGGTGTTCCCAAGAGGAGTTTCTAAGGGCGTTGTCAATCAAGGGGATGCCGAGATATTTGGATGGAAGGGAGCTTCTTCTGAAACCTAGTATGGTTGAGATGTGACACTGGATCTGAAGAGGAGTGTTAAAAAAGAAGATTAGGGACTTTTCCTTGTTGCACTCTAGTCCTGAGGCTTCCAAGAAGGTTTGAAGGATCTCATGTAAAGAGTTGGCTTCACAGACTGTAGGGTTGCCCATTAAGAGGGTGTCATCTACAAACTGGTTGTGCGAGATAGGGGGGGAGATGTCGTGCAAGGGTAAACCTGCCAGAAGGTTATTTGCTAGGGCTGCTTTAATGGTACGACTGAGACCTTCGGCCATAATTATGAAAAGAAAAGGGGACAGGGGGTCTCCCTGTCTAATCCCTCTGGAGGGGGAGAAAGGTTTCGAGGGGACACCAATGAGAAGAAGAGAGAAGAAGGTTGAAGAGGTAAGATTAAGTATCCAAGTGACCCAGTTTTGATCAAAACCAAAAGCTAGAAGCATGGCTTTCATAAAATCCTAGCTGAGCTTATCAAAAGCCTTAGAGAGGTCTAATTTGAGGAGCATACTTGGGGCTTTGGTTTTCTGAAGGGAATGGATTACTGCGTGCACTAAGATTACATTGTCCATGATTTGTCTGCCTTCAACATAGCCGGATTTCTTTGGAGAGATTATTGCTGGTAAGATCGGTTTGAGCCTTCGAGCTATTACTTTTGTAAGGATTTTATAAATGACGTTACAGAGGGCGATGGGTCTATACTGCTCGGGCCGATGTGCTTGTCCTTCTTTGGGGATCAAGGTGAGGAAAGTTTCATTTAGAGCTTGTAGGACCTGTCCGGTGACTCGAGAGTCTTCCAAGATTTCCCATACCTCTGTTTGGATCATTGGCCAACAATGATGGAAAAAATCACCGGTGAAACCATCCGGTCCAGGCGCTTTTCATTTGGGAGTGTCCTGAAGTGCTTGATCTACTTCTTCAATGGTGAATGGTCGGAGGAGGGCCACATTCTGCTCCTGAGTTACAAGGTGTGGCACATGCCTTGTGATTTTCTAAATGGCTTGTTGTCGATCTTGGATGGGTTCTGTGAGGAGGTCTTGAAAGTGCTTGATTAAAGTTGTTTCCATATCAGCATGTGAGTGGATAGTTTCCCCTTCTTCAGAGATGAGATGTGTGATCTTGTTGGAATGCCTTCTCTGAATGGCAGTGCGATGAAAGAACTTGGTGTTGCGCTCCCCTTCTTTAAGCCAGAGAACCCGCAACTTTTGTTTCCATAGGATCTCTTCCTGTTTCTTCCTATCTTCCAGCTTCAGGTTCACTCTTGTTTCTTGGTCTTTTAGATCTTGCGTTAGCCCTTGCTCCCTGATCCGCTGCTGAATCTTGCCCATCTGCTGTATTAGCTCTTTTTGAGAGTTGAAAATGTTGCCAAAGGTGTGTTTGTTCCAGAGTTTTAATGTTTGCTTCAAATTCTTTAACTTCTACTGAAAACGGAACATTTTAGAACCATAGGGGACCTCTGCCTATCTCCACCACTCATGAATATTTGTTTGGAAATCAGGGTGATCTAGCCAAAACTGTTCGAATCGGAAGGGTTTTTTTCCAGGTGTGGTCGGGACATCCACCCAGAGTTGAACGGGCCAATGGTCTGAACCAGAGAGATTCAGGATGGCTGAGTCCATTACCGCTCCGTCCAGCATGAGGGATTTCGAGACTAGGAAGCGATCCAGTTTGCAGGAGATTTGATGAACCCCGGTCCTTCTGTTTGTCCAGGTGTATAGGCCATTGCCAGCTTCCATATCGATGAGGTGAAGCTCCTCTATTAGGCTATTGAACTCGTAGGAATCCCGATCTAGTCTCCTTGACCCGCCTTTTTTTTCCATCAGGGTGCGTATGATATTAAAGTCCCCACCGATAATCCATCGATTACGTTGAGTGAGGCTGGAGGTATAACTCAAGCTCCAAAGAAATGCTTGCTTGTCCCCTGGGTTAGCTGGCCCGTAAACACAAGTAATGTGCCCAGGCCGATTTGAGCCAATGAGCCTGTACTCTGCTGTGATAGTCCACTTGGTGGCACAAAAAATTTCCATCATCACTGCGTTGGTGTTCCATAGGATAGCCAGTCCTCCAACTGTTCCTGTGGAATCTACACAGGCTACTCATCCCTGTTTCCAGCAATAGGGGAGTATCCTATCCATATCCTCTGAGGTACATTTTGTTTCCTGTATCAGGACAATGTCTGGTGTTTCCGCTAAGATCATTTCCCGTAGCATCTTTTGCTTGCTATGACCATTGAGACCTCTGATGTTCCAAGAGATAATCTTCATGATGACGGGTGGGAGGGAAGAGGAGGAAAACTTTCTGAGATCAGATTGATCTTCCCTGAGTTCACCATGAATTTTCCTATCTCTTGTATGAGCTTATTTGTGGATTTTCTCCCTCTTTTCTTTTCCTCCTTCTGAACTTTGCTTGGGTTTTTAGATTGTCTGCCTTGGATTCCCAGAGCTTTGCCAGCTCAGGCTGTAAATCCTGCTGACGAGTTGAGGAATATTTTATGCACCTTCCTCAGTTGATCCCTAGGTATGGTATAGAGCTTTTGATGCCTGTAGGCGTGTTCTAAGTGGTCTAAGTATACCCCTGCAAGATCTTGCTCCTATATCATCATTTTTTCATCCCCATCATCCACCTCCTGCAGATCAGGCGGCTCCTGGAGTAGGCTCGGGGAATGGAGAGTGGGTGTTTTGGACTGAGGGGGTGGGGTCGCATTCTGAGCCTTGATTTGGGGATCATTGTGCAGGGATGGCTCACTCAGGTTAGCAACAGAAGAGGGGTTTTCGGGTTGATTCTGCAAAGTATCGAATTTATTACTGGTGGGGAGATCTTTACTTACCTGGGTCACTTGCTTTCTGTTCCCCTGGCGTATTTTTCCTACTATTTGTACGAAGCCCTCCTTGTCTTTTCCGGTGTCTGGGTTCCCCTCCTTGTGAGCTTTGTTGAGCAGACATTCCCTGAAGAGGTGACCATGTTCGTGGCATTTCCTGCATCGGAAGGGGATATGCTCATAGTCTATTGTTTGAGACCAGTCTTCGTCGTGATACTCCAGTGTGATGGATCCTAGAAGAGGCTTAGCTATGTTCAGGTACACATAGATTCGTGCATATGACGTGTACCTTCGCTGCTTGGTGGCTTCCGAAGATTTTACGTAGATGCCAATGGTGTTGCCGATACCCGCTAAGACTTCCTCCAGCCAGAATTCCTGAGGAAGGGAATAGAGTCTGATCCATACTGGCGCATGGGAAAAGTCCTCTTTTTCAGGGCTGAACTTTTCTGTCCAAAATCTCAAGAAGAGGCCAGCCGAGTTGTAGAAATATGGCCCTCCATAGAATATACGATTGCGATCTTCCAGGTTATGGAAGATGATAATGAAAAATCCTTTGGAGCCCAGATGTAGGTCATAATGACCCTTTGGCTTCCACCAATATTGGATCCATTTGATCAAATCCCTCTCAGAGGGCCAAAGCCCTAGAAACTTTCCTACCAGGGCATTGTCTCTCATGTACTGCTTCTGCTCCTCTATGCGCTGTGATCTTACTATATATTTTGGGGCCTGGGGTGCCTGTGGTATACATTTTCCGGGGGTCCAAGGGGCCGAAGCTTTGGCAGAGGCGGTCTTCTTATCAGGATCGATATCCATGTCTCGGTCCTTAAACGTTCCTTCCTCTAGAAGCGTCGTCCGCAAGTCAGGGGGCGGCTCAAACGTTGGCCTCTTCACTCCCGCTGTTGCATTCTCATTGACGATAACTTGGCTGTAGGAGGCACCAGTCGGCGCCCCCTCTCTACGATTCAGGGGCCCTTGCGGGGCAGCCATCGGTTGGGGGCAGATCGTGGCGGCTACAGTTTCAGAACCCTAGTTTCAGAGCTCAACCGATCCAAAAATTTTTAAGGTAATTCTATCTTACCCTTGTTGGGATTTACTTAAGGCTCTCTCATTTTCATCACACTTAAGAATATTGAATATATCAAAGTGAATGAGGTAACCAAAGGATATATAAGTTGAATTTCAGAGGGAATATGAAGTAAAGAAGGCTGAAATTCAAGGGAGGATAAATTCTTTTGATGATGCTTTCTAAGGTATGTTATTTATAGGTCATCTCACCATTTGCGCAATAAATGTTTTTCTAGAATGCTTCAGACCGTGAAATTGGGAGGCCATTGAGGAAACATATCCAAGTAGTCGTGATAACAATTTCATCTTGTGGATCATTGTATTTTTGGAGTTACACTCTGTGGAAAATAGGGTTTGTGTCTAGTCCTGAAACTAGTCTAAAACAAGTGATTTGGGTAAAAACATCATAACTTCTTCATAACAAATCCAAATTCAGTAAGACCAAATGTATTGGTTATATTGTAGTATTTAGTTTTCTATGCACAGTTTTTAGATCCATACAACAAATATTCCATGTGAGGAACGCTATACAAGTTCTCTCTCTAGAATAAGCTAGAATTCAATAAGGTATGCCATTTTTTCTATAACTCCTTTTTTGAGAGGATCCAAATAGTGAAACCTGGAGGAATTGTATTAAAGAAACTGAAGAATATTGTGTACTATTTTTAGATATTTATTCATTACAGGTACATATCTATGATTATTACAAGTTAGGGTTGTTAATTAATCCAAAAGTAGTCATGTGAGACTAAAGTAAAGTTTGATGAAAATGATAGTCTCTTGTTGTTAAAGTTAAGGAAGGTTTGTAGGTATGTGATCATATACACTAGGTCTATTACAGAGTTACAAATCAGATTTGGATGATGAAATTGATGAGGGATTTTTGTTGAGGTACATGTTGGGTACATATTTGATGCATGATTGGTACATATTTGGTGCATGGTTGATGCACTTGTTGATGGTACAAGTTGAGGTACAGGTTGGTGCATGGTTGATGCACTTGTTTATGGTACAGGTTGATTACAGGTTGTTTAGATAGGTTATTGTGACAAGTTATTTGTACAGTTTTGGTGCATGTTTGATGCATTTGTTTATGGTATAGGTTGAGGTACAGTTTGATGTATGGTACATGTTGGCACATGTTATTGGTACAGGTCGTTACAGGTTGATTACAAGTTTATTGGTACAAGTTTACAACAATATATCTCACTGCGATAGTGTGACAGTGGTTCCATCATTTTACTTCTATGTCAGGGTGGTTGGACGGGGAAAGGACATGTGGTTGTAGCCACCTTCCGGTTGTAGGCGGAGAACATAGGGAAAGGATGATTTTAGGGGATAAATTTATCTCATGGGCTAATTTTCCATGGTTTTTACCAAAAAAATGTTCGCCATTCTAAAAATGATTCGCCAAAATTCTATAGGATAAAATTATTTTACCTTAAAAATCGTCAAAATTTTATACAAACTATATCCAATCCTTGGAAATTTTAATATTTTTAAAAAATATCGCCAAACATTTATAGGTGGCATATGAAGGATTAGTTAGATTCACCAAGGTTTCTACATTTTAAAACAAATTTCCATCCTTAAAATCATCCCTGACAGAGGGGGTTTTAGCCATAGAATTTGGGAGTTGGAGCTTCCCTCAGGTTTTATCTTCATAAACTAGGAGGTTGGAGCCTCCTTCCAGTTGGAACTGGAAAACAAAGGAAGTTGGTGCTTCCAATGAATGTAATTCTTAAAGACATATAAAAAAAAACATTCTGTGGTTTTCTCCCGCTTTGGCTTTCCATGTAAAAACACTGGTGTACTATGTATGTGTATGATTACTCATTTGTTCATTGCTTATTTAATCTGCAACTATTGGATGATAATGTTACATTGATATAACACTTTCATTTTATGGTTTAAAAATTTCTCTATTACTGATTCACCCCCCCTCTTAGTAATCCAACATTTGTGGCTTAAGCCACTTGCCCATCTCATGGGAAATTCTAATTTTATATTTAACTAATTCTATATTATTCACCCATCCATTTCTCACTCATATACACAAGTGTGTAAATAAATCCTTATTTAAAAATACAAAATAGTGATTATTCCTCACCCAACTATTACACTTCTATTTTTTACTCCTAGATGTTCCCTTGATGTCCTCCTATTTTCCTATTTGAGTGGGTACATATGTAGTCACTACTCTCATTAGTTATTAAATCTTTTTAATATATTACAAGTACAATTTTATTTTCCCACACTTCTATTTGAATTTGAATTCCTTGTTCCTCTTTCATCTCCTTGATTTGTGGTTGAACTAGTAATTAATTTTTAGTTAATTAAAATTACTTTCTTTTCCATTTCATGCACATTTTAAAATGCATTTGTTTTTTTAATAGATTTTGTTTAACCTATTCTATTTATTCTTGTTATGAGATGCATACTAACCTATATGTTCAATCTTTTTTTGATTTAATTTTTCTCCTTTTAACTAAAATGCACATGCTAGTTAATTAGTTTTCTCTTGCATGCACAAAAACTTTCACTGATTCTCCATTCCCTTCAAGAGTTACCTTTCAATAAGTACCAAGGGTTTCATGTTCACACATTCTCTTCATGCATCCAGGTTTCTTTGATGGGAGAAATGGTGCAACTACTAACACCACATTAACTCAACTTCTCACTACCTTTTTGAGAGACTAATGATAACTAAGGAATAAGGATGGAACCATGTTACATACCCCTCAACTAAAAGTTTTGAGTGACTAAATCTGTCCTACAATTACAACATTGTGCAACCTATGGGTAAAAATGTAATTAGATTTTCAACTCAAATATTAGAAAATGAGTGCTAGTAAGTGGAAATGATAATTTTGTTCCTCCTCTCCTAGTGATACCATATACACTTCCATACAACCCTATTACCCATGTGTAGATTGATCGACAAACATATTCCTTATGCATGCACAAACTAAATTCAACGCACAAAATTGTTCCATAATCACAAATTAAATCATATAATTAGTATCATAACATATTATGATACCCTATCTCAATTTGGAGTCCATACAATTTTGACACACTCCCACGTTAATGTACACTTGTGGCTTCCTTGTCATACTAGGAAAACCGTTAGTAGCATCTAAAAATTAAAGCATTTGAAATACATTCATTTTAATGTATAATACCCATGTGAATTGATAAATTCAATTACATTATATCAATGCAAATGTAATGCATCCATGCTATCATATAAACATTTAAAAAAAGTATTCAAAATTTACCATTCTGTCAATTAAAACCAACCAAAATATTCAAAGAGTTTGAGTTTTGTCATCATAACACATATCAATAAAATAGGTCCTTTTGTAAATAATATTCCCTCAAATAATAAGATCCAATCTTTCAACCTAGTCAAAACAAATTGGGCACCATATTATCAAAATAAAACTAATTGTCCATTGGGTAAAATAGTCTCTCTATTAGAGATTCCATTTCCTCTATTTATTCAAGGCATAAATTCTTGGGAATTTTGTTGGATGGGTGACAAAAATATCCTGTATTAATCCATGATATGAGATAAATAATAGAAACATAGTTACTAACTTAATGAAAACTGTGAGCTCAAAACGAGAACTCTAGCCCTTAAAACCCATATTTTTGCATAAAAAACATGAAAAACAACCCCCAAATAAAAAAGTGGTGCCACTGGTAGCTCCATTTTTTGTAACCGGGTCAAAATTACAACATTTTTCAAGCATGGGCTTAAAGCATAAATTGGCTTCTCAAACAAACTTTAAAATCAACCCCCAAATCAATAAGTGGTGCTACCAGTAGCACCATTTTTTGTAGTTGAGTTAAAATTACAACTTTTTTCAAGCATGGGCTTAAAAGATAAAATGGTTCCTAAAAAAAACTCTAAAATCAACTCCCAAATCAAAACGTGTTGCTACCGATAGCACCAATTTTTTTGATTGAGTCAAAATTACAACTTTTTTCAGGCATGGCCTTAAAACATAAAATAGTTGCTTAGAAAAACCTTAAAATCAACACCTAAATAAAAACATGACGCTACCTAAAGAAAAATGTTTTTTCTAAACGTTAAAATTGTAGCTAATTACGACCTAATTTAAAATGTGGCCTTCACAACAAATCTGTACACAAATAAAAAATCCAAAATTGGATCCTAAATGGTCACTTGAAAATTTATTTACTAACCTTTTTTTTTTTCTTAAATTTACATTAAAAAATATATAAAGAGAAAAGAAAAAATCTTCACAAATATATATATTTTTAATAAAGACAAAAATACATTTAAAAAAATATATTCAAAATCCAAATATATATAAAAAAAAACCTTACCAAAATGGTGAAAACCATAGAAAAACTAAAAAGAAATGAAAACAATTTAAAATTTGGTCGGAAAACAATATTTGAAGAAAAAAGAAGGTTTTTTTTGTTAAAAAAAAAACAAAAAATGCCTTCAAACTTAAAAAAATCAAAGTTCAATAAAATATTAAAAAAAAAAACATCTAAAATACAACATATTTGACTAAACTAAATTAAAACACCTTAAAAACATAATTTGTTTTCATAAATATATAAAAACAAAATCATATTTATATAAAAACATATATAATTTATGTTATATATATATATAGTTTTATTATATATAAAACATATGTAATATATGTTTTATATATCCCCGGATGGGGTGCCACCGTGACATGATAGGTGTAGCTTGGGATGAGGCCACATGGCCAGGCCACTCGCCACTTGGCGCCTGTCGAGCATCATGTACCCTCTCCAGTCACTTCCGACATTTAAATGGCCCACTGCCACCCTCATTCTCTCATTTGCACCCAACAGCTCACACAAATAGGGAGCTCTACGACCTATGCGTCCTCATGGCACCATGCAAAGGGCCCTCTCGGTCACTTTAACTCCAGCCTATTCATTCCACTCCTAAAGCCGAGATGTGGATTCTCTCTTCTCACTCGCTCACTCACAATTCACAGAGCGTATCCTCCTGGGTTCACTCCCTCCTTCGCTCTGAGACACAGCTCTGGTGCAACTTCTCCTTGCTCATTGTTTTGATATGAGGCTTATCCCCTCCAAGCTTGTCTCTCTTCATAAGTCTCCTCCACCGAAGGCCTCCACCTTCCATCATGCCACGGCCCCGGGGAAAACCAAAGCGAGTAGTAGACTGGTATGAGGCCCAGGGAAAGAAACTTCCCTCCTCTAATCCACCTTGAAAATCCACAAACCCCCCTCGAGCAGTTTCCCTTCACCACCTTGAAGTGGTCTTACCCCCTCCGTTGGCCCCCTTGGTTGACCACCCCCCTAAAGTGGGTTTTCCCCCTCCTTTGGCTTCTTTAGTTGTGCCCGCTCTTGCCCAGCCACCTTGTGATCCTGACACTGACCTCTCCCCACTCTCGAACCCCTACGACTGTAGGGTTGAGTGGTTTGATATCCTTGGAAATTTGCTCGGTTATGCACCACCTCCCCCCTCCCCCCCTCAACGTCCCTCCTTTGCAAGATACCAGATATATAAAATATGCAGAACATAAATGAAATGCTAGAAATGACAGAATAACAGTAAAATATCCATCATAATCTTCACAATACACATAAATGATATACGAAATAGCAACATAAATAGCACTTTGAATCAGATAGCAATGTTCACAGGCCTCTTCGAGGGGGCAACATCCAGTCGAGCAACGCTCTGTTACAATAATATCCAAGCTAGGGTTTTTCATACCCTCGACCCTTATTTATACTAAATATGTCTATTAAGAGAAGCATCTAGAGGAAGATCCTTATAGAAGCAGAAGCTTCTATTAGGTCTTCTTACATCCGCCTTATTCTATTTTATTGAAAGGTCTTATTAATATTGACCTTTATTACATCCGAATACATTGATATACCTATGTGCGGGTTAGGACCTTA
>ML781088.1:408224-421410 GCA_009831015.1 Picea engelmannii | reverse complement strand
TAGAGTGCAATTAGACATACCTTCAACCATACCTTTACCGTGTAGTGTTCGAAGGCCCTTTTCTCCAATATGCGCCAGTCTTTGATGCCACAATATGGTCCTTTTTTCAGGGACAATATTGGTCTTTTCTCCTTCATCTCTCTGCTCAGGGAAAACAAAACTATTACACCCATTAGTATAAGTGCTTCCCAACAACTTGTACATAGTTCCACACCAAACTCCCCTTATCAACACCATTTCTCCTCGAACCATCTTGCAAGTTCCCTTTCCAAATACAATATCCACTCCTGCATCATCCAACTTGCTTACATATATTAGGCTCCTGGATAGTTTTGGAATGTGTAGAACCCCTGGGAGGTTTATAATCCTTCCATACTTTAGCAACAACATAACCCTTCCATGTCCCAAGATTTTGGCTGTCGAGTCATCTCCTAGGAATACATCAACACCATCATATTTTTCATATTCAGAGAACCACTCCATGTGAGGAGTCATATGGTATGATGCACCTGAGTCGATCAACCATACATCATGGTCTGCATGTGTACCTGTAGATGCAAGGTAAACATCACCTCCTTCTTTAGTGGAGGTTTTCACCTCTCGGGAAGAGGTAATATCAGATCCCTTTGGTTTATCAACCTTCTTAGAGTTGCAATATTTCTTATAATTCCTTGTTTTACCACACTTACAACATTTTCTCAAAGATTTTCTTAGAGACTTATATCTACCTGTATATTTAGGTCTCCCCCCCGAAGACTTACTAGGATTCTTGTCTTGGGTATGCCCTCTTGCAAATAAAGCATCTGTGCTATGACCATTCATGCTTTTCCACCTCATCTCTTCAGATAACAAGGATGCAACTACATCCTCATACTTCAATGTAGATTGAGTGGTACTACCAATTGCTACAACCATATTATCCCAAGAGTCTGGAAAATAACATATCAAAGTAATACACTTATCTTCTTCTGCAATCATAATATTAACAGAGACAAGTTGACTTACTAGAGTATTAAAGGAATTTAGATGTTCTGTCACAGAATCTCCATCTTCCATCCTAAGTTGATAAAACTTATTTCGAAGAAACAACTTGTTTACTAGGGACTTTGATTGATACAAATTCCCTAACTTATCCCGTAGTTCCTTGGTTGTAGATTCTCTTGAAACATTCAACAACACCAAATCTGCTAGGTTGAATCGAATAGTACTCCGTTCTCTTCTGTCCAATTTCTCCCAATCTTCCTTTGACATACTAGTAGGTGGTGTACTAGTAGGTTATGTACCAGTCGACTGTGTGCCAATAAGCTACGTACCACTAGGCTGTGTACCAGGATCCACAACAATCCATTGTTCTTTGTCTACAAGAAGGTCCTCCATCTTGAGATTCCATAGCTCAAAGTTTTTACCGTTGAACTTCTTTATATGGATTCTAGAATATCTCACCATTCCTCTTTCTACAATTGAATCTCCATTACAAAATCTCCCTCTAAACCCAGGTTTATCACAGACCCAAGATAAACTTGATCTATCAAGACCGAGCCAAACCCTCAGCAACTAAGGCATCCCTCTGAAGAAAAAAAGGAGCTCTGATACCACATGTAAGTTTTTAAACCTGTGAAGTAAATAAATGCATATAGATTCTTAAGCAAGCCATAAATTAATCAATGGCTCATACACATAGATTTATACCGGAAACCCTCAACCAGGGAAAACCTTTCTTATTTTCATTATATCGAATTTCACCATTCACCATACAATATATACAATGTTTTTAGGTATTCCGTAGATACCAAAACCCTCATCCATTAATCCAGGATTAATTTAGAAAATGGCTAAAAATAGAAAAAGCTGCTAAAAATAACAAAAACCGGCCAAAAAACAAATTTCAGGACACTGCCCCGAACGTTGAGCGTAACTAGGGGGGGCATACCTAGCCCCCCCTACGAAGCACCCGGTGCACACGACACAAAGATAACTACTAGAGGGATCATCAGACGAAGTTGTCGAACCTGACGTGCCCACACACACACATGCAACAAATATAACATATACCCAACATGGTTTTGTAGTGGAGCCCCCAAAGGAAAAAATTCCGTGTAAATGTATATTGTAATTTCATTGTAAATCTCGACCATTCATTATAAGGTCACAGTTTTGACGGTATAATTTATGTTAGGTTTTTTTTTTCCTAGAAGAAAACCCTCTTGTATGAGGGAAATGTATTTCAGCTATGAATCATGGTGAATATTGTATTCTGAGAGAGGATATTGTGAGAGAAAGAAGAGGAATTTACAACGGGTGTGTCATAGGTTGTATCCCTTCATTTGCTAGATAATAATAAAGGAAAGACCTAGAAATTTCTCTCGTGCACGTATCCCACACTGGATGAACCACACATATCTATGTATCTATTGTATTGTGTATATTACGTGTTTTGTCTCTACATTTATTTTATTTTATTGGTCCATGATCTTTGTTTTCTAACAACTGGTATCAGAGTGAAAGGTAACTCACAGGAAAAGAGGGTTCCTGGTTCGAGTGGGAGCAATGGAGGAAGATGAAAAGTTTATGGTTGAGAAATTTAACAGCCACAACTACCAGTTATGGAAGCTGCAGATGGAAGATTATTTATATCAGAAGGATGTATTCCTACCATTGGGTGGGATAGAAAATAAGCTGACGACCATGAAGGACAAATAATGGGAGATTCTTGACAGAAGAGCTCTAGGAACGATATGGCTAAACCTAGCAGCGTTGGTGGCTTTCAATATTTCGAAAGAAAATACAACAAAGGAGTTGATGGACGCATTGGATAAACTATATGAAAATCCCTCAACATCCAATAAGGTAATTATATTATTTAATATGAAGATGTCAGAAGGTGGGTCTATCATAGATCATTTAAATAAATTTAATACGATTAATAATCAACTAAGTTTTGTAAAAGTGGACTTTGATGATGAGGTCAGGGATCTTCTAACCTTGTGCTCATTGCGAGAAATATAGAATGGGTTGGTCATGGTTGTAACTAACTCTGTCTCTAGTTCAAACACTCTAAAATTTGATGATGTTGTTGGTGTTATCCTTATTGAGGAAATGTGATGGAAAAACACAGGTGAGACATCAGGTAATGCATTAAACGCAGAGAACAGGGGAAGACAAAAGGATAGAGGAAAGAGCAAGGGAACCACATGAACTCTAGGAAGGGAAGATCCAAATCTATACTCATAAATCTAGAGTGTTGGAATTGTGGGAAGAAAGGACATCTGAAGAAATACTGTAGAGATCCAAAGAAACAAAGAGATGGACAGTAGGAAAAAAATCAGGAAGCAAATGTAACAGGTGATGTGTTACACGATGATTTGATTATTTCTGTAGATAATACTTCTGAGTCTTGGGTAGTATATTTAGGGGCTTCATTTCATGCCACACCCCATAGGAAACATTTTATAGATTATGTTTAAGGTGATTTTGGACAGGTTCATTTGGGTGATGATGCATGATGCAAAATTGTTGGAATGGGAAAGGTAAAAACAAAGAAAAGGAATGGAAACGAATGGTCATAGAAAGAGGTAAGACATGTTCCATATATAAGGAAAAATCTAATTTCAACAGGATAGTTGGAAAGTGAAGGTTCTATATCCACATTTACAGATAATGTGTGGAAGGTCGCCAAAGGATCATTGGTGATAGAAAAATGAGAGAAGGTAAGTACATTCTATTTATGTACTAGTAATATTGCCTCTTCTATCCCTTTAGATTCTAAAAGAGTAGATAAACTTCATGGCATAATAGGAATGGACACATGAGTGATAAGAGGATACAGATACTTCACAAAATAATTTTTTTTCCAGATCTTAAACAAATTGATTTGGATTTCTATGAGCATTGTTTTTATGGAAAACATAAGAGAGTCAGATTTCTCAGAGTCGGAAAAGAAAAGAAGCATGAAAGGTTAGATCTTGTGCATACAAATGTATGGGGACCAACTCAGGTATCATATCTTGGTGGCTCTAATTATTATGTTACTTTTATTGATGATACAACTAGAAAAAATTGGATTTATTGCATTAAAAAAAATATGATTTTTTTTATACTTTTAAGAAATGGAAAGATTTGGTTGAGAATGAGACAGGAAAAAGGTTGAAGTTTCTCATATCAGAAAATGGAGGTGAATATTGAAGCAAGGAGTTAGATTTTGTTCATACCATGGGATTCGTAGAGAGAAGATAGTTCCAGGAACACCACAAGAAAATAGTGTGTCAGAAAGGATGAACAGGACAATCACGGAGCGTGCAAGGAGTATGATATTTCATGCTAGTTTTCCCTTACACTTATGGGTAGATGTTGTACATATTTTTTTTTACTTAATAAACAAAGGACCTTCAAGATATTTTGATGGTGGAATTCCATAGGAGGCATGGAAAAGTAAAAAGGTGAACTGTTCTTTTTTGAATACTTTCGGTTGTGAAGCATTTGTCCATATTGATAAAGAAAATGAAAAAAGCTTGAGGCAGAATACAAGAAGTGTACCTGTATTGGATACAGTGTTAATGATTTTGGTTATCGCTTATGGGATTATGAAAATAAAAAAATCATTAGGAGTAGAGATTTCATATTCAATGAGAAGGTCATGTACAAAGATCAGTTGCAGGGAAAGATACAAGAAAAAGAAAAACAATAATACATAGCGCTTGATGAGATCACTAAAAAATAAATTCTAAAGGAACCAGAAAATCAAAATGTACTACAAAGGGAGAAACATGTACCTCAAACTCATGCAAGTGTTGTTAGAAGATCTACCAATTTAAGTACACCCTCTCAACGATACTCTCCTTCATTGTATTATTTATTGTTGACTGATTCTAGTGAACCAAAATGTTATGAAGAGGCAATGCAGGTAGACACCAAAAAGAAGTGGGAGCAAGGCAATAAAGAGGAAATGGATTCTTTGGTAAATCACTAGACTTGGGACTTGGTTCAGTTTCCTGTAATAAAAAGAGCGTTTCAAAATAAATGGGTTTACAAGTTGAAGGAAGAATATGGAGGAAAAATGAGGTACAAGGCTAGACTTGTTGCAAAGGGGTTTGCACAAAAGAAAGGTATAGATTTTGATGAAATATTCTCTCATGTTGTTAAAATGACTTCAATTAGGACTATTTTAAGTCTCGTGGCAGTAGAATATTTTCATCTTGAACAGTTAGATGTAAAAAAAACTTTTCTCCATCGAGATTTGGAGGAAGATATTTATATGAAGCATCCACAGGGGTATGAGGTCAAATGAAAGGAGAATTTGGTATGCAGGTTGAAGAAGAGCTTGTATGGCCTAAATAAAGATCCAAGGAAATGGTATTTGAAGTTCAACAGGTTTATGATAGAACAAGGTTATAGTAGATGTCATTTTGATCACTGTGTTTTTTTTTAAATGATATAAAATGGAAGCTATATTATCTTGCTATTGTATGTATATTCCATGCTTGTTGCAGGGTCAAATATGCAGGATATAAATGTGCTCAAGAATAAATTAGCTAATTCATTTGCAATGAAGGATTTGGGTGTTGCAAATAAAATCCTTGGTATGAGAATAACAAGAGACGAGAAAAATCACAAATTGATATTTTCCCAGGGTGAGTACATAGAGAAGGTGTTGGAGAGGTTTAGAATGCAGAATGAAAAACTAGTTAGTAAACCTTTGGCCAGCCATTTCAAATTAACTAAGGAAATGTGTCCTAAGACACAATAGGAGATATAATACATGTCCAGGGTCTGTTATTCATCAACAGTTGGCATATCGATGTATGTGATGGTTTTCAGAAGACCAGATATTGCACATGCAGTGGGAGTTGTGAGAAGGTATATGAACAATACAGGTAAAGAACATTGGGAGGTAGTAAAGTGGATTCTCAAGTATTTGAGAGGTACTACTACTCATGCATTATGTTTTGGAGGTTCAGACACTATTTTACAGGGATATGTTGATTCAGATATGACAAGTGATAAATATAGCAGGAGGATCACTAGAGGTTTTGTTTTTACTATAGGTGGAACAACAATAATGTTGACAATAAAAATCGCAACGAAGAACTTCACCCGCAAAATATTTCTAAAGCCTATTATTTAAACTATGCTAATAAGATATAATACTAGTAGGTGGGATCCCTTTGTAGACTTGAGGCTCGGAGATAGTCATATCACACTTTTCATGTTGTTGTTTTGATACTGCTTACAAGGTCTTGTATGGTTGATGATGCAATCTTGGTTTTGTTTGCGACATAATGGTAGGTGGATAATGCATTTTATGTGATGATTATGTTATTCTAAGCTCTAAATTCTATGTTATGAGTAGAATATATTTACTGTTGTTACATTTGATATTTTCACCATGATTCATTACCTGGTAACACCTGCACAATAAACATGTTAGTAACAACATGAAACCAAAGCAATGGAAAGAGACTTATGGAAAAAATTCAAGGAAAAGAACTGTATTATACTATGTTAAGAGGTTATGCACAAATGAAATGAAAAGGAATTAGTGTTAGTCCTAACTAGCAATGGTTAGTGGCTATGCAAATTATATTGAGTTATATTGGGCACATTTGATTTATGGTATGATATGGTTTTTGGAAATGGTTAATATGGATTTTGGGTGGCACAATTGGCAAGAAATATGTCACAAGTTTCAATGTATGGAATTAATGGCATGGTTAATGGTATGGTTCTTTGGCTGGATGTTGTGTACTACGAAATTGAATGGAGTGGAATATGGAAGCGATGTGCAGTAAATGAACGTCACTCCATAATTCTCCCATCGGGTTGTCACCCTAGCATGGTTATTGTTTCATTTGGTTTTGTTGTGGTTAAGCTCCGAGATTCAATCCTGGAAGGAACTGCTCAACCAACTCGCCCTTTTAAAGCCATTGGTTACAAGTATGGTTCTTTTTGCCCATCCATGAATTTTGCTCTATGTATGAAACGAACGATGGCCTAGTAATGTGTTGGTTTGTTTTTTCCTGAGATTGGAAACTATGTAAACACATGGGTCTTCTCTCTGGAATGACTATGTGGTTATTCGTTTTGCAAATGAAAGAATTGGTTTGTTGAAGTTATGATTTTGTTGGTTGTTCTGTGTGGTGAAACCTGTGATGGATATTTGTTGTTTTAAGTCATTATGGGAATTTTGTTGGAGGTTTTCGCTATGTTTATCCTTGCTGGCCGCTTCCTCACAGTTATGGTAACTATGTCCAGTTGTATTCAGGTTTCTATGGGGTTGTTGTATATGTTGTCAAACCACCTTTTGGTCACTGTGTTTTGTCCAGAGCCATGGTCGTGGGGTTATTCACTTGGTGATGGGATTATTTTTGTGATATTGGCATCAACGAATTTGGTTTGGGGATGCCCATTATGCAAAGATATATGCTTTATGGTTGTTGATGATACCTCGGGTCTGCATTTCCACTGGCATTGTTAAAAATTGGTTCGGCCTTGAGAAAGGCGTGAGGTTTATGCTTCTGCGTGTTCTTGGTATTTGTTATTGTCCAATGAACAATTGTTGCTCCTCTGCATCGTTTCTTACCCTACATAGTGTTGAACTATCACATATTACACAAACTAAGAGTTATAAAATCCCCTGGTTCCATCGTTCTTGCTTCGAAGGGTCTCTGCCTATGGTTGAGATGTTCGACTGCCAGTCTCTCTATGCTTTGATGATCGAGAAAAGTCTTGATTTTTTCTTGTGTTCATTGTTATAGAGCCTGATTTTGATAACCCCAACTATTTGCACTCTTGTCGGGTATCTTATTGACTGTCAAAAATTGGTTGAGTGGTTGTGGCAGTTTCTTTGAGTATTGTCTTGTCTCTATTTGATCGAGTTGAAGGTTGTGATTGGGAATGATAATTGAGACACGGTCGAGGGGTTGCCTCCTTTTTTTGTGACAGTTGCATCGATAACCTAACTCATTTTTTGATTAAATTGGTTGATTGGGAGTAAATGGTAATGTACAGTCAGAGGGTTGCCTCTTTTCATTATGCATTGGTCATTGTGTTCCAACAACGTGGTGTCAATTGTTAGTTGGTGGCTTCTATGTGTTTTATTAGTCCCGATTTGGATCATGGAAAGTTAGGGAAAATGATGACTATGACTTCATTGTTTACGGTGTATGGGTTATGGAGACGTCATGCATTGTTTTATTTAATTGCACCATAAGAAATGAAGCTCGGGTTTCGTAGTATGGTTTCATTACAAGTTTTATTGGTTAATATTGTCAAAAGAATGAAATCGTCCAAGTTTTAAAATAAGTCTTTTCAACTCGAGAAAAGACCCATGTCTATGTTTGATTTGGGAAATTACGAATTATGGGAAGTGGTTGATATTTTATAGAAGTATATGCTGGACAAATTTGAAGAAATGTGATTGTGTGTTCCTTTTGATTTTTCTTAAATGAAAAGAAAAGAAATGAAAGGAAACAAGTATTCACTTAACAAGACTATTGAAAGGCATACTGATTCTGAGTATGATTATAGAATGTGTTAATGGAATTTTTTTGAAGAATTGAATGTGGGATAGTGAACATTTTTTACACATAGGAATTGTTCATTGGTATTGGTATCCTTGTATTGTATATAGAGCTATTTTTTATGGATTACTTAATTAGTTCTACGAAAAATATTTGTTCTTTCCCCTACCATTATTTATTTTTTTGCACATTACAAATCCCCTCGCCTTCCCATATTCACTATCCACTCTCTATTCTTAAAATTTAATTATAGTTAAGATAAATTATGTATTATGATAGGTAAAGGATTGCATAGAGATGAATTACAATGATTTATTATTTTGATTTACGATAAAATTGATTGTTTGATTATTTGTTGAGAAGTTATCATGATTTGTTCCCCCTCATTTTAACACTTTTCACTCAATACAATCCCTCACATATCCCATAACCCTTATTCACCCCCTTCTCATTTACAAGTATTAAACTATTTGTATGGATTGGATTGCATGAGTCTGATGTGTTGCTGAGCCAAACTTTGTTTCATATTTAAAAGAGATGTTGTTGAAATTACTAAGACAACTGAGAGGGGGGGTGAATCAATGGTTATTGTGCTTAAACAATTTTAAGTCTATTAAACCATTTTTAATCTTTCATCAAGTGACCATCAATATTATACATCATATGAACAACATAAATAATGAGAATCAATTACACATAAGATATTATACACAGAGATAGATTTTCACTAGGAAACCCATAAAGGGAGAAAACCACTTCTTCTTCGAAATGATAGGCAGTCTTTTAAGTTCTGTACATTATCGATGTTTGAGCACCAACTCAAAGTGAGGCTACTACCTCTATTTTACAAGCTCCAACTTGTTGAGAGCACCAACTCTCTGGTTTCTCTAGCACCGACTAGAAGGAAGCACCAACTCCTTGAGTGTTCTAGCACCGACTGAATGGAAGCACCTACTTCCACTTATACAAGAACCAACTTGCATACAGAAAACTCTGTGTTTTCCCAAGCACCACCCTGCCACCTTGTTTTCTAGTCACAAGTAGATGGAATCTACAACTCCCAATATTCAAGCACCAACTCGAATATTAGAGGACCACAATCCTCCCTAGCACCACCCTACCTCCCTGATTATAAGTAAAATGATTGAATAACCAACAATGTAGGTGTTTCAATTCTTACCACTTCTCTTCTGTCCTACAATTCATCTATGCTTCTATCTGTTCTGCAATTCTTCTCTGCTTCACGTTGTTCTGCATTTTTTCTCTTGCTTCTGTCTATTCTGCATATGTTACTCATCTCTGATTTTTATCTCACACTACGCATACTGTCGGTCTCACACTGGGCATACTGTAATTTTCCCTTTCTTACAGTTCAAATCATTTTTCATTCAGAACAACCAACCATTCACAGTCACTCCATCTTTCTTTTATGCACTTCACACAACTTCAATTACACCTTGAATACCTGGGCCAACAACGCTTCAGCCACTTAATCGCCAACCATCCAAGAACCATGATTCAGTTCTTCTAACTGAATTGTAACTGAACAGTTAATCATAAAGATAAAAAATATCCCTTTGATCAGATGCTCAAATAACCAACGTCGTTGGATTAAATCCACAGGGTCTTGCATTTATCCCATATGCCCACTGTCTATGACCATGGGCCTAATCAAGATGCGTTTCACATTTTGTATTTCGACAATCCTGTTTCGAAGGGTCTCGACGGTCCAAGTTGTGATCCCCAAAATGGAGCTTAGATCCACTAGCTCCTCCCTCTCACATGACCATCGTGGGTGACCATAGCCTACACCAAAAGGCGTTTCTCATTTCGCAAACTTATGAACTTCATCGAGCCTGATCAATGGTCGAGATCTCCATCACCATCAATGACAAACACACATACCTTGCCTCTGTCTGAAAACATGCCAACAATATCCCCCTTTGGAATTGATGGAAACCCCTTGAAAAACATGCAACTATACCACTGTAGCATCCTTGAAATTACCATACTTTCTTCCCCTTTGACATAAATGTAAAAGAAGAAACACGCTCCCCCTGAGCTGTTGTGATACATACTCCCCCTGTCAACTATAAGTAGCTTATAAATACAACATATATTCAATAAGTACTCCCCCTGACTAGGTGAACAGATTAGATGAAATAAATTATAACCCCCAACTTTTGACGAAGATATCCAAAAGGGGTCACTGCTAGCAGTTTAGTAAAGATATCAACTATCTGTTTTGTGGAAGGAATATAATTCAGTTGAATGACTCTGATTGTAACTTACTCTCTGAGAAAATGGTATTTTATTAGTATATTCTTAGTCTTGGAGTGAAGAACATGATTCTTGTAGACACTAATGGCACTGGTGTTATCACAGTGAATTATAATCAGAATAGTACAATTTACCTTCAAATCTGCAAGAGTTTGAATCATCCACAAAATCTGAGTGCAACAAGTAGCAACAACAATGTAGTCTGCTTCTGTAGTTGATAAGGAAATATATCCCTTCTTCTTAATAATTTATGCTACCAACGAGTCACCCAGGAAGAAGGCACCTCCATTGGTGCTCTTTCTCTCATCCACACAATTTGCCCAATCTACATATGAATAAGAAGTTAACTGAAAATTCTGATTTCTGGGATACCACAGACCATAATTCATTGTTCCCTTCAAGTATTTGAATATCCTTGTGACAACTACCAAGTGACTTTTTTTAGGAGATGAATGATAATGACCTACCATTCCAACAACTTGCATTATATCAGGACGGGATGCTATGAAGTACAAAAGAATGCCTATCATTGATCGGTATGTCCTTTGATCAACATTGGGTGAAATGTCATCTTTACTGAGCTTGCAACCAACCACCATAGGTGTACTATCAGGAGAAGAATATTCCATCTGAAATTTCTTTAACATCTCTTTAAAATATTTTTCTTGAGAGGTAAAAATTCCTGCAGAACTCTGTTTTACTTGTAAGCCAAGAAAAATATGACAATTCTCCTATCATGGAAATCTCAAACTCTCTTTTCATAGAGTAAGAAACCCACTGAATAGAGGAATCATTATTACATCCAAAAATAATGTCATCTGCATAAATCAAAACAACTAGTAAATCATCACCTTCAGTTTTTATGTAGAGATTGCTATCAACAATACCTTTCTTTAATCCTTTGTCTTGTAAAAATTTGTCCAGTCTATAATACCAAGCTCATGGTGCTTGTTTCATTCTATATAAAGCCTTCTTCAACTTGCATACATAATCAGGGTGATCTGTCAATGACAATCCTTCAGGTTTCTCCATATATACTTCTTCCTCTAGATCTCTATTAAGAAATGTTGATTTAACATCCATCTAATACACTTTAAAGTTCTTATGACATGAATATGCAAGAAACATTATGATGGCTTCCAATCTTGCCACTAGTGCAAAATTTTCATCAAAGTCCTGACCTTCAACTTGTGCATACCCTCTACAGACCAATCTGGATTTATTTCTAACAACTTGTCATTTTTCATTCATTTTATTTTTGAACACCCACTTGAACCTATTACATTCTTGTCTTCGGGTCTAGGAACAAGCTCCCAAGTATTGTTCTTCTCAATCTGATCAAGCTCTTCATTCATAGCTCTAATCCAATCATCATGTTGGTTGGCTTCATCAAAATTTTTAGGTTCAGTCATAGATAAAAAGGCAACATGAGATTGTTCTGAGTCTTTAATCAATTTTCTTCTTGTCTGAATTCCTTTAGTTATATCTCCAATTATCTGATTTTTAGGATGATTCTTTCTAACAGTTCTAAGAGGTGAGTTTGTTTCTTTCTATTGATTTATGTTAGCCCGAGTATTTTTATCTTCATTTGATTCAAATTCTTCTCTTTATGATCCTTGGACCTGTTCATCTTCATCTTCAACTATATTTTTTGTGCTTGGTTCAACACTGCTTACATTTCTAACCAGGATTTCTTCATCAACTTTTATGTCTATACAATCAACTAGTTTATGCAACCTCTTATTGTAACATCTGTACCCTTTACAATTTGTATCATAACCCAATAAGATACCTTCATCAGCCCTGTCATCATATTTGCTAATATTTTCATCATTATTCTTAATATAATATTTACTCCCAAAGACTTTAAAATTCTTGATTGAAGCAGGTCTTCCGAACCATAGCTCATAAGGAGTCTTCTCACTGTGTGGTCTAAGATGTTCTTTGTTAAGGATATGAACATTTGTATGAATTGATTCCACCCAATATGTCTAAGGTATGTTCCTTTCATTCATCATTGATCTTTCCATTTGTTGTATTGATCTATTCTGCCTATCAACAATTCCATTTTGTTATGGAGTCCTTGGAATTTTGTACTCTCTTTTGATTCCATGTTTATCACAAAACTCTTTGAAGTTCCATGAGATAAACTCTCCTCCTCTATCAGACCTTACTGCTTTCAATCTTTTTCCTATTTGATTCTCAGTTAGAGCCTTAAACACTTTGAATTTTCCAAATGCTTCATATTTTTCCTTCAAAAAGGCAACCCATGTTAGTCTAGAATAATCATCAATAATCAACATAAAATAATTTTCTTTTCATGTACCTTCTTTCCTTGATGGTCCACATAAATTCATATGTACTAACTAGAGAGGTTTTTCTGTTGAAGG
>ML781088.1:360063-401583 GCA_009831015.1 Picea engelmannii | reverse complement strand
CTTCTTCCCACAAGACAAAATGTACCCTGGAAGGTCCTTCTAATGGCCAGACTAGGGGAATGGGATGGATGAGTGGGATATAAGATGGAAAAGTGATAATATGGTGGGAGCGGACGATGGCTTTGCAAACCCCTCTTGGTGGCTAACCAAAACCCATGAATACCAACTTGCTAAGTTGCCCCATCAATTACCCCAACAATGGTCAAGAGGATTAGTGTAAGATCCAAGAAGTCATCTGAAATGAAAGGAACATTATGCATACATGAGAAGGTTATAATGATCAAATATGACACATACCATGATACCTCGGACCAATTACCTCATGGAGCAAGAGTCCTCTCCGATGCAAGGCCAGGCCGGTAGTGATGGAAGCTGGTACTGCTGACAGGACAAAGTTGGCTGAGAAGAAAAAGATGGGCCCTCCAGGGCCATGCTCAAGTCGCTCATGCTCTCGGTACTCCATGTCTAGGGCCATGTGGGCCTCGAGACATGATCTCCTAGTTATCCCTAGATATCAGGGATAACCGTCCTCATCCCAAGCTACACCCATCATGTCACGGTGGCACCCCATCCGGGGATATATAAAACATATATTACATATGTTTTATATATAATAAAACATATATATATATATATATATATATATATATATATATATATATATTTATGAAAACAAACTATGTTTTTAAGGTGTTTTAATTTAGTTTAGTCAAATATGTTGTATTTTAGATGTTTTTTTTAATATTTTATTGAACTTTCGTTTTTTTAAGTTTGAAGGCATTTTTTGTTTTTTTTTAACAAAAAAAAACTTATTTTTTCTTCAAATATTGTTTTCTGGCCAAATTTTAAATTGTTTTCATTTCTTTTTAGTTTTTCTATGGTTTTCACCATTTTGGTAAAGTTTTTTTTTATATGTATTTGGATTTTGAATATATTTTTTTAATTGTATTTTTGTCTTTATTAAAAAATATATATTTGTGAAGATTTTTTCTTTTCTCTTTATTTATTTTTTAATGTAAATTTAAGCAAAAAAAAAGAAGTTAGTAAATAAATTTTCAAGTGACCATTTAGGATCCAATTTTGGATTTTTTATTTGTGTACGGATTTGTTGTCAAGACCACATTTTGAATTAGGTCGTAATTAGCTACAATTTTAACGTTTAGAAGAAACATTTTTCTTTAGGTAGCGTCATGTTTTTATTTAGGTGTTGATTTTAAGGTTTTTCTAAGCAACTATTTTATGTTTTAAGGCCATACTTGAAAAAAGTTGTAATTTTGACTCAATCGGAAAAATTGGTACTATCGGTAGCAACACGTTTTTATTTGGGGGTTGATTTTAGAGTTTTTTTTAGGAACCATTTTATCCTTTAAGCCCATGCTTGAAAAAAGTTGTAATTTTAACTCAACTACAAAAAATGGTGCTACTGGTAGCACCACTTATTGATTTGGGGGTTGATTTTAAAGTTTGTTTGAGAAGTCATCTTATACTTTAAGCCCATGCTTGAAAAATGTTGTAATTTTGACCCGGTTACAAAAAATGGAGCTACCAATAGCACCACTTTTTTATTTGGGGGTTGTTTTTCATGTTTTTTATGGAAAAATATGGGTTTTAAGGGCTAGAGTTCTCGTTTTGAGCTCACAGTTCTCATTAAGTTGGTAAATAGGTTTCTATTATTTATCTCATATCATGGATTAATAGAGGATATTTTTCTCACCCATCCAACAAAATTCCCAAGGATTTACGCCTTGAATAAATAGAGGAAATGGAATCTCTAATAGAGAAAGAATATTTTACCCAATGGACAATTAGTTTTATTTTGATAATATGGTGCCCCATTTGTTTTGACCAGGTTGAAAGATTGGATCTTATTATTTGAGGGAATATTATTTACAAAACGACCTATTTTATTGATATGTGTTATGATGACAAAACTCAAACTCTTTGAATATTTTGGTTGGTTTTAATTGACATAATGGTAAATTTTGAATACTTTTTTTTTAATGTTTATATGATAGCATGGATGCATAAAATTTGCATTGATATAATGTAATTGAATTTATCAATTCACATGGGTATTATACATTAAAATGAATGTATTTCAAATGCTTTAATTTTTAGATGCTACTAACGGTTTTCCTAGTATGACAAGGAAGCCACAAGTGTACATTAACGTGGGAGTGTGTCAAAATTGTATGGACTCCAAATTGAGATAGGGTATCATAATATGTTATGATACTAATTATATGATTTAATTTGTGATTATGGAACAATTTTGTGCGTTGAATTTAGTTTGTGCATGCATAAGGAATATGTTTGTCGATCAATCTACACATGGGTAATAGGGTTGTATGGAAGTGTATATGGTATCACTAGGAGAGGAGGAACAAAATTATCATTTCCACTTACTAGCACTCATTTTCTAATATTTGAGTTGAAAATCTAATTACATTTTTACCCATAGGTTGCACAATGTTGTAATTGTAGGACAGATTTAGTCACTCAAAACTTTTAGTTGAGGGGTATGTAACATGGTTCCATCCTTATTCCTTAGTTATCATTAGTCTCTCAAAAAGGTAGTGAGAAGTTGAGTTAATGTGGTGTTAGTAGTTGCACCATTTCTCCCATCAAAGAAACCTGGATGCATGAAGAGAATGTGTGAACATGAAACCCTTGGTACTTATTGAAAGGTAACTCTTGAAGGGAATGGAGAATCAGTGAAAGTTTTTGTGCATGCAAGAGAAAACTAATTAACTAGCATGTGCATTTTAGTTAAAAGGAGAAAAATTAAATCAAAAAAAGATTGAACATATAGGTTAGTATGCATCTCATAACAAGAATAAATAGAATAGGTTAAACAAAATCTATTAAAAAAACAAATGCATTTTAAAATGTGCATGAAATGGAAAAGAAAGTAATTTTAATTAACTAAAAAATAATTACTAGTTTAACCACAAATCAAGGAGATGAAAGAGGGACAAGGAATTCAAATTCAAATAGAAGTGTGGGAAAATAAAATTGTACTTGTAAGATATTAAAGAGATTTAATAACTAATGAGAGTAGTTACTACATATGTACCCACTCAAATAGGAAAATAGGAGGACATCAAGGGAACATATAGGAGTAAAAAACAGAAGTGTAATAGTTGGGTGAGGAATAATCACTATTTTGTATTTTTAAATAAGGATTTATTTACACACTTGTGTATATGAGTGAGAAATGGATGGGTGAATAATAGAGAATTAGTTAAATATAAAATTACAATTTCCCATGAGATGGGCAAGTGGCTTAATCCACAAATGTTGGATTACTAAGAGGGGGGGTGAATCAGTAATAGAGAAATTTTTAAACCATAAAATAGTGTTATATCAATGTAACATTATCATCCAACAGTTGCAGATTAAATAAGCAATGAACAAATTAGAAATCATACACATACATAGTACACCAGTGTTTTTACATGGAAAGCCAAAGCGGGAGAAAACCACCGAATGTTTTTCCTTATATGTCTTTAAGAATTACATTCGTTGGAAGCACCAACTTCCTTTGTTTTCTAGCTCCAACTGGAAGGAGGCTCCAACCTCCTAGTTTATGAAGATAAAACCTGAGGGAAGCTCCAACTCCCAAATTCTATGGCTAAAACCCCCTCTGTCAGGGATGATTTTAAGGATGGAAATTTGTTTTAAAATGTAGAAACCTTGATGAATCTAACTAATCCTTCATATGCCAATTATAAATGTTTGGCGATATTTTTTTTTAAATATTAAAATTTCTAAGGATTGGATATAGTTTGTATAAAATTTTGACGATTTTTAAGGTAAAATAATTTTATCCTATAGAATTTTGGCGAATCATTTTTAGAATGGTGAATATTTTTTTGGTAAAAACCATGGAAAATTAGCCCATGAGTGAAATTTATCCCCCAAAATCATCATTTCCCTATGTTCTCCGCCTACAACCAGAAGGTGGCTACAACCACCTATCCTTTCCTCATCCAACCGCCCTGACATAGAAGTAAAATGATGGAACCACTGTCACACTATCACTATGAGATATATTGTTGTAAACCTGTACCAATCAACTTGTAATCAACCTGTAACAACCTGTACCAATAACTTGTGCCAACATGTACCATACATCAAACTGTACCTCAACCTATACCATAAACAAATGCATCAAACATGCACCAAAACTATACAAATAACCTGTCTAAACAACCTGTAATCAACCTGTACCATAAACAAGTGCATCAACCATGCACCAACCTGTACCTCAACCTGTACCATCAACAAGTGCATCAACCATGCACCAAATATGTACCAATCATGCATCAAATATGTACCCAACATGTACCTCAACAAAAATCCCTCATCAATTTTATCATCCAAATCTGATTTGTAACTCTGTAATAGACCTAGTGTATATGATCACATACCTGCAAACCTTCCTTAACTTTAACAACAAGAGACTATCATTTTCATCAAACTTTACTTTAGTCTCACATGACTACTTTTGGATTAATCAACAACCCTAACTTGTAATAATCATAGATATGTACCTGTAATGAATAAATATCTAAAAATAGTACACAATGTTCTTCAGTTTCTTTTATACAATTCCTCCAGGTTTCACTATTTGGATCCTCTCAAAAAAGGAGTTATAGCAAAAATGGCATACCTTATTGAATTATGGCTTATTCTAGAGAGAGAACTTGTATAGCGTTCCTCGCATGGAATATTTGTTGTATGTATCTAAAAAATGTGCACAAAAAACTAAAGACTACACTATAACCAATACATTTGGTCTTACTGAATTTGGATTTGTTATGAAGAAGTTATGGTGTTTTTACCCGAATCACTTGTTTTAGACTAGTTTCAGGACTAAACACAAACCCTATTTTCCACGGAGTGTAACTCCAAAAATACAATGATCCACAAGATGAAATTGTTATCATGGCTACTTGGATATGTTTCCTCAATGACCTCCCAATTTCATGGTCTGAAGCATTCTAGAAAAACATTTATTGCGCAAATGGTGAGATGACCTGTAAATAACATACCTTAGAAAGCATCATCAAAAGAATTTATCCTCCCTTGAATTTCAGCCTTCTTTACTTCATATTCCCTCTAAAATTCAACTTATATATCCTTTGGTTACCTCAGTCACTTTTATATATTCAATATTCTTAAGTGTGATGAAAATGAGAGAGCCTTGACTCTTATTTATACTTTCATGTAGCTTCCTCAAGGGGTTACCTTTTAACCATCTTAACCCACTTTCCTTATTTTAGGTTTAACCCACTTCTAACCACTTGTCCACTTAGTAATTAATCCATTAAATTTATTATTTAAATAATTTATTTTGTGTCCACTTTGACTTATAGTACACTCATCACTTCACTTTATTATATACCTTCTAAAATGTCTTAAACCACTTTCCTTATTTTAAGTCTAACCCACTTATAACCACTTTTCCACTTAGTAATTTATCCATTCACTTAAAATATCTGATAGTATTCCAACATGTGTCCCTAATGATAATGGTCAGTATCCTCTCTAGGCATCGAAGATCCGATAAATTCTCATTCTCTCACCTCAACACCTCAAATTTGTCGGATATTCGGACTTCTGGAACACACTTGATCTGCAGACATGTCTCCTTGTCAATGGACGGTCCAGATTAACTTCGGTTCCCGAGACTTCAGGAAAATTGTGTCCTCCACGACACACAACCAAAAACTTATGAATACGTGAAGTCCAAATGACTTCAAGGGTTATCACCCATGCACCTTATTCAGAATTAACGATCACGAAATATCTTGGATCCCTCCAAACGGATCTTGTCCACTCGTCCTCCAAACAAAATGAATTCTCCCTTCGAATAACTGAATCTCGCTATCCTTCCTGAGATTTTCTAGCTTTAAAGGATTTATGGTTGGGCGCACATTTTGCGCTACTTCTCCTGAGCTTGAGACTTAGAAAAATATCTCGTGCACTCCTTATGCTCCCTCACATTGAGATTCTTTCAATACTTTACTAAGTATTGGTCGTGTACACGCCTTGCATGGGTCTTTTTCGATATTTAATACTCAAACGAGTATACGTTCACTCCTTACACTCACTCTGCACAATTCATTTTATCGCTCCTGAGCTATTGAGTCTGAAAATGGATTTTCCTTCACACTCCTTGCGTGGCTACTGTGCACTCCTTGCACCAATGTTTCAAAAGAGAAACAATTGAAACTTGCAAAACATCAAAGGTTTATTCAATTAACCATGAAATACACACAAGCATATAAAAAATAGAAAATAGAAAGAATAGCATTACCCAATTACTCAGAGATAAGAAAACTCAGAATTTGAAGCAAATCTCCTTTATTATATTCATTCAGGAAATATTTACAAGGGGTATTGCAGCTCTTATCTTCTTCTCATCAACTTCATAATAAATGTTCTACAACAACTAACTACTCTCTATGACTCTCTTAAAAACAAATCACAATAAACTTCAACTGCCTCTTTTGGGCATAGATTACATACATTTATACATGAAGGGGCTTCTCGATCCTTCCCTCCAAACTATGCTAGTGCTATTATTTCGCAATTAAAGAAACCTACCACTAATTTTATTACATTAAATGGGTAATTACGTCCCATATATGAGTTGATGCTTGATATATGTACAATACTACAGGTTATTAAGATGATTACAATAATATGGAGCACATACAATGGCTCTTACCTCAAAATATTAAAGGGCCTTTAATTTCAAAGGTTTTAAAATTTAAGGTGACGCGCCCTCCTTGGAATCCAAACCAGCTATGAATGCATTGCGTTGGGTGCTGAGTTATCCTCCACCTGGCATTTTTGAACAATGACGATGTTGTTCCTGCATCATACTCCCCTACTGAGAAAAAATCATGAGTGCTTGCTCATGGCTCTGTTGCTTCTACGATTGAGATCCTCCTGGGTCCCAAACTTTTACTCAGAGTTCTCCACCTGCTCCTCTACCATGATGTTTTTTTTGTTTTTGTATTGTTGTTGCTGCAGGATATCCTCTTGTCATCCTCCACCTATTGTTTATTGTCCTTTCACTAGGTACAACATCAACCTCTTGATTCCATCTATGTCCCTATCCAGCTGGTCCATGGGATGGATTTTCTCTATCAATATGCTATGTTGCTACATCTCTTTCTCTTCATCGATCTCTAACTTGACTTGCTAGATGAGCCTACTATGGATTATTATTATTTCTCCTAAGACCTCCAATTCTTCACACATATCAGTAAAGTACATGCTATATATTATGTCCTCTGCTACAGGTTCCAACTCTGCAGTTGTCCTCTATTTGTCTTCCTTGCTTAAATTTACGAGCAATTCCACTGAATTCTCTTATTATAAATTTCTCTAGCTCACAACTATGTAGGCCTCCTCTTCCTTCACTTCCTTTTGAACATAAACTGGCTTATGTCCATTATCCTTCTCTTTGAGAGTCTCAATTGGCCATTTTTCGGTTGCACCTGCTACCACAAAAAGAATGTTAGTTTTAAAAACCTTGGGCTCTTTGGCCTCTTCCCTGGATGATTTCCGCATCAATTCCAGACAAGTATGAGCACCTGTAAAACTCACTCTACAAGATATAATAATCTCTCCTATACTCATACTACAAAACTGGGGATCTTCTTCTTCCTTCAAAGGTTCCTTCCCACTCATGAGAAGTATACTTGAGATAGTCTCCTCTTTGACTCCCTTATCTTCTATTGGAAACAACATATTCTTACACCCATTCTTCTCAAGGGTATAAGTGTTTTCATCCCATCATGTACGAAATTACTGTCATATTTCAATGGTATCCCCAACAGAACATGAAAAATATCCATGGGTATGACATCACATAAAACCTCATCTTTATAACCACCAATCTTAAATTCAACTTTACAGTGTCTACCTGCCATGACCTGATGTCCTTTCTACAACCATGACACCCTATATGAATTCAGATGTGCAGTCGTCTCCAACTTCAACTTTTCCACCATCTCTGTGGATACCAAGTTATCACTACTTCCATTGTCTATGATCCCCTTGCATGCCCTATCTTTGGTCTTTCAAGAAGTTCTGAGGAAACTATTCCTCTGGACTGGTTCTCGCACCTCCTTATCTGGACTTACGATTACTTTCCTCATCATGAGTGATCTTCCTTCTTCTGTCACTTCTTCTTTCATCTCTGTCTCCACATTCTTCTTCTGTGCTTCAGAAATGTGAGCTTCTCCACCTCCTATATTATTCCTCTCAAGACATTGCCAAGACATGTGTCATGTTCTTCCATAGGCATAACACTTTAATTCTCATCCTCTTCCTCTTCCTATTCCTTTAGGAAAATAGTTTCTTCCTCCATATTTTCCTCCTTTATAACTTCCTCCTCTCTTTAATTGACTTTGATATCCTTCAACTTCTGCTTTGGGCTTCCGAAAATTTTCTCTTACGGTTCCTCTTCCTCTATTAGGACTCTTTCCTCTGTTTCATTGACTCTATTTCCTTGCCAACTTTTCTTCCTCCTTTAGAGCTACCTGATAAGAATCTTATACCATCCTCATTTTCATCATGCCAATATCATCCTAGATTTCATATCTCAGGACATTAATGTACCTGGAAAATTTCTCTTCATCATTATCCCTATGTTATGCTCTTATGTTCAGCTTGTAAAACTCTCTAGTGTACTCTTTCACCAACAAACCTTTCTATCTCATAGTGTGTAGCTTCCTCAAATGATTTAATTGATAATCCTTGGGTATGAATTTATCCTTCAATTTAGCTACCATCCTATCCCAATTCTTGATTTTGGTCTTACCTTTCATCCCACCATAACATTGCATGTCCCTTTAATCTGGTTACCGTGTGTTTCACCTTCTTCTCATCATCAATATCCTCATAGTCAAAGTACTTGTCAAAAGAACTTATCCAATCAAGTAGTTCTTCCGCATCCAAAATTCCTTCATACATTGGGACTTCTATTTTTTCTCTAGTTCCCATCTTGACAATAACTCTCAGCAGTCACTCTTCTATTTCTTGTTCTCCTGCAACATCTTCTACTTCGACATATTCAATTTCACTTTCACTGACGTCACCAGCGTTAAGTGCTCTTATTTTCACTGTCTCCATGGCGTCCAACCTTGCATGAAGTTGTCTCATTTCCTCTTCCATGGTTGCATTAACCACTTTTATATATCTGCATCTTCTTGGCAGCATGGTTCTATTTTTTCTTTCACACAGAGCTTAATTCGGGCTCTTACACCACTTGTTGCAAACCCCCACCACCTCATGTGGCTCGCATGACCTGCCAGTCTAGGATTGTTTCCACTAAGGAGATGAATTAGCTCGCAGGCTCCTATTGAACCCTCAAAATCATATACCATAGGCCTTTTCCCTTTTCCCCGCATGTAAAATCAAGTTTGTAAGGGTCCTAACACTCTAACAAATCCTTCCACATGACCTCGGGCCAAAACCTTGGGATAAATTTCAACACGAAACAAAAATTTGGGACTTCGGATCTCCATAATTGATGAGGACAAACAACAATAACTTACAATCCTCCCAAACGACGAATACATGAATGATTGAACAATGGTGGAGATCAACGACTCTCAATGCGCATCGTGATCTACGGTTCACACAAATTTTGGGACTTCGAACTTCGGTAGTTCTACCTGCTCCAACATGAAATTCCCCTGAATGCGCGAACTCTGAATTAGCATATTGAAGGTTTGACACTTACCTTAGATCGACATTCTCCATTTTCTCTGTGCTCCAAGATTTAGAGCCTTTCACAACACAACATTCCAAAACCTCCAAAGTGTCGAACTTGCGAAGTGATGAATCTATGATCCACGTGTCCCTCTCAACGAATGGTCGAGATCCACATCGGCCTTCATTCCTTTAGGAATTCTCGTGCCTTAACACTTCACACCTTTATGATCTCGTACTTCCACACTTGTGAATAGCTGGTAGTCGTCTGACATGTGGCCCTAATGCCAATGGTCAGGATCCTCTCTGGGCTTCAGAGCTCCTGGAAATTTTCGTGCTCTCACCTCAACACCTAAAATTTGCAGGATAGCCAGACTTTTAAACCACGCTTGATATGTGGAAATGTGTCCTCGTCAATGGATGGTCTAGATTAACTTTGGGTCCTGGGACTTCGGGAAACTGTCTCTTCCACGACACATAACCAAAAACTTTCAAATATGTGAAGTATGAATGACTTCAAGGGTTATCACCCGCGCACCTTCTCTAGATCCGACAGTCACGAAAGATATTGGCTCCCTCCGAACGGATATTTTCCTCTCGTCCTCCAAACAAAAGGAATTCTCCCTTCAAATAACTGAATCTCGCTATCCTTCCTAAGATTTTCTAATTTCAAAGGACTTAGGCTTGGGTGCATGTTTTATGCTACTTCTCCTGAGATTGAGATTCAGAAAAATCTCTCGCGCACTCCTTGTGCTCACTCACCTTGATATTCTTTCAATACTTTACTAAGTATTGGCCCTGTACATTCCTTGCACGGGTCTTTTCTGAGAATTTATACTCAAATGAGTATACGTGCACTCCTTGCACTCACTCTGTATAATTCACTCTATCTCTCTTGAGTTATTGAGTATGAAAACAACTTTGCCTTCACACTCCTTGCGTGGCTATTGTGCACTCCTTGCACCAATGTTTCAGAAGAGAAACAATTGAAACTTACAGAACATCAAAGGTGCATTCAATTAACCATGAAATACATAAAGGAATATAAAACATAGAAAATATAAAGCATAACATTACCCAATTTACTCAGAGATAAGCATAATCATAATTTGAAGCAAATCTCCTCTATTATATTCATTCATAAAATATTTACAAAGGGTCTTGCAGCTCTCAGCTTCTTCACATCGGATTTCTAACAAAATGTATTCAACAACTAACTACTCTCTACCACTCTCTTAAACATAAATCACAATAAACTTCATCAACCTCTTTTGGGCATAGATTACATACATTTATACATGAGGGGGCTTCTCGAACCTTCCCTCTAGACTATTCTAGTGCTATCATTTCACAATTAAATAAACCTACCACTAAGTCTATTACATTAAATGGGCAATTACATCCTAGATATGAGTCGATGCTCGATATTTGTACAATATTATAGGTAATTAATATGATTACAATAAAATGGATCACATACAACGGCTCTTGCCTCAAAATATTAAAGGGCCTTTAATTTCAAAGGTTTTAAAATTTAAGGTGACACGCCCTCCTTGGAATCCAAACTAGCTTTAAATGCACTACATTGGGTACTGAGTTGTCCTCCACCTATATTTTTTGAATGATGAGGGTGATGCTCATGCATCATCTAGGGTCCTTGGGAAGGAGAGTACCCATTAGATTTGGTGGGGTCGTCAATCAATGGAATATCCAAATATTGACCAGATGATGTAAGGAATGATACAAGTATCGACAAGTTAAAAAATCCTATTTACAATAATCCTTGTAATAAAATTTCCTTTGTGTAAATATTGTTACTATTGTGACATAGGTAATTATTGAGTTTCTATAAGTTTTGTTGAAATTTATCACAAATTATTTCTTATTTAAATTATTTCAAAAGTGTTTGTTTTTCTTGTCTGTGTATGTATGTGTGTGTGGATAGAAGAGTTGAGTTTTCAATCAATTTAGTTGTAAAATGTTAGGGTGTTGAAAAATTGTATATAAAAAAAATGTATGAGTCAAATGACTCATTTTAGGAATCAAACGATTATAAGATTGTTTTGTCATTTTAGGAATCAAATGATTATAAGATTGTTTTGTCAATGTTTTGTTTAACAAAAATAGTTGTAGCTTTTATTGGTAACTATGTCGAGCAAGTGTAATTGTAGGTGTTATTCATGATCATGTGAATGAGATTAAATTATTGGCATTGTTGACAACTGCACCTATTAACTCATAAATTATAGAGTGGTTGCAACAAATAGATCATAACATATAGAGTAATGATCTATTAATATTATTTTCTATCCTTCCAATATTAATTAGAAAATGATTCCAATTAATACAATTATTAATTTTTTTCATTTATTGTTTGTTTATTCAAAATATGAAGTATTGTCCTACGTTACATGATCTCCACAAATTGGATAACAATGTCCATATAATTTCATATGTAGCATAAAAAACATATATGTTTATTCTTGATCATGTTTTTAAAAGTGTACCATATTTTGGACTCATCATCTCTCCCAACCAAATTGCCAACCAAATTGAAGATGTTATTATTCCCATAGCAACGAAACACACTCATTTGATGTATTACTTAAAAACCAGTCATGCTCTCTTTTTTTAGTACTCCAACCAAAAATTATGCTCACTTGATGTACTGATTTCCACATTTTAGAAATACATCATTTGATTATTGAGTATTACCTACATCACCAAGCTACCTTTTATGAGTTTTCAGCTTGGTACTTTATTACATTTACATTTGTGGTTTTCAATATAATGGAATATATATATTTTTTTTTAATAGAAATAAAAATGTATGTGTATCATTTGTTGGTAATGATATTTCCAACACTATGTCTAGATAAAACATCCCTATATTCAATCTATAATATGTTTTTATAATGGAACTATGAACTACTAAAGTAAAGGAGAAACTTGTTTTCGTGAGGGAAAACTAAAGGATTCTCCAAAATATACATCCATCAATCCATATTTGAAGTCTTAAACAAAATTTATTGTTTGTAGTAGATATGAAAAGTAAAGATGATTGTAGTGTCAACATATATGAAAGTAGATGATAACATTTTAGTGTCCTTCCCCCAAATAAAGTATTTGGCATTAGTCCCAAATTGAAACAAAACATTTATGGGGGAGTATTGTAGCTAGACCCAAGAATTATATAACAATTATGGAGTAACTTGTAGAAAAGTGTTGGAAATTATGTAGCAAGGAAAAACTTTTGATAGAGGAAGAAAAATTCTACAAGATTCATATATGATACCGTTCAATCAAGAAATGCATCATGAACATAATAAATATCACATTGTTAAATGTTGAACATGAAGGAAGGGTTTTGAAATTGTATCCATAACGGTCTTGTTATATATGTAGCAATAAAAATGTGATGAGAACAAAATCCATAGAAGGAGGGAAACAATAAAACTCTTAGGGATGGGCAGAAAAAAAATCTTTGAAAATTTTATTCAACAACAATTGAAACTGAAATGAAAGTGTTGAGGATAATTTATTGGATGATTTTTGTTTTTATTTACAAACAATATCTGCTAGCATGCTAGTTTTCAGACAAGACTTGTCCAACTATGCCTAGAGTGTTTTCATAGTTAGGATATATGTGGAAAATTTATATATATATATCATTGAAAAAATGATAAATGGAGGGTGGAAATATTATTATGGGCTTGAAAAAAAATTAAATCGATGGAACTTTAGCTTTGGAATAAAATAAAAAAACTCCTCTTTCACACTTTCATTGCTTCAGTTATCTTATATGGATGTTAAGTTTGGGGTTTCAATATATCTAGATACTCCCGGATAAAGATAGAATAGATCCAAAAGAATTTTATAACTTATAGTCTCAAATTTAAGGGAAATAAACCCTATCATATCCTCCTCATAGAAGTAATAATTTCCCCATTGAGAGATTTTTTATGATTAGATACCTAACTTAAAAGAACAAGATAAACAACATGGATGATAAGAGGCTCCAAAAACTTTCTTCAAACACAGCCAAAACCACTAGCAACTCAAATGGGGATGGCATAGAGATGCCAAATCTTGGCTAAATCATTGGGGATTACAAGAAAAAGACATCGTGCATAATACCAATAGTATTACAAATATTATCACTTCTAAATTTAAGGAGAATATGTGGTGTGATAAAGAATTAGTGGATAAAAGGAGATTAAGATACTATAAGGAGGTGGTCTACCCTAATTTAGAATATCAAAAGTACCTCACAGTTTTGAGAAGCGCAAAGAATAAAATCAGCAATGCTAAACTAAGAAGAAACTCTCATGAGCTACATAGTGAAACGGGGTGTTAGACAATTCCCAAAATACTATGGAATTAAATAAACTATCATCTTTGTGACACTAAGAGGGTAGAATATGAAAAATAATTCCTCTTATATTTCTCTACCTATACCCATATTAGATCTCAACTTAACAATATTTTCCACAATACAAACCTTCCTAACCTCCTTAGTCATCAAAACTATGGTGATCTTGGAATGATTCTCCCAATCCGTTTTTAGGATATATATTTGCATGTGTGTATGTGTGTGTAATATCAAAGGAATGTCATCCAATAAACAAGGTTTCTAGTATTTCAATGTCAAATGGCACCTGAAAGATGTTTCCACAACTAGATTTATTTATTTATTTTTATGAAATAAGTAGGATATCTAGGAAAATAGGCATTGTAAGAAGGTTGAGATACTTTATTGTGTGGATTATGAGTGGGTTGATAAAGAAGTTACAAATGCCTTTATGGAGGATAAAGTGTTCCATAGAAGGTGTTGCATAGGATTAATAATTTGTTTCAACCAAATGAATGATGGAAAACATATTTACTTTAACATGCACTTCTTTCTAACAACATTTAAGTTGAGGAGAGAGAAAATGAATTGGCATACCATGGTTTTGTGATAGTACAGAACATAAGTTTTCTTGAAAGCTTATTGTGCAACAATATATGCTTCCATGGAATTTGTTTCTTCCATATCACTTTGTCTTCACTTTATTGCTAAGTCCAATTCTCCTTTTTTCTTGTGGAATTACTTCATGACTTTTAATATTTGTAGCACATGGATCTGTAGTTGTAACAACCCCAACCTTCAATCTAAGCCATGCCACAAAAAAAAATCCTTTGATACCATTTATTAATTATCATTGTTTGCATATGTAATGAATATGCAGTTCCAATAGCATAAAATTCATGCATAAATATATACAAAAATACCACAATAAAGTTAACAAAGTGTTTATGATTTTTTGTGGATTATCCAATAAATTATGTAAACAATCACCACATAAATCTTAACAGTCAAAGTTAATGAAATTATCCACACATAAATCATTATAAACACACAAAATACACTTATCTTTTAATAAAATTCAGTGACTCACTATAGACCTCAGAAGTTCCTCCCATTCATAGACTATATTGCTCATGCACTCTCAACAACAAGTCACCCTCGAGTTGCGAATATGAATCCATTTTTGGAACATCAAGAATTGATGGTTCATCATAAATATCCTAGGTTCCTTCAGTCAAGAGGTCAACCTACATATGGATACAGTTGATCGAGAAATGAACCAGCAAACTACACTAGTTGGTTGAGTAGTCGACGTGCCTTTTGGTCAGACATATGAACAACAATGAGAGATATTTGGGTGGTGGATCGAACATCCCTACAATCTACTACGAGTTGGATGGATAGGCGTTTGGGTCGATTATCCTTGTCAAGACTACTTAGAAACATGGATTTGGTAGAGTCAACCTTAACAATCAATAGTTACATGTGGACAAGATCTTCTAGATTCTATGACAGATGGTTATATGTTGAGACTATAAATAGTAGACTCTTTAGGTCATTATCATCATGCAATATATATTGTGAAACAAATCATGCAAATCAACATGTGAAATATGCATTGTGATGTTTTGATCATAGTGTGCTCTTCTTAAGTGTTGTAATGGTGTCTTTAGACACCACCTATGTCTTTGAATTTTTCGTTCCTATTATACTATCTATAGTGTTATGTTTTCTATTTCAAGTTGTGTTCCACCCTATTCCCAAAAATGGTATTAGAGTCGATGGTTTGAAACCTTGAATTTTTATATCAAAACCTTGCTCAGTTGGATATGTTGTGTGATTGACTCTTGGTGAGTGGTTCGTTCTTTGGAACTTATTGAAACAGGCTAGTTTTTTTCAAGATGTTGAATATGGATTTAATGATTGAACATGTTATTCTAAATGGATTAAATTATGCAATATGGGAACCAAATATGGAAACCCTACTTAAGATAAAAGGATTGTGGAAATATATGAAGGTTACAATTCCAAATCTAAGAGATGAAAAGGAAAGTTTGTTGTTGATGGAAAGAAGGATGAGGTTGTAGGGGTCGTCATGAGCTACATATCATGAGAGATTCAATTTCTCCTCAGTACAGTCAACTTCCCTCATCAAGTATGGAATAAGTTGAAGTTGTTGTTCAATCGAGTCGATAAGAGCCACATCATGCAGTTGGAGAAAGAGTTGATCTCTCTCGTTCCTCCTTCTTTTGATAGAATGGAGGAATATTTGGGGAGTGTCAAAGAAATCAAGTTGAAATTGGGAGAATTTGGAAAGAAATATCATAAGAAAGATGGAAAATGCATTGATTTGGTCCTAATGAACTTGAGAACACCATTCGATGTGTTCGTGTCAAATTTCTACACCAACTAGAAAGCACGAAAGGAATATAGTAAGAATTACACCTTCAAGGCTTTATGTGGTCTTTTGATCACTGATCAACATAAACTCTTCGAAGAAGGAAATATTGGTGGTAAAACCCAATCCCACTTGCTCAAGGGAAAGAGAAATATGGATCCCAATGATAGAGTATGGTTTGATTCTTCTACACATAAACCTACATATCGTGAACAGAAACATAAAGGGATGATAAGTGCACCTCATCGGACTCAAAACAAGAACACATGTCAGTACTATGGAAATACTGGACATGCGGTTAAAGTATGCTATAAGAAGTGAGATGATTTAGAGGAGAAGGTTAAATTCCTTGAAGGAGACGTGTCCATTGTATACCAACCCGCTGATAATTTTCCTTCCAAGTTGGAACCTCTTAGGCCTTGTTGTCTCATTTTGCATAGAATGAATGGGTAAATGACTTTGGGTGCACTCATCGCATGGCTAATGATGTCTCCTTGTTAACATGGTTGGATGAATCTATGGTGAGGAAAATCTATGCTGATGATGATTTTTCTTTGGATGTTGTTGGTCAGGGGGATGTTGACTATCGATATGGAAATATTGTCGACATATGTGTAACAACCCCGTTCATTATGACTACAAGCGACGCAAGAAAGTGAATTTTTTTTTTTTTGGTATGAAGACAACATCGACAACAGTTAAACAACACCACTTGAAGACTAACACCACGCACACATTTCAGTCAAGAGAAAACAATGACTCAGACACTAGCACATCAGGAAACTGGATGAAACATGCAACAATCCAAGACAGATATAAACAACTACCTATCTGAAAAAAGCAGGACAATGCCTACAAGACAAAGGAAAACGTCAACCAACTTGACACAAAGGTTTTGACAACCAGTAACTAGAAACCTCTACAACGCACAAACCTAAACGCATGAAGATGTTACAACCCAAACACCAACAACAACTACAACAAACAAACGCCCACAAAGGGAAGTACAGACTCTAGCCAAGTTATCATTCGCCTCTATCCATTAGGGCACACAATTATCCCCTCATCAGGAATCATGTCGTCACCAGGAGGTAGGCGTGAGGATAGCCCTGGCGCAACATTACCTATCTAGACAAAGGACTCCAAAAAACTTCAACGTGCTAGGAGACCGAATTAACTTTCAAACACATGGCGACTGACCCAAGAACCCAATCAATAAGTCAACGATATGCAAGGGAATGTGATGATTGACATTCATGCAACCCTTAAATTACTTACGCAACAATTCGATCGCAACATACATCAATCTGTACACATCAAATAACTAATATCAACAATTATTAGATTGTAACTATTTACCAATTCCAATATCAGATAAGTATTTTCCTAAGGAGGAATTCGCTATTGGTTAAACTGAAACAGTTATGAAACATGTATTTTAAACAATAGGAAACTTATCTTTTAAACTTGAATATTATATCCTTTAAATGGAAACAATATAATGAATTTTCTATCTATGGAATTCATTTAAAGTCGCTATCTATACAATCCATATATTGATATTAATGTAATTGTGGTATGTATTATTGTACTCATGGATAATTATTACTCAGTTAATTATAATCATTGACAACACCAATGACATATTGTTTCCTAAGAATTACATGGCTATACAAATATACAATTACATTACTATACAACATACAACTATACAATTATATCGTTGTAAACAAATATACCGCTAGACAATATATCGTTGCTCACAATATACCAAAAAGCGGATAAATATTTACTTTCAACAATGTTAGTCGTTATCTAGTAATACAGGTGACTGTATCCTTTACAACATCATTGTCAACAATCCAGACTGTTGTCTATTATTACATGTTTTTGTACCTATTAATATATTATATAGCAGAATTATTATAAGACAATGTTGTAGTTTAAAGTATAAATCGTTGTGAGTAAACATTTAAATCGCAGTCATCATTACATTTAAAATGGTTGCCTCTAAATTTATCATTGACCTTGATCTAAGGCAGATATCGATGTCTTCCCCACATAGAGGTAATTGTTTCCTATACAAATACAGTGATAATGTTATCTAGAAATAGATTGTTGTCTGTAAAATTAAAACACAGTCACACAGTCCTAATTTAGACAAAAACATAGGGTTTTAACTAGTTTAGCAACCCAACTGATTCTCTACCCTTAAAAAGGCACAGTGGTAATCCACTAACTAATTTTTCAGTTCTAGGGCATGTATAAATTAAGTGCCCAATCAATTCGTTGTCCCTTCAATAAATCTATAGTATAATTTCGTTGTACAGATGTTAATTTTTGTCCATTCAATGTATAAACTAAGTGTATAAAATTGCTAACTAGCATTGATATCAGTACGCTATTAATAATGATATTACTGCCTAGCACCTCTAATAATGATATCTAAAATGGTAATGCATTCCTTCACCTATTAACCACACAACCATTAGCATGTAAATTGCAGAAAATAGTAAGTATATCAAAGTCAATGTAATTGCAATGATAAAATCGGTGTCCTTGATATATCATATTAAATCGCAGTCAAAGATGTGTAATTCATAGTCAATGAAATTGTAATGATAAAATCGTTCACCCATATGTATTAAAAGCTATATAAATCACTATATTAAATGCTATCCCTGTACATGTAAAATGCCGAGTGTTAAAAGGATAATGTTGTCATGTAATGCAAATGTGAATCGCGGAGTTGAATCACGGATGTGGTTTTCATTTAATTCATTAAATCGTCAAGCCAAATAATGATATCGGCGTCACAATATAATATAGCAGAATTAATGTAGGATACAAATTCAATGCTGCCACATTAAAATTTATGTCTATGCGATTACCATCAATGAAACCGTTGTCTATCTAAACGCATTCACACAAACAAAATCACTGCAAAGTTAAGATCAATGTATATAAAATATATGTATAAACAAACCATTGAGTTAAGTATATAATTGTTGGGTTAAAATATGGGATCATTGGGTAAAAAGAAAAGGTGAAATTGCTGCCATTTACACAGTAAATATGCCTCCCCACTTTCACAGTGGAAATATTACCAATGCACAGCAAAATCATTTCCATTTACACAGTAATACGCCTCCCCACTTACACAGTGGAATACCACCAATGCATAGCAAAATCGTTTCCATTTACACAGTAAACACACAGGCATTCAAGTAAAGAAAATTGTTGTGGTTCAAGTGTAAAAACATAGACATTCAAGGTAAAGAAAATAGTTGTGGTTAAAGTGTAAAAACACAGGCATACATTTCATATAAAGTGACATCCTTAATATATATTCAATTCTCATTCGACAATTTTTAAAATGTAGTCCTCAATAAACATTCAATTCGTTGTCAACAAATATTCAATCACCAACATAGTAAATTCGTAGACACAACATAAATAAGTGCAGACATTAACATATTAAAACGTTGAGATTTAATGATCAAGGCGTGGGGATTCATCAATCAAAATGCAGAGTTTTACCATCCAAAACACAGAAGAAATAAATCACAAGAAAGCGCAAGAACAATCGTTCATCCATGAATCAATCAATGCAAAGAGAAGTAAGGTATATGGTTGGGAAAACTTTATCCTTTTCTCATCATCCACGCACATAAAAGAAGGGCATTAGAATCTATAGGTCTATTTACACGGAAGAGACGACCGTAGATTTGGCTCCTGGCTGACTGATCAGGCATGGAATGATGATCTAGGGATAAGGACGAAAGATAAATAACAATATCTTCATAGTAATCAATAAACAAAACAAAACAGTCATAGCAATCAGAGATTGGGTTTCCAAGGAAATCAACTCAAAAGCAGCGAGTGTAAGGATATGATGATTTTAAGTTCTCGATAAAAAACACTGAGTAAAACACATTTATTTAAACAATAGAAGTATAGTAATGAAAGAGCAAGAACAATATTAGTATACCATTCAAAATAAATGCATGTGTACTGTAGCCCTAGGTGATAGCTCTGAGTCGTTATCCCACGTGCGCTCCATCCAAATCCCTCTTGTCGACCGATGTGACTTCACCGATACCTCCCAGCCAACGTTACGGGTACTCCTCTCCCCCCTAAGCCCTCTGAGATACAAAGGGGCCACACACACTAAACCAAGAACAACTAGCACCTAGCTCGCCTCGCAAGGTCAAGCTACCACTTGTTACCTGAGTTGGGTATCCAAAATCCCACAAGATAAGTCAGTCAAGATAAAAATTCCACAGCATAACGTTACACATAAAAGATGAGATCCATGGTCCTCCTCCTCCATCCCTTTTATAGAGTTTCTAAGTGATTTCTTTCCCAAATTCCCATTTAATTTAATTTTCATTAATTTAATTCAGAAAAACCTCCCCTGTACACATGTCACCCATCCCCCTAGTTGCACCAAAAATTAATTTTCATTAATTATTTAATTATTCCTATTTCCCTCACCCACCAAAAAACATTCCTAAAAACGCTCCTTGGTGTCCCAATATTCCCTTACACATTTTAAATGACTTACACCTTTACTAAATTCCTAGTTGAGTTCCTAATTAGAAAGTTCTTAAAGGAAAGATTCCTTACTATATCATAGATTCATCTTTTTCCTTATATTTCCCTTTTTCTTTATGTTTCCCCCTTTTTCCTTTAGTTTCCTATTCATTTAAGTTTCCCTCTTTTCCTTTTTTTAACTTAAACCCAAATTAGCAAGTGTAGAAAAATCACCTTTTACCGCTTTTTCTTTTTAATTAATAAATTTTAATTAGCATATGTAAGAAAAAAACAAACGATCAATTCCCTTTTAAAATTTTAATCCCCCCCAATAAAATTGATTTTAATAAATTAACTAAATTTCTCACCCCCTTCTCGTCACATGTTTAATTATGATTATTATTTTTGACCAAAAGTGTCACTTAGACCTAGATTTTAATTTCCTAGGCTGGGCGACATTTTTATTAGGGAAATTGTTTTTAAATCTTACCTGACACCTCATTTGTTCTAAGGTTGTCTAGGTTTAATCACTTACCCATATCAAATGTGGCGTGCCCTTCATGACACACTACGTGCTCCAAGGGTGCCACTCGCCACTTTCTGTTTTCCTAGCATGGCGTGCCCTTCAGGACGCACTATGTGCTCCAAGGGTGCCACTTGCCTCTTTTTGTTTTCCTTGTGCGACGTGCCCTTTAAGACACACTACGTGCTCCAAGGGTGCCAATCGCCTCTTGACTGACTTGGTAGACATAAAAAACCCCTGGAGTCAATAATTTTCCAGGTGATCTTGTGGAAGACTAAGGGCCTCTAAGGAATGAGGCCCCTACCTTATTGTGCCCCCCTTAGAATCATCGTGAGAAATTGTCACAGTCTGCACTCACAACATCATGGGTATTCTCGAACTAGGTAATCATTAACCTACAGTTCGAGCCACGACGAGAGTGCTAGTAGGTTGTGGCAGAGTTGTTATCCACAACTCTCCCTCAAAGTCTCTGGTTGTCATGTGTGACCCCTCTACTCCACATGTGAGTCTGGTCGACAAGCTATCATCATCCTTCATCATCAACAAATCATGTCAGCAATAAGAATCAGTCATCATAACATCTAATCAGATGTACATATATCATATCAACAACAATCAAACCCCAATAGTCCACTCCTTGACTCAATCCAGAGTCCAAGGGGTTTCATCGATGGCACTGCATCCTCGAGGTCCAAATTCCTGCACACTCAAGAGAACCCAGTCAATAGCACCTGTCTATGTAGACACACAAATAACATATCACCATATCCATAATGCCTTATAATCATAATCAAATGTCCAATAGTATAATAATCCATATCACTTACAAGCAAGTGTCCTCAAAGAATAAGTTTGCTCAGTGCGTACAAGAGCGGGATGTTACAATATTCCATGTTCCAAACCTCAGTGCCAATCTGTTGTCTATTTCTCAATTAACACAGATAGGTAATATTGTCAAATTTTGGCCAGATCGGTTCTATGTTCATGATTTGAAGAAAGGAAAGTCGATTTTCATTGACAACATTATCAATGCAACAAACAATTTGTATAAATTTTGTGACATGAATCGACCTGACACAAATTTTATTTCACTTATTGCTGACATTGATGAGAGAATTTGAATTTGGCATGAGCGACTCAGACACCTGAATTTCTAAAGTCTACAAGAGCTGACAACTCGGAACATGATTTTTGTTTTACCTAAGGTGTTTCCCCTAAAGGATTATGTAAGGGTTTTGTTCTTGGGAATCATCTTCATGAGGTACCATTCAACTCTGGAAAAGTGTGGTGAGCAGAGAACCTACTGGAGTTGGTTCATAGTGATGTCTCTTGCATCAACCTATTAGAAAAATAGGATCCCGGAGCAATAAAATAAAACAAATGTGGAATTAAAACACATAAGATACACAATACAATAGAGACACAAATATACATGGTTCACCTAGTGTGGTCTACATCCACCAGAGAAATTTCCAAGTCCTTCCTTTTTATTATCCAGCAAAATGAAGGGATACAACCTACAACACACATGTTGTAACTTCCTCTTCTTTCTCTCACAGTCTCCTCTCTCAGAATACAATATTCACGATAATACACAGCCATAATACAATTCCCTCATAAAGGAGGGTTTCCTTCTAGGGAAAAAAACCCTAAAAATGGCTTCTACTATCAGATATGCTTATAATGAACGGTCCAAATTGAATACGAAATTACAATATTTTATAAGGAAATTTTTCCCAATATTTCGCTTTGGGGACACTACCCCCGAATCCCCCACCAGGGGTGGGCTACGAAAATTTTCTCCACCCCCCCTGTACCCCCTTGCCACATTTGTGGGGGGGGGATTCCCCACACACTCCCCCATTATGGAATGGGGTCCAAGAACGAATGAAAAAAATCTCTGAATCAGGAAGATAATCATGCTCTGCAACCAACAATATCCCACTTGGAAGTCAATCACAACAACTTTATTGTTTTTGTACCTACTAGACTATAGTCCACCTTGGACCTGCAAAATTTCTCATCTTCACCTTCATGCTTGAAGGCCAATTGAAACTGATAAGGAACTCAGTTTCTCCATGATTACTCTGTTTGTTAACATGCCTGCAGGATTTTGGCTAGTATGTATATTTTCCAAGTTCAAATGTCCATCTTCCAAGATGGATCGTATGAAATGGTACTTGAGTTGTATATGCTTAGTTTTTTAATGGAAAGCGGATTTCATTGCAAGATGAATTGTACTCTCACTATCACGGTAAAACCTGTTATTCTCTTGTTTCTTTCCCAATTCGTTTGTAAACCTTTGTAACCAAATCACTTCTTTACTAGCCTTTTTAGCAGCAACATACTCTGCTTCTGTTGTTGAAAGTGCAACAACCTTTTGCAGTTTTGAAATCCAAATTATTGTTTTTCCACCTACAGTAAAAACATACCCTATGGTTCTCCTCCTACTATATTTATCACCTTCCATATTTGAATCAACATATCCCTGTAGAATAATGTCTGAACATACAAAACATAATGCATGAGTAGCAGTACCTCTCAAATTCATGAGAATCCACTCTACTGCCTCCCAATGTTCTTTACCTGGATTGTTCATATACCTGCTCACAAATCCCATTGCATGTGCAATATCTGGTCTTGTGCAAACCATCGTATACACCAAGATGCCAAATGTTGATGAATAAGGGACCCTCGACATGTATTCTATATCCTCCCATGTCTTGGGACACATTTCCTTGGTTGATTTTAAATGGTTGGCAAAAGGTGTACTAACTGGTTTTGCATTCTACATTCTAAACCTCTCCAATACCTTCTCTATGTACTCACCCTGAGACAATTTCAATTTGTGATTTTTCATGTCTCTTGTTATTCTCATACCAAGGATTTTCTTTGCAGCACCCAAATCCTTCATTGAAAATGAATTATCCAATTTATTATTGAGCCCATTTATATCATGCATATTAGAACCTGGAACAAGCATGTCATCTAAATACAATAGAAAAATAATACAACTTCCATTTTCTAGCCTTTTAAAATAAACACAATGATCAAAATGACATCTACTATAACCTTTTTCTATCATAAACCTATCAAACTTCAAATACCACTACCTTGGAGCTTGCTTTAGGCCATACAATATCTTCTTCAACCTGCATACCAAATTTTCCTTCCCTTTGACTTCATACCCTTATGGATTCTGCATATAAACCTCTTCCTCCAAATCCCCATGGAGAAAAGTTGTTTTTACATCTAATTGTTCAAGATGTAAATCTTCTACTTCCACAAGATTTAAAATAGTCCTAATTGAATTCATCTTAATAACAGGAGAAAATATTTCATCAAAATATTTACCTTTCATTTGTCCAATCCCCTTTACAACAAATCTAGCCTTGTACTGTTTTTTCCCTCCATATTCTTCCTTCAATTTGTAAACCCATTTATTGTGCAATGCTCTTTGTCCTGCAAGAAACTGAACCAAGTCCCAAGTCTGGTTATTTACAAGGGAATCCATTTCCTCATTCATTCCTTGCCCCCACTTATTTTTAGTGTCTACCTGCATTGCCTCTTCATAACATTCTGGTTCACCAGAATCAATCAACAATGAATAATACAATGAAGGAGAGTATCGTTCAGGGGGTCTACTTAACCTGGTAGATATTCTAAAAACATTTGCAGGAGTTTGAGGTACTTGTTTCTCCTGTTTTTGTACATTTTGATTTTTTGGTACCTTTGGAATTTCTTTTTCAGTGATCTCATCAACCATTGTGTATTCTAGTTTTTATTTTTCCTGTTTCTTTCCCTGCAACTGATCTTTGTACATGACCTTCTCACTGAATATGACATCTATACTCCTAATGATTTTTTGATTTTCATAATCCCATAAGCGATAACAAAAATCATTAGCACTATATCCAGTAAAGGTACACTTCTTGGATTTTTCTTCAAGCTTTGTTCTATTTTCTTTATCAATATAGACAAATGATTCACAAGCGAAAGTCTCCAAAAATGAATAGTTTTCCTTTTTACCCATCCATTCCTCCTCTAGAATGCCACCATCGAAAGAAATTGAAGGTCCTTTGTTTATCAAGTAAACAAAAATATCTACAAAATCTGCCCAAAAATATATGGGCAACCCTGCATTCAATCTCATACTCCTTGCACACTCCATGATTGCCCTGTTCATCCTTTCTGACACACCATTTTCTTGTGGTGTCCCTGAAACTGTCTTCTCTCTATGAATCCCATGGTATGAAAAATAATCATCAAACTCCTTGTTGCAATATTCACCTCCATTTTCTAATCTAAGACAGTTCAACTTTTTTCCTATCTCATTCTTAGCCAAAGCTTTCCATTTCTTAAAAGTATCAAAAACAACAATTTTTTTTTAATGCAATAAACCCAATTTTTTCTAGTTGCATCATCAATAAAAGTAACATAATAATGAGATACACCAAGAAATGATACATGATTTGGTCCCCATACATATGTATTCACAATCTCTAACCTTTGACTCTTATTTTCTTTTCCGACTCTAAAAAATATGAATCTCTTATGTTTTCCATAAACACAATGCTCATAGAAATCCAAATCAATTTGCTTAATATCTGGAAACAAATTTATTTTTTGAATTATCTGCATCCCCTTCTCACTCATGTATCCAAGCCTATGATTCCAAAGTGATGTATACACTCCTGTAGAAGCTAAATATATAGAAGAATCAATATTTCCAGTACATAAATACAGTGTACCTACCTTCTCTCCTTTTTCTATCACCAATGATCCTTTGGTGACCTTCCACACCTTATCTGTAAATATAGAAATACAACCTTCACTTGAAAACTTGCCTATTGAAATTATATTTTTCCTTAGATATGGAATATGTCTTACCTCTTTCAACAACCATTCGTTTCCATTCTTTTGCTTTATTTGTACCTTTCCCATTCCAACAATTTTTCATGGTGCATCATCACCCAAATGAACTTGTCTAAAATCACCTTGAACATAATCTAGAAAATGTTTCCTATGGGGTGTGGCATGAAATGAAGCCCCCGAATCTACTACCCAAGACTCATAAATATAATCTATAGAAATAATCAAAGAATCTTGTAACACATCACATGTTACATTTTCTTCCTGATTTTTCTCCTGTTGTCCATATCTTTGCTTCTTTGGAGCTCTGTAGTATTTCTTCAGATGTCCTTTCTTTATACAATTCCATCACTCTATTTTTCCTAGTATGTATTTCGATATTTCCTTCCTAGAATTATTATGGTTCTCTGAGCCCGTTCCTCTATCCTTTTTTATTTCCATGTTCTCCATGTTTAACGCATTACCTGATGTCTCACCTTTATTTTTCTGTCACATTTCCTCGCTAAGGATAACACCAACAACATCATAAAATTTTAGAGTTTTTTAACTAGAGACAGAGTTACTTACAACCATGACCAAGCCATTCCATATTTATGGCATTGAGAACAAGATTAGAAGAGCCCTGACCTCATTATCAAATTCCACTTTTACAGAACTTAGTTGATTAGTAACCATATTAAATTCATTTAAACGATCTGCAACATACCCACCTTCTGACATATTCATATTAAATAATCACTTCATTAGAAATACCTTATTGGATGTCGATGGTTTTTCATATAGTTTATCCAATGCATCCATTAGTTCTTTAGTTGTCTTTTCTTTTGAAATATTGAAATCCATTGATGCTTCTAGTCTCAATCGTATCGTTCCCAGTGCCTTTCTGTCAAGAACCTCCCATTATTCATACTTCATGGTCGTCAGCCTCTTTTCCATTCCACCCAATGGTAGGAATATATCCTTATGATATAAATAAACTTCCATATTCATATTCCATAAATGGTAGTTTTGGCCATTAAATTTCTTGACCCTAAACTTTCCATCTTTCGTCATTGCTCCCACTCAAACCAAGAACCCTCTTTTCCTGTGAGTTACCTTTCACGTTATTACCAGTTGTTAGAAAAATAGGATCACAGAGAAATAAAATAAAACAAATGTGGAAATGAAACACAAAAGATACACAACACAATAGAGACACAGATATACGTGGCTCACCCAGTGTTGGCTACATCGACCAGATAAATTGCCAGGTCCTTCCTTTTTATGATCAAGAAAAATCAAGGGATACAACCTACACCACACCCATTGTAACTTCCTATTCTTTCTCTCATAGTATCCCCTCTCAAAATACAATACTCACAATAATACACAACCGAAATACAATTCCCTCATAAAATAGGGTTTCCTTCTAGGGAAAAAAACCCTAAAAATAACTTCTACCGTCATATCTGTGAGATTATAGTGAACAGTCCAAATTGACTACGAAATTACAATATTTTACATGGAAATTTTTCCCAATATTTCTCTTTGGGGTCGCTTCCCCCGAATCCCCCACCAGAGGGGGGCTACAAAAATTGTCATTTCCCCCCATGGATGCCCCTGGTGACAGTCGTGGTGGGAAAGCCCCTCAAAACCCCCCCGTTAGGGAATGGGGTCCAAGTATAGATGAAATAAACCTCTGAATCAAGAAGATAATCAGGCTCCACAACCAACACAACCTACTTTCACTGGAAGGTGCAAGGTATATTTGGACTTTCATTGATAATTTTTCTCTCTTTGCATGGGTTTAATTTCAAAAGAATAAGAACCTTTTCTTTGAAAAGTTAAAAAAGTTTGAATCCTTTGCTGACAAATAATGTCGTTGACCCATCAAGTTCATGAGATCAGAAAATATTGGTGAGTATGTAAATTGACCTTTTGAATGATACATGGTTCAATCTAGTATTGACTAGCAGTGGTCAGTTCCTCACACACCTCAAAAATATAGCATCTCACAACGTGAGGATCAGATGTTAGTTTAAATGGAAAGATGTATTTTGCATGCTAAGGATCGCTCCCTCACTTCTGGGATGAACCAGTGTATTGTGAAAATTATCTTCTAAATCTCATTTGGACTCAAGTTGTTCCTTCCATGAATCCAGTAAAATGATGGTGTGGAAAGAAACCTTCAGCTGACCACATCCGTGTGTTTGTATGTTTTTCCTGGGATCACATTTCCAGTTATTGTAGGAAGAAGTTGGATGAAAAAATTCATTCTTTCATTCTGATGGGATACTTGAAAGAATCGAAATCCTATTCATTATTTGAACCTATTGTTATCACTGAAAAATCGCCCGCAACATTGCACACAATGGTTGAAGAAAACATCAATGCCAACAACAATTATTCCACTACAACACAAAAATTCATCAAAGGAAAAAAACTATATAATTGGGTCAAAAATAAAAGTGCGCTAATTCACCAAAGGAAACACACGCACAGTGCGCAGTATGCATGGGCCAACATAGCCCTCAACACACACTATGTGAAAAATGCGCAACTATCTATGAGAAAATTTGCACACTTCTATGAACAATGCATTTATGGATCTTTTCGGTCCCTAAAACACTTCTATTCTGACCCCCAACACGATTTTCCACTCATATCTGAGGGAAATCTAGCTTGGAGGTTGGTCAAGGGATAGAGGGTTCCCTAAAAGGCCCCTTGTTCACACTATGAACCGATTACATTTTTCCATGAATGGATGTTATAAATAAGAGCCACGGGTGTCCTAAGAAACCAAGATCTTCAAGGTATTGTTATTTTGCAAGAATTATTCCTTGAGAATCCACTTTTCTCTTTGAAGCCTTCAAGAACCATTGCAATAGGCCATTCCACTCACCTCTTGAGGGAATAGGCATTATTTTTCTTCACCATTTTCCATTTCTTCCATTGTAAGGAGAGAATATCTCTCAATTAGGGACCTCAAGATCCCTCCCAAGGAGGAAGAGGGGACTCATAAGTGCCTGCCTTTATCTACGGTGGTTTTACTACTAATTTATTGATCCATTGGTAGCAATATGTTGGTCATTGTTTGATTTTCATGGTTCTAAGTTTCTCAAGATTTCTAACATTTATTTCTTAGTTGTTTTTAGTTGTATTTATTTGTTTTCATGTGTGTTTGGTTTATCTAACCCACTCACAAATTTTTTTCTAGTTTAGCAGGATTATCTAAACATGCAAGTGTTGTTTTTTTTCTCACCCAAGTGACATAACCAACACAATATATTGGCAACCATATTGGGGATCGATATCAAATTATTCCCTATTTAAGCCTTGAGAGCACTTCATTTTGATTGTTTTGACTTGCAGGTACCAAAACCGGCGTAGCCCAACCTGCTAAAGTTAAAATTTAGAGTTCAGGAAGGAGTATTTCACTTTGAAATTTCTCCCCCAACAAGTGATAGGAACTACATGGATTTTTCAGGACCACAGACGTGCACTATGCATGAAATAGGATTCATTACGCTATGCATTGTGCACCCTCTACGTGCCTGTAAGAACTGTAACTCACACATAAGTCCACTTTTTCAAAATTGTAAGGGTTTTTATGAATGGTTTGAGGGCCCCTAGCCTTCATATTTTTATTTTCATGCACTTTGTAAGGTAACTACTATCCACTTAAATTCCTTTCCCATAAGCAAGGTTAGCTAACATAGGCAGTTAGGGGGTAAAAAGAATCATTATTATCCTCTTTTTCTTTGTTTCCACATGGATGGCTCATTTGGCTTGTAAAATTTTACGCTGAAGTTATTGCTTTCATACACAATCACTTAAATTGGGACTAGAAGTTAATTTTAACCCTCAAGTATGCTCTTCCCTCGCACCCTTGTGTGATCTCAGAAATCAGAAAGGTGGTTAAAAGGACATTTCAACTCCCTTAAAAAATTATTTAGGAGAGGATAAAGCCTCCCTAGGGTTCCTCTTAGTCATTGAAATCATCTTAAATCTTTGTAAGGGCCCATACATGCCCACATGATTACAATCTTAGGATAGTTTCTACATGCTTTCTTAGTTTAGATCACAATCTAGGAAAGTTTAAAGATAAAAGTAACGGACCCATACATGCCCACATGTCTACAAATCTAGGATAGTTTCAAAGCTTTCTTAGTATAGACAACATTTTAGGGAGTCTAAAGGATTTGTAAGGACCCATATGTCCACATTGCTAGCTCTTTATGGATTTAAATATTCCACAAGGTTGTACCAAAGACACATAGTAAGCTAGGTAAAGAATATTTGTAAGGACCACAGGAAGTCCACATGCTGCAATCTCACTTAACTTATGAAAATATTTTCACACTTGTCACTATATTGCACACAAATTCACTCCGCAGACACATAATTTCCATTTGAAAATTGGAGTTCGAAGTAGGTTTTCTCCAAAAGAATTCTGAAAGACCCAACTACTTATTTGGAAATTATCCACACCCAATTAAATCAAACGAGGTTGGTCCATGACCCCAATCTCTCAGTTCACCACATCTAAACAAATTCTAAAAACACACTAAATGTTTCTCCATGGGACGTACCAAAAGAATATTTTTAGTCTAGGTAGGATCTCAGGGGTAGGCATCCAAATAACCCCCCATTATTAGGTTCTCACATTTTAAAACAATAGAAGTTGAGAAATAGGGAACTTTCAAATCCTCCAAGTCAAGTGTTCCTACACCATAAGGCAAGGAGATACTCGTGAAGGGTCGAAGGCCAAGGTTCGATTCTTCTGTGCATCCCTCCTTGAGTCACCCAACTCTTGTGAGGGCATCCAACCTGTGACCCATTTCTGAGGCAAAAAATCTAAATGTCGCACTTTGACCGAGGTAATTAGTGGCCAAACTTAGAATATCCACCCAAGTGGCGATTGTAGGATGCAATCACACCTTGATCATATTTTGTGTGGCTATTGGGAAATATTTTTGTGCATCCTCTACCCCTCATTATAACTGATTACTTCAACCTTCACTAGTTCCTCTTCCTATGACTTTTGGAAGGCCCGGTGCTAATTGAGAGGAAGGATGATGTGTATTTTAGGAAACAAGCATTTGTTTTTATTTTTCCCCCATGCAGAAAAAATCCACCTATCCACATTCTTGTTTATTTACAGTTGATTTATGTATGATTTTCATTTGATTACATGCAATTGTGAGTTACACTATTTTGTGAAGGTCAAAATTATACAAAGCTCTTGTTCATTTATTTTTCTCTTGTCACCATTTGCACACATTCACTTTTCTAGTTGGAAACCATAGAAGAACCACATAATCTCCGTCGTTCCAGACACTTGCAGAATCCCCCTCCTATTCTAGGAGGAGTCCCTAGTCTTGCCAACTCACTAGCTCAACCATGTCACACCCCTGTTAGTGCTATGTTTTTGGGATCAACTTTAATTGGTTCCACATTGCTTGGGTCCAATACCCAAGGTCACCTGTCTATTGGTTGTCCTTCACGAGGAAGCAAGAGTCAAACTTCTTCCCAAGGAGGAATTACAAACCCACCAAATCCCTCTCAAGGGACAATTCCACTACCTACTCACACAATGGATGGAAATAATCCCCTGCCCAATCTCCCTATTCCATACTTGGCATCCCTCAACATTCCTAATTTGACCAAACTTACAAATGATCCCATTTTACATGACCCCACTTGGCCCAATCTGCATACCAAATTGCCTTCAGATATTTCGAAGTTTGAAGGAAAACTAGGGGAGGACACCTCCAACCATGTTATGACCTTCCAATTATGGTTCTCTTCAAACAGTATCATGTATGATTCCGTTCACTTAATTTTTTTTCAATGAACTCTCACGGGCTCATCAGCCAAATGGTATGTGGACGAAAAATCAGTGTCCCATGTGACCTCTGAATCATTTCCAAGGCCTTTTTGTCCCTTTTCCAACTACCAGTTCATCATGATACTGGATTAGAACTTCTCTCTGAGTTCAAACAAACCACTTCTATCCACATAGCCGACCACATCCATGAATGGCATCAACAACGTAGTTTGTGTAAAGCATAAACCACCAAAGAACAATGTCTTGATTGGTTTCTTAAATCACTCGTCTCTGTTATTGCCAAGGAGGTAGCATCCACTTTTCCTCAGTCAAAAGAGGAAGCCATCAAAAAGGCCCAACAGTTTGAACTCATCTATGCTCAGTCAGGTTACTTATACATAGTATTACCTGATGCACCCATACCCATACCATTTGGCTAGGACAAACTTGGGATGTCCCACGTTGTGGTTGGGTTGATTGGGTCCATGACCCATATCAACCCTTACGGCCACCCATCACCCACTTATGGTGCACATAAATATCCACAACCATATGGAGGGACATCTTATTACCCTGCTTCCACTCACCAATAGTCATATCTAGTTTCTCCCCCTCCACCAATGGGTGGACCCTCACCGGTACCCATGATGCATCTGGTCTCTCAACCAAGTACGAGTTCACCCTCAACCCCTGCATATAACCTCAACAATTGTGGAAGTGATTCAACTTCCTACATGCCATATGGATCGTCTCCACAAAACAAATCCATATTTTCCATTTCCTGGTCCTTCGCAGCCGCTTTTGCCTCCACTGGGACAACCACATGTAGGCATTAACTCTTTTCAACCCTCTCCCATTCAACATCTTCATACTTTTGCACAATTGAATACAGGAAATTCATCCCATCCACCGAATAATCACAAGAAGAAAGGGAAAAAATGAAACAATAACAACCCATGACCTGGAGGAAATAACCCCCAAGAAAACCATATTGTTGGGGGAAACCAGAATCAAGGCAACTAAAACCCCTAAGGGGGCACCAATAACAATCAACCATGATAAGGGAAGAACAAAAACCTCATAAATAACTTCCCTTGCACTATATGTGGTGAGTATGAACATTATACTCACCATTTTACCCAAATTTCCAATTTCAAACAGATGAAAGAATCCATGAACGAGCAATGTCGTCCAATGCCACCAGCCCCTCAGCAGGCCCCACAATAGTATTTTCAATCACCACCTATGGTCGTGTTGCAAAACCCTATTCCAAACCAAGGTGTGATGAATTCGCAACAGGAGGTACGCCATGTTCCACCCCAAATAGGGAAGTATCAAAACCTAGGTCCCAATCATCCTGGAAATCTAGTCGATCATAATATCCTCCTTACCAGCGAAGAAGAGATTCTTCTGCAAACACATGGTCATCAATAAAGTGTTCCCCCTGAATCTTCCCCAACCACCTCAAAAGTGGATCCAGCTACATCCAGAGAACCATTGATGATTCCATGCCATAACACTGAACCAAACCCTCATATACTTTTTATGTCGTTATGACGAAATGTACATAACCCTCGTGATAAAGAAACCCATAACTACAGTCTGTTCGATGACTTAGCATAGTCTCATGCAGCCATGTATGCATTGGAGGTCCTCCAAACCTATCCAACTCAACATAAATTCTTGTTTTCCGCATTGGGGGCAGTCAACTCAGTTGATACTAGAATCATCACTTTTGATCTAGATAGCGGAGAACCATGCCTCCCAACCCTGGTAGATTTTCAAATACCAGTTAATATATGAAACATCATAGTTCATCGATGCATAATCGATGAAGGTGCATACAAATGCATCATATCCAAAGTATTATGGCAGAAACTCAGCTCCCCTGAACTAGTACCATATTCCATCACCGTGAGAGATTACGATGGTCACCTGTCGTCGCCCAAAGAGCTCTTCCAAAATGTCCCTGTAGAACTTGGGGGAAAAACCATCCTCATTGACATTGAAGTTATTGATGCCCCACTTGATTACAGTAGCCTCTTCTATGTTTTGAACGATAATGTTCCCCCACAATGGGAAAATTGTCACCATCGACCAACTTACACTTTACGAGCCTAATCATTTCACCAACATTGATAACATTCTCCCCCTTGTCCGCACTAGCTCGGATGATTTTTCGGTCATTGACATGGGTCCCATAATTTTCAAGGAACCATCTTTGATGGGAGTATATCATGGAGAACCACCTCTCCTACACCCTTCAGCATAAGTGTGTGTCATGTCTTCTAATGGAACAGATATCGAAGACAATACCCCTTCCATAGATGCCCCTCCCCACATCGAAATTCCACCAGTCGTAGAAATATTACCTCAGGAATTCGCTGAGAACCTCACTACACCACTTATCCCAAATTCCCCCCCCGTCTAGGGGAAAATCCTAGTTTGGGAGACAGTCCCCCAAGACATTACTAAAATCCCATTTTTCTACCCTCCACCTGGAGTCCAAACATTCCAGGTATATTCTACTCTTACCCTTCCCAACATGGTTCTTTCCATCCCTGTATGCTATCTCCATCCACCCGCTATGGTTCCTCCACCATCTCTCCCTCCTCAGATAGAAGGATTACCGATGCAGATCCAAATACAAGCTCCTGCCACACCACCCCCACCCACAACTAGAAGAAACACCCCCACCACTAGGGGCAGACAAAAGAAGAACAATCCCACAACTCCACTTCCTCCTCGAGCTCAACCTCCTTGCACACTATGCGAAAGAGAAGGACACCCCACTAACAGATGTCCTACTCTTCTTGAGTTACACAATCTCATCTATATCCCTAGATAAAGCACATTGCTCGCCACTCCACCAAGTACATCCACTGCTACTACGGAGTCCTCAACCACACGCAATAAAGCGTTACGTACCATGTTTGCTTATTCCATCTGTTCAAAATATGGCCATTACACTCATCGTTTCCTAGCTCTAAATCAATTTCTCCAAACGTTAGCTGCAGTACGCCAAACATTTCAGCCAGAGCCCTCTCATCCACTCCCTACTGAGGCTCACATTACTGATATTCGATATATTTTTTCGTCAATCCCTGAGCGAACGAGGTATCATCCACAATATCAAGACGTTTACTTTATTTCGAGTGATCCCTCACACCCTGTACATGATATCATGTTTGTGTCCTCACCACTTGAGGTCAATAACACTTACCCATTGATAGTTCCCCCTGTCACCTCCTTGGATCCCTTGTATTCTCTCATTTTTCACTATGACAAAGATATCCTGGAGGAACTCGCTACCCCCGATTTCCCATGGAATGTGCTCCATAATCAAGCACTTTTTCTTTCACAGGAGGCCTTTCACCCCCCTATCCAAGCCTCCATGTGAGCAATAAAAACTAAGGATTTTATTCCTTCGGGGCATATAGACTGGTTCAACAACCCTATCCCTGCCCCAGATGCTTTTGACTAAGGAAACATGGCCAATATATCCCCCACCGTCAAAATTGACATTTCCATTAAACCAAGAATCATAGAATAAATCACCATTGGTGTCGCATGATCCCCTGAAGAACTCATTGCTTACAAATCTCTCTTTTGGGAATGTCAGGATATTTTTTCCTGGTCATATAAGGAGATGCTCGACCTCAATCCGTTTATAGTCAAACATCGAATCAACACTTGGCCAGATGTCACCCCTGTTATTCAAAAGCAATGCCCCCTTCACCCATCGAAATTTGTGGCTATCAAAGCTAAAATTTACAAGCTATGTGCTCTCGAGTTCATTTACCCCATTGCGTACACTTCATGGGTTTTAAACCCCATCCTCGTTAACAAAAAATAGGGAACTATTCGCATCTGCACATACTTTCACAATATCAACCACACTTATTCCAAAGAAAACTTTGCAACCCATTTCTTCAACCAAATCATCGACAACTATGTCGGCCATGAGGCACTGTTCTTTATGGATGGATTATTTAGCTAGAATCAAATCCAAATCCATCTAGTAGATCACTATAAAACTGCTTTTACTACCCCTTGGCGTACCTTTTCTTATCCTGTCATGCCTTTTAGACTCAAAAACGTCGGTGCTATGTTTCAATGGTCCATGACATATGTTTTTCATGATATTTCTTGCATCATCATTTCTTATTTGGATGACCTCACTCCTCGGTCCAAAAAGTGAACCCAACATCTAGACGACTTAAGAATCATTTTCCAATGATGTCGCCAGTTCAATATCCTCTTGAACCCCCTCAAGTGTGTATTTTTAATCACTGTCGGGTGCCTCCTCGGGTTCATCATATCCCAAGGTCGAACCACTATGGATCCCCTCAAGGTCCAAGATATCACAAAAATTCCACCACCGAGGAATTTACGCCAACTGCAAAGCCTACATGGAAAAGCCAACTATTTATGTTGCTTTCTCCCAGACTATGCCACTCACACACATGGTTTTCTCTTCTTACTGCGTCATGATGTCCCATTTTTATGGGATGACCATTCTCAAAGAAATTTTGATGATTTAAAATCCTCCTTATCAAATGACCCTTTGATTAGTCCCCTAGACTATGATCGTGATGGCATCCTCTACTTGTCATCCTAAGTTGTCTCAATAGCAGGATTCCTCATATAGTTAGAGGATGATGGGCATGAACATGTCATTTAGTACATTAGTAAAAACCTTTCAGGGCCACCCTTGAAGTATAATCATTATCATAAACTTGCATTAGCAGTTGTCCTTGCAGTCCAAAAACTATGGCATTACATTCTGCTTCGAACTACCAAGGTCATAGAAGATTTCAACCCTATGAAGTACTTGTTGAGTCGACAACAGATTAATGGAAAAATTTCCTGATGGATCATTATCCTCCAGGAATATGATCTATAGTTCTCTACTCCCAAAAGAAAGAAATCTCTTGTCCTCGCCAAACTCATTACGTCTTTTCCCTCGGACACTACAACTTCCCCCATCAATGATGATTTCCCCAATGAACACATCTTCTTCATTCCCTCTAATGACCCCTAGTATGGAAACCTCCTCATCTACCTTTGTACACAGAAGTTTGGGTCTCATCTCTCTCGCGATGATCATCGATGCATTCGCCATCAAGCCCCCCACTACCTTCTGATTGAAGATATTCTCTATCGACGTGGGGTCAATACCATTCTTCGGTGATGTCTTACCATCGACAAAGATAATAGAGTCTTGAACGATTTCCACAATGGCACTTGCGGTGGTCACCTCATGGGTATGTCCACCACCCAAAAAATCATTCGAGTAGGGTACTTGTAGCCAACTTTGTTTCATAACTTCATCCACATTGTCAAACGATGTGACAAATGCTAGATTTATGCAAACAAAGAACAAGTTCCACCATCTCTTCTACATCCAGTGATCACAACGGATCCCTTCTATAAATGGGCATAGACTTCATGACTTTCCACCCTCCATCCAGTAATGGACACAATTAAATTATCGTGGTAGTATATTACTTTACCAAGTGGGTCGAAGCCATGCCCACATTAAACAACACCACTAACACAACAATGTGCTTTTTCTTCAAACACGTCATTTCCCGGTTCGAAGTCCCACTATAGTTAGTCTCCAATCATGGTAAACACTTTGAGAATGAGATGTTTTAAGAAATAACCTCAAATTTAGGCTTCGCCCATGAGTTTTTCTCCACATACTACCCTTAGTCTAGTGGACAGGTCAAGGTTGTCAACAAAGTCCTCAAATCCATGCTACAATTTACTGTCAACAAACATAAGACCAACTGACATCATATGTTGTTTTCCGCTTTATGGGCTTATCGCACAGTAGTCAAAACTACCACATGTTTTACATTGTTAAACCTCGTCCATGGGATCGAATCCACCCTACCTATTGAGTACGAAATACCCACATTACGCACTTCCATTGAGCTATTACCTGACACTTCTCCAATGGAGTAGCACCTGCTGACCTTAGAGTCACTTGATGAAGATCATCAATCGTCATTACAACACAATGAGGCAGCTAAAAAATGGTCCAAATCCACCTTTGACCGCCATGTCAACCTTCTCTCATTCAATGAAGGTGATATTGTGTTAGCCTACAATATTTCCCTCGATAGTCTCGGACATGGAAAATTCTAGTCATTATGGCATGGACCCTTCATCTTCCAGCATTGCCTCACTAAAGGCGCCTACATATTGGCCTCTCAAGAAGGCTACCCTCTCAAAGAACCCATCAACAAGTTGTACTTAAAGAATTTTTATGCCTAAGCGTAGGCCCCCTACATTAGGTTTTTCTTTGTACACATTTGTAGAGTTTTTAGTCTTCTTTACAGCCACCACTCCTCATGTCTGATCTATAATTCGTGTTATTGACATATGCAGCATCCATCATCCTACCACATTGGTTATGCTGACGGTGCCAGCCGTTGGACCCAGAATCTCACTTCGGCCGCTTGGGCCCTCTATACTGGACCCAGAAATGATAGACACAGAGCTCCATAGCTAACAAGGATATAAAAGGAAGTAAGGATGACAAAGAAGAGGTTGTTGTTTTTCTTGATTCATAGCGCTAGTCACTTGGTTGATTTATTGGTTCGTTGTTGTTGCCTATTATTGAAGAGATTTCTATGAGCCTCTATATTATTCTAATACTGTAATGTTGGTGATTGTAAATCTTATTCTATCATATGTCTAAGGTCTGAAAGGATGCACATGGTGAAATGTATTGTAAATATCGGGAATTCTATAAAGATTATATGACACTTTGTTGATGTTAATTATCTTCTACTTAATGTCTTCCTGAGTTTGATTAAATGACGAAGATAATAGAGTTGCAACAATTATGATCTATAATGTCTTACTTATGTGGAAATTAGATATATGTGTGTATTGCTTTTTCATATTAATAATAGTAAGTTATCATATATGGAACATATGAATGTCAAACCTAATGGATATTTGAGTGGTTATCCCTTCATCCCTGAAATAAGACTAGATGGTCTCTATGATCCTCATAGCATCAGGTGTGAATTTATTCATCCTTGGCTAAATATTGATATGTTGATTCTTTGGGGATTTTTTTGTTCAAGTTTTGATGAACCCTAGTTCTTAACCTATCGACATTAGGAAGGACGCACACAATCATAAAATGACCCAACAAATGGTTTCGTCGATGGGACCTAAAATTCTTGTATTGAATGATGAATGAAAAAAATGAGGTGGTACCCATCTTGGGAGGAAATTCAAGATTGGTTGACTGAAAGGGAACATGATTTTTTCCAGTGATAAACTCAAGATTTGAGAGTAAATGTGAAGGAATGTAAATAAAATTATCTGTATACTAATATGCATGAGACTTTCTTTGTTGAATTTCCTTGTTTGTTGTATGAATGGATGAAAATGCATACTTCCACTAATACTAATTTGAGACCAATAGAGACAATAGTTTTGTCGGGAATTTTGATCCATGCTTTCATGCATCCTTCTTAATAATGGGGATTTTATACCCACGGTTCATCCATCGTTGTCCAACAAAAACCCCAAAGCACCAACATATCAATACCCATCCAAGGCAAAGGAAGGTATCACCTGAGATGCAGAGAGGATCACAAAGACCGTAAGGTTTTGTGATAGGGATGAAGAATAAAAACACAAAGGGTCATCAGGATTGGCATCGATGGATATCATATCTGAGAAATTATTAGGACTAAGAAGAAAAAAATACACACACATATTCAACTCATACATGATAAACATATATTGGGTCAGAACTATCGCATCTTTATTACTAGATCCATTCCATCACATAAAAGGTATACATTGCGCAGAATGAATATATATGAGAGCCACAGAACTTCATATATTTTCTATATAAATCCTCATAGTTACAACACATGGGGCAATGCACCTTTTCTGAACACTTGGACAAATAATAGATGTAGAAATATATTTAAAAGCATTACAATGTTACAACAAGATCAAAGTGAGCTTAATACTAAGGAATCAATGAATCTCTTTTCCTCAAAATATATCTAGCTAATAGACCCTATTTGTGATATTACTACATCCTTTTATAGCTTTGTCTGTAGGGGAGCATTGTCTCCTTCTACTTTGATCCACTCATTTTTCTGAAAACACTGCCTTTCACACTTATGGTGTCTATCAGTGTTCCACGTAGACTTTCTATATCAATGGAACTCTTAATTTCCCGAAGAACATATTCTTTGGTAGTCCCACATCCTTGTATGTTGTTGGTTGTAATCATTCGGGAATATTTCCCAATGATTCATTATTTTCTTCCAGCGGGAATATTTTTTATTTCCATTGCAACTAAAACAACTTGGACCGACATGCACTTGGTATAATTTAAGCTTTGTGTGCAACTAAAAAAAAATTGTTTGGCATGCACTTCTGGTCATTCTTCGTGTAAAACTTGGAAACAAATTTGAATGTGTCCGTGCATAAAATTGAACCCAAAACCTTAGGTACCAACAGGCCCCTGCCACTATTATTTGGCTCATCCTCGAGCTAACAGTTGCATATTATCCAAGCGGATAGTTTGACTAAGAGTAGATGATAATTCTTCAAAACAAGATGTGATTGTCGCCAGTTGCTCGACCTAGCACCTTTGTTGGTGTCTGTGGATGTGAATGAGGGATTTGTTTAAAGTTCCTCATCAAGCACTAGTTGTTGAATATAAGTGAGATTCCCTCAAGAGAGAGCATCATACTCTTCTTGTAATTTTTTTTTAGGGTGACCAAAATGAGAAATACATCTCATTCGCTCTAATTTTGGAGGGTTGTGGATTAATGATGAGATGTGGGAGTAGGGATAATAGCCAAGGGATTAAATGGATGAATTTATCCCGACCGCACTACTTTTGGAGGAGGGTTGATGATCATGGTTGAGAGGAGGGATATGAGTGAGCCAATGATTATGGTCTCATCCTATCAGCAAAGGGGAACATGCGTGGATACAACTCAATTATATTTTGTCTAGGGGGTTGGGGAGTAGTCATGAATATAAAACACAGTTCAAGAAATTTTCAAGTACTGAGATAATACTATCTAGTACAGGAGGGGAATGGACCTCTACTGTATAGGGGGTGACAAACTGACAATATTTGTGAAAACTGCAGTGTAGTATCTAGAGCTACTTCATAGAACTAAAAAATAAGAAATTATGGACAATCGGCTAATCCAAACCATGATAGGGGAGCGGGATAATCCCAATGAAATAAGGAAGGAATTTGTAAATGAAGATTGTAGGGAATGGGG
>ML781088.1:347264-360013 GCA_009831015.1 Picea engelmannii | reverse complement strand
GAGGAAAAAATATTCAACGGGGGGTTTGTTTGGAGATCAAGTAGAAAGTGGTTGAGAAATTTGAGTCATGTGGAGATCGATATACCAGATCCAATGTACTGAAGATGCTTATTGGGGAATGGGTTGGTATAATTTAATATGTACTCGTGGCATGTGTGAACTTCCCAGATTGGATTACTTTCCCTTTCAATGGATTGAATCACCTGAAAAACTCTTCAAAAACCTACATGAATTATTAGATTGAATCCAAACCTTGTATCTATGTTAGAGCACAAGTTTGTTTTGGAAATCGGGAAACCTGATCAAACTTTCAATCTATCTAATACACCTACTTGACTGATGTGAATTTTTTTTTTCTCAAAAGGTAAATTATTCATACTATGATAAATGATACCTATTGTACAACCCACACTAAATATACTCTACCTATATTCAAAACTTATACCATAAGTTTAAATGATGGGGGACCCCTGCGGTCCATAGTAAACCTTAACCTACTACCATTAATGAGTCCCTTGAGTGGATGACCTTGTAGGGTTTCTACCTTGGTGGCACCTGCTTCATTGATGTAGACTAGTCAGAAAGGCCCAACTTGTGCATGTGGATCTTACTTGGATACTGTAAATATTTGTTGTTGTGTAATACCAAATAGACATGTTGGAGAATGTTTTTTGCATATTTTATAGTCATTACATGCCTTTTGTCTTTATTTTTCAGCCACTTTCAACTAAAACCCACCAGCATTCAGTCTTCCTCTAGTTCCATTATCTCATCTAACCTGTGCTCAAGAAATTGATCATAGATCATCTAGGTGGCTAGGGTGACCTGAAGGCTAGGAACAAAACATGCTAGTGGCATGAATGCTTCTTTTCCATAGACAATTCTAAATGGTGTGTGTTTTTTTATCCTTTTTCATGTTGTTCCAAATACCGATAGTATTTTTGGGATGTGTTTATCCCAATCATTGCACTGCACATTGAAAAATTTTGTTAAGCCATGTTCTAAAATTTTATTAAAATATTCCACTGACGTACCATTGGCTTGAGGGTGATAAAGAGTGCTCTTTTGATGATGGATTATGAACTCCTTAGTGAGTTCTTGAATATTTCATTCAAAAAATGTGACCCCTAGTCACTCATCATCACCCTTGGACATATGAATCTGGAGATGACATTCTAAAAAATGAAGCATGTCATTGTCTTTTTTCTACAATATTTGATTAGAACTACTTTGTCCCACCTCATGAGGTATTCAGTTGTGGTAATGATGTAGTGCTCTCCTGTGCAATGCACAAGAGGATTTATGGGTCCAACAAAACCTATTTCTCATTTTTCAAAGGGCTCAACTTGAGTCAGAGGGAACAGTGGAAGCTCATCCCTATCGCATGGATTTCCAACACATTGAAATACATCGTAGCATTTACAATAGTCTTTAGACTCTGTTAGAACTAAAAGTTACACTTTGACTGATAAAGTGAAAGCTCAGTACCCATCAATAGTTTTATGAGGTAAGTCTTAAAATGTGGTGTCCAATGGATAAAACTCAATCCAACAATGTGAAAACACAAGAAATTCTAGATAAAACGCATCTGCAAAAAAGGTCTTGTCTAACTTAGATCAAGGTTTTAAGGTTTAATGTGGATATAAATGATAATTTAGTGATAAAAATGTAGCAATCCTACCACTAGCATTAGGATTTACCAGTAGACAAAGAGAGGAAAAAATTTTGATACAAGAACTTCTTAAATCAAAGATAAAACTCTGAAAATTTTTATAACAACATCACAATGAAACCTCCATTGCAATACATCTACAAAACGCCATTTGAATCATTTAATGACAATAAAATTTCAGAGTGAGAGAGAAACAAGATGGCAAGAGAGAAAACTGACTTCCATTAAACAAAAATCATCAAGTCTGATACATCAAACCAAAGTAGGCTCTGTTATATTAATATCATCAAAAAGATTTTTTTACATCAACCATTTGAACCTACACAATGAGTTCTAATACCTCTTTTATAGACTAGATAGGGAATAATAGCATACAATGCAATTTCCATCCTCTAATATAGGATTCTCCCATCCAAAACTGAAGAAATTACACATGTACAAACTGGAAATAACAAACTGCTACAAAAAAGGTTAATGTCGGCAAAATATCCTAACACCTTAATATTGCATGATGAGATGTCCTTTGAGCGCATTCCTCTTCTTTCCAGGTATCCTCCATCTTTAAAATGACCTCCAAAAAGTTGTACCATGCTCCCCTAGCCATCTGACAATCGTTGATCTTCTTGAAACCATCAAAATAGGAGTTCACAATATATCATCCAACGCTAATTGTATCATCCCGCAACGCTAACTGTATCATCTAGTTCACAGTGAAGTTTGCAATGCTTGACTGTAGAAACCAAATCACAGTGCTAGGGACTGCAAACTTTCATGTAGCTGCCAAATTACTCTAGTAAACACCCAAAAAACCTTCCTCGGAGATAGGAATTCCTGTAGAAATTTCATATTTTGGTGTATGAGTGAAAAACTCAGTCATAGGCATAATACTTCCTCAAAATTTTCAAAAATGCACGGAACAAACATTTCCAAAACTAATATTTCTTAAGGTATTTCATCCATTACTTTCTAAGCCTGGAACTCCTCCTTGTGGCAGCTTGGGTCAACATATTCAATATTCTTTGGGCTAGTTATTCCCTAAAAGGTTGTAGCTCCAGTCAGGGATGATTTTAGGGGATAAATTTAGCTCATGGGCTAATTTTCCATGGTTTTTCCAAAAACGAGATTCGCTATTTTAAAAATGATTCGCCCAAATTCTATAGAATAAAATTATTTTACCTTAAAAATCGCCAAATGTTTTTAAAAACTATATAAAATCCTTAGAAATTTGAATATTTTTACAAAAATATCGCCAAACATTTATAGTTGGCATATGAACGATTAGCAAGATTCGCCAAGGTTTCTACATTTTAAAATAAATTTCCATCCTTAAAATCATCCCTGGCTCCAGTTTAAGTCTTCTGATCTGAGCTTGTAAATCCCTTTTTTTTCTGTATAAATTCTCAAGTTTTCTATGGAGGGGCATAAATCTCTTTACTACAAACTTGGACTTATCAATAGTTTCCAGATACATGTCCATAAGGTCACTTAACTTTTTCCTTTCAACCAACCCTTCTCCTTTAAAATTAGAAATTTCATTTCTAGCCTCTTTAACTTGTTTGTTCAACCTTTTGAAGGTAGGGTTTTCTGGAGGACTGGTTATTGTTACACCTCAAAATTACTCACTTCGATAGTGTCGCAAGTGTTGTCATTACAAGTGTCGCAAGTGTCACATCTTGACCGCAAGTGTTATAAGTGTTGCTAACATCATACTGCCTTCTTGCCTATGTCATGCCTCCAACAACATGACAGAGACACTTACGACACCTCAAAGACTAGTTTTGAAGAGGAGGAATCAGTCTACTAGAAGTACAAGTTTCTTGCCATTGAAAGAACCACTAAAAATAAGTTTCAGAGGGGAGCGCTCCCCTATACACTGTCAGGAAGCACTAGCGCTCCATGTCCTTCTTTGGGGAGTGCTATAACACTCTAATGTCTCTTTTGAGGAGCGCTACCACTATCAAGAGCGCTGGCGCATGCTGTCCTTCTTTTGGGTAGCACTATAATGATCGGATGCCCCTTTTGGAGGAGCGCTACCTTTTCTGGGAGAAATTTGGTTTGTTGAGAAGAATGAGAGAAAGATCCCCTCAATATCTGAAGGTGGTTGGTTTTGAATCCTCGGTTAAGCCATGATCTTAGGGAAGATCCATAACTGAAGGAGGAAAATCCTCAACTTACCCCAAAGATATCTCAAACGGTTGGGCCTCTCCAAGCCTATATAAGTAGTCCTTCTCATGGTGAAAGGGGATGGAAAGAATTGTGAAGCATCTAACTTATGATCCCATGAAGAAGATGTCATTTGGAGCATCAACATTCTATGTGTGGATTGTTTCTTCGGACAAGGAGGGCTTGACAAAGTTGTTGCACTCACATCTATGGTTGTAAGTATTCTTCATTGTTTTTCTCTTTAATACAATCAATGCTTGGCCTATTTCTTTCGAACCTGTATTCGTTCCGTATAAGTTTGTCTATAGTAGATGGATCTATGTTTTATCTAATCTCTGTAGAGTAGGAAGTTTTTTGTACTTTTGTTTGTCTTGCAAGACCTGACAAGGAGCTCAAGATCGAGGCTCATCCTGGACCTGGCGGGGACAAACGATGTTCATAAGGTATGTACCTTCTTCCTTCTATTTCATTCATCATCTTGTTTAGATCCAAAAGGAGGTCAATTTCCATGTTAAGAACTTTCTGTCTTAGAGTTAAAGGTCTAGCTCTCAAGAGGGAATCTACCTGTCCACAGGGATATTTTCCTACAACAGTTATGTCTATAACCTCAGTGTGATTTTCAACATATTCAACTTTACCTTTACCTTTTTTATTAATGGGATCTTCCACTATGTCTTCCTTTTCAACACTTTCTTTCTTTCTTGATGACCTAGTGAAAGTCCTCCTAACTCTATCTTCAATTGCAACATAGGGTGAGGGGAAAAGTAATATCCTTCATTTTGTGCCTGTGGCTCTGGTTGATGGAACCTATGTTGATTCTGGAGCTAGTTTGGGTGAAGCGTCCCTTTGTGGAGAGTAATGAGATCCCCCTTATTCTTCATGTTCTTTTTTTGCTTCATCATTTTTGACAATGCCTTTTCTATTCCTCTTCCTGATGGTCTCAGTATGTATAGTACTATCAGCCTAAAGAGGGATTTGTACTTTGGATTGTGGGGTAGGAGCAACATTCAATTGAAAGTGTGCATAGGAAATGAACTTCTTCCAGTAAATGTTTGTCTTCCTTAACTCCTCCATCATAAGCATTTTGATCAGCTCTGAGTGAAAAACACTTGTGTCAACTACCTTGGAGTTAGCCTAGACTCTGTCAAGAATTTTTCCAATGCTTCTAAACAAATAGAAAGGAAGATTCATTAGATCTTTCCCTGTGAAGTGTAGCAAAAGTAAAATGTGGTACTGATAAATCATATTGAACCTTCCCTTAGAGGTCGAATATCTTTGGATTACCCTTAGAATCTTATCAAATCCTTCAATCATGTGGCTCCTGGGCACTTCCTTTGATAGATTATCTCCTTGACATTCTGGTTTAAGGAATTCTTTGGAGAAGGATGCATTTAGCTTAATGGCCTTAAACCACCTTTCACCAGTATTTGGTATCTTAGTATTTGTTTATATGGTTTCTTTAGATACCTCAAGTTCCAGTGTCCCAACTTTGTATATGGTTCCATCAAAATTCAAAGAAAATTCTCTAGCCACCTTTGGGTGCCCCCTCTGCATATTTTGGAAAAAATTAAAACATCCCACTCTTTGGAAGACTTCCCTGATCATGGGTTCAACAACAAACAAATGCATGTCATGGGGTTTATTCCTCCCAATAACCCCTCCCTTGTGAGCCTTCTTCTATTGTGGAGTATCCATTGATGTCATAGAAACAAAAATTAACCACCAATTTGAGTGATGCAAGAGGCAAAACAAAAAAATAGAGGAATTAGGGTTTTGATGGATAATATCTTTCAAAGGTTGCTTTTGTCTAAGATTTTAGATTTATTCATCCTATTTGACCTCTAGGATTAAGAAAGGAGAGTTTATAGTCAAGGAGATGAATGAATACTACACAAGAAAAACAAGATACAAGGAAACAACTTTGCTGTAAAAATATTTTGCCCAAAACCTCACTATTATCTTGAAAAAATTATCATAACTTTACCAACAAAAGTATTTTCAATTTCAAAAAGATAGACCTAAATATAAAATGGATATCTTGATGCAAACTAGCTCATAAATGGTCTGAGACAGGTGATTGAAAGTACCAGGTCACTGAATGGAGTTTGCAGCGCCAGAATAGGGGATTCATAGCAGAGTTCGTAGCATAAGAAAAAATGGCCAAATATGGGATAGGCAAGGTGGCCTAACAACAAGGTTGTTTAATATTTGGTAAAAAGAGGCTAAGATATCTGCAATTGGTTGATATTCTTGATAATAAGGGTAAGTAGGATAGTTGGCAGTGCGGATCACCAGTTCGTAGTGACTAGGAAAATAAATGATAAACACAACCTTTACTGTCCTTCAACAGAGCTAAAAATACCCATGGAGTACCTGGAGGCTAAGACTTGAAAATTGATATGCTTGATCCTGAATGAAATCATCTGCAAATGGTATAACCTCCAACTCACTTTTGGCAGCCAGTTCGCAACAATTTATGTAGCGCATTGTTGATGAGCGAAATTGACCGACCATCAACTGGAAGAACAAGTTCGGTCCAGGGTTGTCTAAGTAACCCAAGTCGTTTGGTGTAACTTGTTCTGACGGGTTTAATGGCTCTGTTGGCCAATCTAAAGTCTTGAAATAAAGAGAAAGGGATAACTAACTAATGTTAAAAAAACTATAATATATATACATACTCTAATATAACTATTGTAAATGTGTTTACGTAGAAAAAGAAAACATAAAAATCTCACTTATGAACAACATTTACGGATTTGCAAGTTTTACTAGAAACTTACGAAATTAAGGTGAAAATAATTTCTTTTGAGAAGCAGATAAAGAAAGCACATTTAAATACTTTTTTTTTTCTTTCTATAAATCTAATGAAAATTGAATTAATTAAACTATGAAACACAAATGTACAGATAGTCAAAGTCGGTCTACACTTTCTGGTTCCACTAATATATAAACAACATAAATTGGAAACAAAGCAGTTAACCTGATATTAGTTTGTCCGATGTGTCCATGCCTCTGTATGAATCAACAACATTCAGCTGCCACGCCTACAAGATAAATCTGCAATAGACTTATACTGAAACTGTTTTGAATAAACTCACTGAATGTATTGGCAACCAGGATTTTAGAAACAAAATAGGGAACACACATTAATTCCATGATATTATGATCGTAAATAATTACAATAAGATAATTCTACGTGTAATACATTCACTTCATTGTTCAACTTAAACATCAAATAGAAATTATGATATTCAAATTGAAAAGATGATCACAGTGTGAATATCTGGAACAACAAATTATGAACGATTATTTGTAACGTAAATATCTTGAAACATAACATATCATTGAGTCTAAATCTACAAGACATATTGATGCATCGGGATTAAGTAAAACGAAACATTAATGAAACACCATTAACAAAGGACTAAAGCCAAAATGTTGTATGTTGTTTCATTAAGTCTTGGGATATAATTCATCCATCTTTGGTTCCAGGCTAAGATGCCTTTCATTTACAAAATAGAGAGTAATTTAAAGAGTTTTCTGAATTATAAACTTCCTATCTCCTAATACAGGATCAGATCTCATAAGATCAAAGCATTACAAATATGGAGGGCCTACAACCACTCATGATCAAACTAAATCTTCAAAAATTTATGAAAGTTGTTTTCCTTTTACAAAATAAACAAAAGGGGATACTAATCAACTAGATCGAACAAGTTCCATCCCATAAGATCAACATCAGATATACCATGTCCTGAAAAATGAAATAGGAACCAGTTAGACAATTTATTAACAAATAATTACTAAATTTTATATAAAAATGACTTGGCTACAGAATCATGAGATTATGTACCCAGTCTTATATTGGTAAAAGAAATCTAAGTTTAACCAATTTGATTTAAAAAATAACATGACTGTAATAAGAGGGAAAAAACCATTTTACAATTTAACCAATAACTAAACATGGATCAAGATATCTTGGAATTCATTATGGCCTTTACACTGTCTGCATTCTTTATCACAATGTTGCCTGTCTTTTTAAGAAGCTTAGCTTGTCTCTGTTCATTTTCTCTAAGGTCATGAATTTATTTTACGATTAATTCATTGTGGTTTGTGAGCGCTTTAGTTATTGCTTGTAAAATGGGGATATCACTATAGTACCGTTCAATCCAATGCAAGCACACCTCGCAATGCACATAAGGAGTGATCTGTCGAAGGAGCATATAGTTGGGTGTAAGAATATCAACATTACCTATTTCTAGCCCATGACCAAGCTTAATACCAGTAAATCCCTTGCTACCCTCGAGGCACGGTGGAAGGTTGTTAACAAAGTTGTACGGCTAATTAGGATCTGATTTATGACAATCTGGATCTTCTTCTACAAGAAACTTTTCAATTTCAGGATCTGAGACCTCATTGGTATCGATCAGGTCGATCGAGCTCAAATGAGGCTTAGATCAATTCCTCAAACATCTCGAGATTATCCCACCAGCCCTTTTATTTTGAAACCCTAATGTTGCATGCTTCTGTTTTAATTGTTTGTGAGGTTTTTTGCTATCGGTTTTTACAGTGGCTTTAAGGAAAACAAGTAATTCATGCGCAAGGGTTTCATTTGACTCAAAAACAACATCATGTTGCCCGTGTAAAAATGATCGGGTAATGCCTCGTCACAAGGATTCTCCTTCATAAATCCTGGCCTTTTACTTGAACCATCAAACGGTTTCTTTATCAGTGGTCCACCCGCAATAGTGGTTTCTACAGGAGAGACAGTTGCAAAGCCATTTTGAGCTAAGAACCCATCCCAATCATCACCCAGGATTGTCAAACAATGAACCAAAAGAATTTTAATTAAACCATGGTGAAAGAGACTAGCCTCAAAGCTCTATTTTTTATACCTCTTTGACATCTTGTACAGACTCCTCAGCAAATAAAATGGCACATTCAAAGGAAAACCTATAAAGTGCATAAGAAACCACACATGATAAAGACAAACTAGGCCTTAACGGCCCTCACAAGTTATAAACTGTTTAATAACTAATAGGAGACCATGCCATCTAACCTTAAGTAGAGAAATAGGAATACCTTTCTCACAACACTCAATCTTTCTAGAGGTCACGAAGAGGCCCCAGGGTACTTCTTCGATCTTCGAATTCTTGAACCACTTCTGACCGGTGAGAAGGAGCCCTGTGGCTTCACTCAAAAACTCTTTAGTCACCCCTAACTGAATATCTCCAACCTTCGCTCTACATCCATCAAACTTTTGTTTGAATTACTTACCCACGCAAAGGTTATACCCTTCAAACCTCTTAATGAAAGTATCCCAACCCTGGCCTTTCAAATCCTTGACCGCATCATCATGAGACAGCAATGCTTGAGAGCCATTTCTCTCTATTCGAACAACAGGATCCATTAAGAGTATGACCAGACTGTAACAGCGGTGACTCAAGCTAGCTGTGGGTTTAGATGGCAAGAGTAAAAGGAACAAGTCAGAGTGGATGAAATGGAAACAAAACAAGCAAAATCCCTGCGCTATCATAGTATAAACATGAAGGTTTCGGCTATGGAGTTTGAACACTCCTGGTAATGAACACCTCGAGTATAGAGAATAACTCAAACCCTTTAAATCATAATGAAAATCATGTCATTTCATTTTTCCAGCCACAGATCAGGTACAGGACACGATGATTGTGCATTAATTCGCATGTCTTGGCATGACTATAGTCGATTTCCAAAGGGTTCAAAATAAATATGTTTACAATTCGAATGCGAATCAACATTTGGTATTATATCGACATTCAAAAAACTCAAAAGGAAAATCATTCAAGTATGAATTATGAAGGATATGTAAGAACAATGATCTTTTAGAAACATGCTTTGAATAGGGATATAATACGAAACCAAGTTCTCATGTTTGATTCATGCTTTTAGTCATGAATCAAACATGGAACAAAACAAAAAAAAGAAAATACAATTATTCACCGTCTATTGTAATCCAGTAATAATCCCCAAATGAAAATATTTACAGGATGAGGTGAAGGCAACTACAGGAAGTTTCATTTGTCATTCAAATAGAAAAAACATGTAGGGATACCAACAGTGGCGACTTACTGGGAGAAGCAGTTATCTGTGTATTACCAGAGAATTCATGTTAGGATGGACCAGAATGTTTTAAGAATTTAAAGAACAGTCAGTAGCGATTCCAGTATCCCAATCAAATTTCAGAAACATCACCCAGTCTATTATCAGATGTCTTTCTATCCAAATGTTATCTGGTCACAAGTTTTAATTACGAGAGAAACGATATTTAAGCCAATAACTCCAATGTTTTTGACAGGGCCGTTGTTGCTAGCAGGCATCCATATCCTCAGCGGGGATGTCAATTAACCCACTCTGATGCCTCTACCCTGTCCAAGCATTGTCAGTTCAAAAATCAAGGGCATTTCATGATTAATATAAAAAAATTATACCTGATAATTTTCTTGAACCCGACATTGCTTCGCTGCTAGTGGGCCTGTTCAGTACCCCGACGAAGTTGTCTTGACATCATGCATGCATTTACCCACTGCCTTCAGAACTATTCAGTATATCGGTGGGTTTACAGACACTTCCACAACTCTCTAGAATTTATTTACAATTTTTATGATTGTCAGGAGAGAGGGGTGATGGTGAAAATTCCAGATTCCATAACACTTGATATTTTCCAACATAATTTTTCGCTTGATGGCCTTCATCATGATTTAAATTTAGTTTTCTGATAAGAATAACTTTGCAGGGACAGGAAGGCATAATCGAGTTGTTTTCTTTAAAAACAGGGACAGCGTAAAGAGTTTTAATGATGATCGCATATTCTCATGATTATAAAATGAAACCAAGAAGACTAGTCTGAACAGGAAGTTCCTTTTTCCAGTTTGAGTTTTAGCAACTTACAACACTGATACTTTGAGATAACCCTGATTGTTACTTTATGATGATACATTCTGGTTTCCTTTCATGAACTAAAAGGTGACATGGACATGGATTCATTCAGAACACAAAAAAATCAAGCAAAATGAAAAGAACCAAAAACAAAAAACGAAAGAAAAATTAAACAAAGAAAAATATGTACAAGGTAGATCTAGAAACATCACGAAAAATACATTTTGAGAGCTTGTCCATTCAACGGGAAGGTTTCTGGATGTCCCTCCAAATTGTGTAGACAGAAAGATCTAGGACCTAGTTTTTCAATGATTACGAAAGGTCCCAACCACAAGTTTTGGAACTTGGTGTGTTCCCCTTTTCCCTCATGAGGTTTATCCCATTTGAGAACCAGATCTCCTACCTCAAAGTTTCTATCAGAAGAAGATTGAATCAAACCATATTTTCACAATCTACTGATGTTGATCTAGCTTCTTCTTTGCTTGCGTTCTTACTTCCTCCAGTTTTAATCTGGCATTGATTCGACTTTCCAGAGGAGGGAAGATCTCTTCTTGGAATTTCTATGATAATTGCAGAGATGGGAGAAGAACATGAGGAGGTAGGATTGATTCTCTCCCATAAACAATAAATAAAGGAGAGTTACCAACAGAAGCTTTGGGTGTTACTCTGTCAGCCCATAGTGCATTAAACAAAGTGTTGTGCCAGTTCTTGTGGTTTTCAAAAACTGTCCTCTTAATGATCTTGATCAATTTTTTGTTTGTTGATTCTGCTAGGCCATTTCCTTGGGGGTAGTAGCTGGCAGAATATTTCAATTTAATCCCTTTTTCTAAGGTGAATACATTCATATAGAGGTATGAGAAATAATATGTGTTATCAAAGACTAAATATTTGGGAATGTCGAATCTAGTAATGATATTCAAGTTAAGGAAAGATACTACCTTATTAGTGTTTACCACTTTCAAAGATGCATCTTCAGACCATCTGGAAAAATAATTCGTTGTTGTAATGATATATTTATGCTGCTATGAAGAAGCAGGGTTAATTGGCCCTATGTTGTTGAGACCTCACTGCTGAAAAGGTGAATCCACTGAAACAGTCTGCAAAGGGAATGTTGCTTTTTTCACTTGTCCAGCAGCCTTTTGGCAGATTATGCATTTACGACATAATGCATGGGCATATTTAAATAATGTGGGACAGTAGTACCCATATATTAACACCGTGTGAGTAGTAGTGTCTCCACCGAAGTGTCCACCAGCCTCACCTACATGAAGTTCAGATAGCACTTTTCCTGCTTCATCTTTTTCCAAACAACGCATAAGAACACCATCAAAATTCTTTCGAAACAATACATCATTTATTAGCTGGAAAGATGCATATTTTAACCTGAGGGATCTTCTATTTTTAGGATCAATATGATAAGGAGTAGATCCGTGTGTTAAATAAAATTTAATGTCATCATACCAAGAATTAACGACAACCTGTGTACATCTAACCTGTGTCTCATTATGATGATTTACAGTTGAGATATTAATGACTTTCCTGTTCTTCAACTGAATCAGCCACTAGTTTACATAGGCCCTGACCTCTAACAATTTTGCAGGGGTTGTTTCAAGGTCGTATTCTTGTAACGATGTCATCCAATTTACCCATTTTTCACCCAGTTCCTTTTGTACCAATAATTTTCTCACAACCAGGTAAGGAACGATGACTTTAGTTCTAGATTTCAGCAGATACGACCGGAAGTGTTTCACCGCTTTAAAAACAGCATACACTTGTTGATCTACAACTGAGTAATTCATTTCAGCCTCTTTGAAAGCTAAGCTCATGAACGCAATGGGTACTTCATTGCTTTCAGTATTTTTCTGTGTTAACACAACAGCGTAAGATCGTTCGAAGGCAAAGGTGTAAAGGGTGAAATCCCGAGAGAAATTAGGACTCATCAGGGAAGGAGCTTCAATTATTTATTTTTTGATAGAATCAAAAGCTTGAATTTCTTGGG
>ML781088.1:333448-347218 GCA_009831015.1 Picea engelmannii | reverse complement strand
GGGGGGGGAGTTTGTAAATGGATTGAGTTCTTTCAGGATTGATGATCATTCCATCACTAGACACTATGAACCCAAGAAGTTTTCCTTTTTCCACCACAAAAACTGACTTCTTAGGGTTGAGAGATATGTTGTACTTGCGGGAGGGTTCTAGAAGAGTCCTAAGGTCAGACAAGTGATCTTTATTGTTTTTGGAGAAAATAGTAACGTCATCAAGATAGACCACTACTAATTGGTTTATGAGGCTAAGAAAATAAATTTCCATTGCTCTCTGGAAAGTGGCCCCGGCATTTATAAGCCCAAAAGACATCTTCCTATAGGCATAAGTTCCCCATGGAGTATGAAAGGTGGTTTTTAACTAGTCTAAGGGAGACATGAGGACCTAGTTGTATCCCGAAAATCCATCTAATGGAGATAGTCTTTCGGAACCAAATATCTACTGAAGAATTTGTTCCATTGGAGGAACGTGATAGTTGTCTTTATCAGACGCTCGGTTTAAGTTACGAAAATCGACACAGAGTCAAATTTCACCACTTTTCTTTCTTACACGAACTAGATTAGACACCCATTGTGTGTGTCTCACCAGAAAAATGATCTTTGCATTTAGTAATTTATTTAGTTCCTTCTTGACAGTGGGTTCCAATTTGGGGTGCATCTTTCTTAATTTGTTCTTAAACGGATGATTTTGTGGTTTCATGGGGATAACATGTTGTATTATATTAGGATCGAATGTTTTCAAATCATCATATGTCCAGGAAAAAATTTCCTTGAATTCTTTAAACAGTTTTATAAAGGCAGATCATTCTTGCTCGAAGAATCCCATTCCCAAATTGATATTTTGAGGGTTATCTTTAGTCCCTAGATTTATCATTTCATAAGTCAAGGAAGAACTATTCGTTTTACAATTAACTGACCCTCTAAATTTATCATGCAAATCATAAAAAATTTCTAGACTTACAACGGATTTAGGAATAGAGTTTACCATATAGGACATTGATTCAGGAGATCTAGGATTTGATATTACTATGAAGTTGCGGAGGTTTTCATCATGAGTACCTTCATCGATAATTGCACCTTGGAAAGTGTCCTCCATATGAAAAAATTTGATGATCTGTTGGTCATCATCTAACACTCTCCAATTGGTGATGTTGTCTGGGATCGATTGCCAGAACAATAATTCAATCTAAAATGCATTCGAAGAGAGACCTTCTGCGGGCAAAAGTTTAGAAGCGACATTAGCCAATAAATCAGCTTCTGAATTACTTTGTCTAGGAATGGAATTGATTTTAAACATTGAAAAGTTTTGTATCAAACTCCATACCTCGGTTTGATAACTTCTGAGATGTGGTGGAAATCAATGTATGGAGTTTCTTACCTGCCTTACCTCGATTTCTGAATCCCCGAACACCATTAAATTTCTTACGTCCATATCCAAAACTTTCTTAAACCCTTGTAGGAGTGCTTCATATTCGACAATGTTATTAGTGCATTCAAACTCTAATCGACAGGAAATGAAAGTCTTACTATCTGCGAGGTCGATGAGTACACATCTTGCACCAACTCTTTCTTTGGATTTGGATCTGTCAAAGTACAACCACCAGATTTGAGCTTCGTCAGCAATGTTTGACACACTTGGCAAAGATGATGACTGAGTGTAGGTCATAAGTTCTGATTTTTGCCCACGATCTGTGAAGGGGGGAAATTTTGGTCATGAAGTTACCGAAAAAAGTGTTCATTCCCTACATTTCGAATGAATTAGTGGATGCATTAAAAGGTTCATTTGTATCATTCAGATCCGTCACGGTATGCTTGAGATAGCATTCGTGGTTTATCCTGATTTTATTTGGCTACCCATTTTTCGGCAACCACAAATGACCCCAGTCTATGACAAAGTAACCATGCAGCTGCTCGAACAAGTCCGTGCTTAAAAATAAACCATAGACTTCCAGGATGTCAACAACAATGATGTCAATAATTTGGTGAACCTTAGGATTAGAAGATAACCTAACCATAACATTCTTAAGTTCAATGATTACCTTAACGTTCGTCCGATCGAGTTGAATGCTTTTGAGACTAGAAGGTTGAACTTCTGCATTAATTTTTTTCCACACAGATAAAGGCATCACATTTGATGATGCGTTGGAATCCACCATGCAATTATGTACATTTCTATTGAAAATTTCAAAAGTTGATAAGAAAGGCGGGACTTTTTTATGAGTATTAACAACAGAATTCTGTTGATTTTTTGTCGTTGTCCCTGAAACAGTTTTATCTACATTTGATACAGTTTTTTTAGTTAGATCCCTTTTATCCGGAACTTCGAATGTCGTTTTAGTGGGGATCATTTTGGTTGTTTTAGAACTGATTTATGCAGTCTTGTTGCTTCTAATATCGTTGTTCTTACTGTTTTCTGCGATATTTTGAATCATTTTCTGCAGAATAAGAGGAAATTTCAAAATCCCGTAAACATAAATATTAGCCCTTAGATTTTTTAGATCTTCAATCAAGTCATATTCTAAAACTGGAGCTGCTAAACTCTATTTTATTTCAGTTGGTTTCGACTGTTTTGGAGTCACATTATTACTCATTTCAGAAGATGGTTTTCTCTGCATTTTGCTTCTTGTGTTGTAAGGATGGACAGTTTCAAAGTTTGCTTGGAAAATACTGTCGGAGAAGAGTCCGAAGATATTGGGGGATGATTCCTCTTATTTAGCTACTTCTTCCTCAACTACATCCTCAAAATTTTCAGGAGGGATAGATTTATCATGTGCTTCAAGAATTGTTTGCAAAGTGTATTGTAAACTTTCGAAATTAAGACATTAAGTGGTCAGATTTGGCCGATTGGGACGAAAAGGATTTCTGAAAGGAGGTTTAAAACTTCATTTTTTTGAGGATGTCTCTTCGGTCGATCTCTTCAAGTATACGACTTGATTTGATAATATTTGGAAAGCCTTTTGCAAGCTTTCTAAGTCTAAAGTTTCTGGTTGGGTTCTGGCTTGGGGAGGCCTAGTAAGGATTTCTATTTTCTTTTTAGAGGATGAAATTGTTTCAGCCTCACTATTTAGATTGTCTTTCAAGATTAATATATCCTTTTCAATTTGGTTTGCCTCCTCGAAGGCTTCCAACAATGTAGAAGTTTTAGACCTTTTAACCCAAATTTCTATATTATTATGTAAATATTTGGTGTAATATGCGACAATTAGACTCTCTGCAGGCATTGAATCTGCGAGAATTTGATTATTTAACGTAAGGAATCTTTGGTTAAAATATTTTACTTTCTCCTTAGGGTTCATTTTTAGGCTAGAGAGTTCCATAACCAAGACTTCAAGAGATTTATCATCTCCAAATTTCTCTAAGAAATAGGTTTCGAATTTGTCCCAAGAGACAATGATCTAGGGTTATTGGGAGAAATACCATGTGGAGGGATTGCCCTCAAATGTATAAGGAAAGAGTTTGCATACTACGTCTTCATGCTCTACACTTCAGAGTCTAATGGCCAACATAAAATTCTTTATGTGATCTTCGGCAGATTGGTTAGAATCCAGATCAAATTTAGGTAACCTTTTCTCTAGGTGCTTTGGCAATGGGTGTTGAGGTCCAGGTACAGCCACAACATCTTGATCGAGCCAGGGTCTGGCGGGATTGTTTTGGTTTTCAATGGGTGTAGGTGGTGTCGAAGGATGAGATGGTTCATACGAGGAACTACCTTCATCAGATGATTCTCCTCCCGAAGAGGATGGAGATGAACCAGGTGGGGAAGGTGGGATACTAGATCCTCCAACTCCAACAGTAGGGGTTTCGATAGGATCTATAGTATTATCTTCCAAAGGGTTTAAAAGAAGATCAGTGCCTTCAAGTTGTTCTTGGATATCCGAGAAATCTAAAGGTTGATTGAGAGGCCTACCAGGTTATCTAATACGGGCCAAAGCGTTGTGTGTCCTTATGAGTGACTGATGAACAATTTCTTGTACGTTGGCCCCTTGAGGAGATGGTGTTAATGGTTCAACGGGAAACTCAAGATTATAATTTGAGGTAGTTATTGTTTCAGAAGTAACGTTGTTGTCTGAGTGAATACGTGTTACTACAGGGGAGAGAGTGTGTGGGGGAGGAGACTTACGACTTCCACGTGCCATCAATTGCAATCATGCCCTCCTTCTAGCACCATTTGTTGATGGGCGAAATTGACCAATCGTCAGTTGGAAGAACAAGTCTAGTTTGGGTTTTTCTAAGTAACCCAAGTCGTTTGGTGTAACTTGTTCTGACGGGTTTAATGGCTCCGTTGGAAAATCTAAAGTCCCAAAATAAAGAGAAAGGGATAACTAAATAATGTTAAAAAAACTCTAATATAACTATTGTAAATGTGTTTACGTCGAAAAGGAAAACATAAAAATCTCACTTATGAACAACATTTATAGATTTGCAAGTTTTACTAGAAACTTACGAAATTAAGGTGAAAATAATTGATTTTGAGAAACAAATAAATAAAACACATTTAAATACTTTTTGTTTTCTTTTTATAAATCTAACAAAAATTGAATTAATTAAACTATGAAACACAGATGTATAGATAGTCAAAGTCGATCTACACTTTCGGGTTCCACTAATATATAAACGACAGAAATTGGAAACAAAGCAGCTAGCCTGATATTAGTTTGTCTGATGTGTTTGTGCCTATGTATAAATCAACAGCATCCAGCTTCCACACCTATGAGATAAATATGCAATAGACTTATACTGAAACTATTTTGAATAAATTCACTGAATGTATTGGCAGCCAGGATTTTAGAAACAGAATAGGGAACACACGTTAATTCCATGATCTTATGATCGTAAATAATTACAATAAGATAAATCTACATGTAATACATTCACTTCATTGTTCAACTTAAACATCAAATAGAAATTATGATATTCAAATTGAAAAGATGATCACAATGTGAATATCTAGAACAACAAATTATGAACGATTATTTGTAACAGGAATATCTTGAAACGCAACATATCATTGAGTCTAAAGATACAAGACATATTAATGCATCAGGATTAAATAAAATGAAACATTAATAAAACAACATTAACAAAGGACTAAATCCAAAATGTTGTACGATGTTTCATTAAGTCTCGGGATATCATTCGTCCATCTTTGGTTCCAGGCTAAGATGCCTTTCATTTACAAAATAGAGAGTATTTAAAGAGTTTTTTGAAATCTAAACTTCCTATCTCCTAAGATAGGATCAGATCTCATAAGATCAAAACATTACAAATATGGAGGGCCTACAGCCACTCATGATCAAAATAAATCTTCAAAAATTTATGAAAGTTTTTTCCTATTTACAAAATAAACAAAAGGAGATACTAATCAACTAGATTGAACAAGTTCCATCCCATAATATCAGCATCATATATACCATGTCCTGAAAAATGAAATAGGCACCAGTTAGACAATTTATTAACAACTAATTACTAAATTTTATATAAAAATGACTTGGCTACAGAATCGTGAGATTCTATAGCGAGTCTTATATTGGTAAAAGAAATCTAAGTTTAACCGATTTGATTTAAAAAATAACATGACTATAATAAGAGGGAAAAAACCGTTTTACCATCTAACCAATAACTAAACATGGATCAATATATCTCATAATTTCTTATGGCCTTTACATTGTCTGCATTCTTTATCACAATGTTGCCTGTCTTTTTAAGATGCTTAGCTTGTCTCTGTTCATTTGCTCTGAGGTCATGAATTTATATGAGTAATTCATTGTGGTTTGTGAGCACTTTAATTCTTTCTTTTAAAATGGGGATATCACTATAGTACCGTTCAATCCAATCCAAGCACACCTCGCAATGCATAGAAGGAGCGATCTGTCGAGGGAGCATATAGTTGGGTGTAAGAATATCAACATTACTTGTTGTTAGCCCTTGACCAATATTAATACCAGTAAATCCCTTGCTACCCTCAAGGCACGATAGAAGGTTGTTAACAAAGTTGTACGACTGATTAGGATCCTATTTATGACAATCTGGATCTTCTTCTATGAGAAACTTTTCAATTTTGGGATCTGAGACCTCATTGATCTCGATCAGGTCGATCGAGCTCAAATGAGGCTTAGATCGATTCCTCAAACTTCTCGATATTAGTCGATGTTTCTTTACTATATTTGTCCTTGGGTTATATGATTTATTGACCTAGGGTTCATGTCATTCGGGGTTCCAACAAAGACTCTAAAACTATCGGCCCTCCTGGTAAACCAGAAGGCAACACAACACCCGGAAGGCGTTGCGTAGTCTCACCTGAGATAGATTTAAATGGGTGACTATTAGACGCAAGTGTTTACATCCTAATATAGAGTAGGAGATAGGGGTTTCTTGATTAAATCCAGGTATCGTGAGATATAAGGTAAACTACTTATCCCTTGACGTCGCATACGTATATTTCATAGTCTAATTCTAGCAGAGTATAAACAAATTCATAATAATGTGCTAACTCATTCATTAAGCTTAACCATTAATTGTTGAAAGAAAGAAGAGACATGCATACATTCAAAATATTACACGAGTATTACCATGGTTCACCCCATCCTGGGCTATGTCCACAAAGATTTGGCTCTTGGCTCTTTTATTATGGTGGTCTTGTATTCCTGGTGCCACGCGCTTACAACTCTTCACAAAACTGGGTAAAATCTATGTGAAGCAAACTAGATCGCACCAAGATCCATAGCCTGTAGTCTAATCCTCGAATCTACCTTCCCTCGTATCTTCTTAGCTCAACATATTACAAAATCGGTTCATACAGCTAAAAACATTAAAGAACTACTAACAACTACTAGCAAGCCACACTATATGATACTTTCGTATCTATATTTATACATTTCAGGCTCTTCAGCCTTTTTCAAAATATTACCAAAACCCTAACCCTTATTTTGTTAGGTATTTCTCACATATGTGTGGTTTTCTTTCTCCATATGTCACTTTCCTTTGTGCATGTTTTCTTTCATCTGTGCGTGTTGTTATTTTCCCAGTTGTTACTTCAGTTTTCTACACGCTTTATTTCCCACGATCATTCTTCTTTCCCCTTCAGCCTGGTGCCAACAGGCCCCCAACACTGACATGTGACTCAACCCGAGTCACCTAATTTCTCTGTGCTTCCTCAATCTCCTTGGTGATCGTCTGAAACTATTCTTGCAACTCTGTTTCTTTTGTCAATGCCTGCATGGTTTTCTCCTTGATGGTGTCGACTGTTTGAGCTGCCACTTCCTCGCTCATCAATCCTACGCATTCTAGCTGAGTCTATGTTGTCTGGTTTCTGGCTTCTTCTCCCTGCATAAGTACTTCTACTACCCGTTCCTACAACGGTTCTATTTGAGCCTGATGCTCTTGTTTCTGTGTTTGCACAGTGATACGTTTTGCCTGTAACTTCTTCAACTCTTACGTTCCCTTGACCCGTTCTAGAATTGGTATGGTATTTTATCATTTCTTAAGTTCTTGGATCATTGCATTTATCCTCTCCTCCTCCTTGTCCCAGTGTTGGACCTATGGATCCTCTTCCATCCTTGTCCAAAGTTACGCTACTTTATCCAGCAAGTCGGTTGCCATGCTGACCTATTTTTCTAGCTCCTACAGTTGCATTGTTGCTTGCTTCTTCCTTTTCTCCTTCACTGTTGGTGGGCATGTCGGTCTAATCTACCTATGAAGAGTCTCGATCTCCTTCCGATACTGATCAATTGCCTGTGCAATATGGTCAATATTTTTCATGGTTGGGAGTTCATTTCCTTGCGCAGTAGTTAGAAGTTTCCCAAAAATTTCTTCCACTCTGTGTTCCAACTCATTTCTGCATTCTTTCTCCTCTTGAGTTTCACATTTGGCTAGTGCACAAACTATTTCCAATGCTTCCCGCTTCTTTTTTTCTTGTTGTAGGTCGACTAAATTTTTATGTGCTCTCGATTGCATCTCGTTGTCGACGCTAACCTGTAGTTTGTATAATTCTCTTGATGGAATCTGTGTTAGGACCAATTGGATATGATCCAAATCCTTTAGTGGTGTCTGTCCCATAATTTCATCCATTCTCAACATGCTAGGCTTTATATAGACCATGGAGTGTGCATGTGGTATCAAAAGAACTGGGTCGTGTTATTCTACCTCCACTCTTTCTGTGGTCTGTCTGATCGATGGATTCATGCCCCTTTTGCTACTCGTGATCTGGGATTCCCCGAATTTATTAAGGAGTTATCCCATTTCTGTCAGTTCCTTCTGTAGTTTATCCATGTGGTGCATGGCATGATCGAAATCTTTTGCGAGGCAGTCTTGGACCATCCTGGAAATCATCTCTCCATCATCCTCCGTGATTGTGTAGTCTGGTGGTGGTCATTGTGCCTTCATTTTATTGCGTGCACCTGCGTCCTGTATCATTGGTCTCTTAGCTCCCCCTGGTTCCTATGTGATGGGGTCCGTTGCGGTTTCTTGTGCTCCCTCAACTGGTTTCCTCTGTCCATTGGTCGGCTGGGTGTTTTCTATCCTCCCCTTCTGGGTCCCTGTAAACTCTGAGTCATCGTCTGCCTGAGTCAACTTGGTTTGAACCGTTCTTTGTTTCTTGGGTACTGGGATTTGTGGAGGCTGTGTTTCCACCTGCGCAGCCCCTCCTTCTGTTGTTTGTCTCGGTACTTCTCTAGGTATGGTTGGAATCCTCCATTCATCAGGCCATTCACTAATGACCATGTGAATATCTCCCTCGGTGACGCAGTAGGACATCTATAGCCACTGTTTATCTAGATCCTACCTTGGTTGTATCCACATGGCTTGTCGCCTAGCCCAAAAAATGGCGATGCCCCTGTATTGTGCGATAGCCTCTGGTGTTATTCTCCATGCTTGGTTGATGGCTTATTGTATCTCCCATAGGTAAGCTTCGAATATGATTCCATTCCCCCTCTTATGCTTGGTTGTGGTGTGGTACAAAAGATGGCGTCTTCTGGTTCTCGTCATCCCATGAAAGCTATGAGAGTGATCAGCCATGAGTAATGAAATTATGTACTTGCATCGTGCGCGTCTTTCCAGTATACTTCGAACAAGTTTGATAGGTATGGCACCCAGATCATGGAGGTGACTCCTATGCACTGAGTTGCAATAGCAATGACTCATGTCGGTACTTCGTCTTTGAAAAAATTTCTTAGCATTTTGCAGGCTAAGATCTTTACACCCAATTGTGTCATGACATTGTTGATTTGTTTGAGTATAATGCCTCTTGTTCCCCTATCGGTGTCATATTTCTTCTTCATCTTTTCTGCCAATGTTTTTTCCTTGGACTTATTGTCTAGAATTAGCACAGGATCCATACCCCCGGTGGTTAATCCTATAATTTGTGTGCACAGTTCGACAGTTATGGGGACGAGTTTGTCCAGCCATATATCTCCTCCATGCGTAAATGATAACAGTTTCTTGACGCATGTCGACGCATATTGGCCTCTGCCAAAGTGTGGTATCTTCAACACTCCTAGAACTCTTTTTATGTCCAGTCTAGCTGCCCACTGGTGTGGCTGAGTGATGGTTTCTCTGATTTGGTTCACAACTACTATCTGCATGAAAACCTATGGTGCAAGCTATGGATATTTGGTTTCGTATGCTACATCATGGTTGGAATACTTGAGCTTCCCGATGTGACCCAATAGCTAGGGGTCCACCTGTACTCCGTCTGGTATGCGAGGTAGCACAATCTCTGTAGCCGATTTATTTCGAGGTGAGATCAGTATCTCAACTCGGTCCTACTATTGTGTTGGCTGGTTCGAAGTTCCAGTACATCCTGGTTGTTCCCTTGTCATCCATTCTGGCCACACCGTGGTAGTTCCAGCGGTCTCCTTGGCTAGGTGACCTTAGGCGGGTGCTTGCGTCTCATCTGGTTTCTCCTCTGCTCCTACATGTTGTTTCATTCCATTCACTTCCATGGTTGCTTTAGTATGTTCCGGTGGTATTTCCTGGTGGGTTTATTCTTCTTTGTTCTGAGGCTCATGCACCACTGCTGGTGTATCCTATTCCATGGCCTCTGTTTGTGGTTACAGAATCTCCTCTAGTATTGGTATGGACTCTACTAGGATTTCCTCTAGCGACGGATTTTGTAAATATCGATGATCTCTAGTGGTTGTTGTTTGTTTTATTCCAGTGGTCCTCACGACCTCATCTAAATCCCGGTTTATCTGTTTGTCTGGCCTGGTTCTACAAGCTTCAGTGGTGCCATAATGGTGTATGTCGAACGTTTACTGAGTTCAAATGGCTTCAGTGAGCTCTGTGGTTTTACTGTATACATTTTTTTTGTTGTTGCTCTTTTTTTGTTCTCCTTTCATGAATAGACTAACTTCTTATGTGATCATGTGTTGTATGGGCTTTTCATGAATCTTGTCGAGGAAGCTTCCTCTATCATGTGATTAATGCACCATAAATGTGGGTTCAATGCATCTGCGATGGTTTTGTACTTGCCATTACACCTACTCTTCCATATCCAGTTGGCACGTTTAATGTGACATCCCATCCATCCTTGATACATATGGATATTGGTGGCCACCCACCTTTTCCGACTAGCTCAAAAAAAAATTCTAGAAATTTTGGCAATTTACTATTTTTAGCACTTTTTAACTTCCGGGGCCATTTTGAGGGCCCAAGTGAAGGTTTTTCAATATCAAGGTTCTCAATTATAGCTAAAGGCATGATTTATCCCCCAAAATAAATCCCCTCGATGATACCTTTCTAACGAGCTATCATACGCCTGAAACGGAGATCGTATGCAAACGTTACGACCCCGGGAAGTTGATGCACCAACTTACCCAAATGGGGCCCACATGACTTTTGGCGCTTCATCTCCTAGGGTTAATTTTTTGGATGTCTAGGGTTTTTGGAATTCCGGTTTATTTTAAAAATGCCTTCAGAGCCTCATTGTAATCATCTTCTTATGAATGTGAGTAGCCGTCACATCTCTTTTCAGAGATAAGCTACCACCATTCTAGCGAGTCTTTCACTCTGTATTTTTACAGTCTCTGTACATTTATTTCATTAATAGAAATTGTGTATTACTGTATATATGTGTTTATGGTTACATATCTGATACATTCCTATTATATTATTGAATATTTTTCATATCTCTCTGCATTTCTTTATTATATCTCTTCTCTCATTTCGTGTCGAAAATAATCTGGATCAGTGGTATCAAAGTAGGTTGTTCTTGATCATTTTTTTAGTGCATTTCCCTGATGAGGTTCGAGTATAGAAAGTTGGGTCTCGAGCTTGTCTCTCTTAATGACAATCACTCTCGCACACCGAATAAACCATCAATGGTGGAAGAAAAGAAAAATGACAAAGCAGACGATCCTATAAGTTTGTTGCTTGAGCAAGCTCTCACGCGACAGAGGGATGAAATGATGGAGAATTTTTCCCACATCCTTCAACGCCTCCCGATAGCATCAGATTCATATTCATCAAGTGGCCACTTTGGAGGCACCTCACCTTTTAAGGTATAGGTCAATTTTGATATTTCTATATTTGAAGGTGAGATAGATGTGGATGCCCTAGTAAATGGTTAAATATGTTAGAAGGTTATTTCTTTGTTCACAATATTTCTGACAGAGAAAAGGTCATCTTCGCACTCCTTAAGGCTCTCTCCCATGTCAAACATTGGTGGGAAACTTACTGGGAGCATAGTTCCATAGAGGAGTCTGGAATATATGGAGCCGAGCCCACTTGGATTTTTTTTATGGATGTGGTAAAGGAACAATATTACCCTGTTGGCAAATATGAGGACCAGTACATTAGATGGACCACACTGCAGTAAGAGAGGGGCCAAGCAGTTTCGAAATTCACCAAGACCTTCCATACCTTGCGCACCAAGCTGGGTATCAAAGACTCTGAACGACATTTGGTTCTGAAATACCATGGGGCTCTACACATATACATCCAAACTGAAATGGATTTTCTAGACATCTTATCACTCAGTGTTGCTTATCGATATGTTGTTAAAATCGAGCAAAAATTTATGCACCAGAACAAACGGGATTTCGGGTCTGCAAATCAACAAAAACCTAAGTATGACAAAGACGAACCTAACAAACAGTCTCCCGAAAACCATTCCAAGCCACATGAAAAGAAGGGTCACGGGAAGACAAAGAAGGACACCGGAAAATGGTGCGATTTCCATAAAATCCCCTGGCACAACACCAATGACTATCACTCAAAATATTCATTGGTGGCCGAGATCAAAGACAAGGAGCCAAACCCTGATTCAGAATCTGATTCTAAAAATACTGGTAAAGGACATATCATTCACGCAAACCCCACTGTTATTGTCGCTACCACAGAAATTCAACCAGAAGAACCAGTAGATCCTGAAGAGGGGGAACATCTTTTTCATTCACAGATGTAGGTGAAGGGGACCCTGCTTCATTTTATTGTGGATAGCGGAAGCCAGAAGAACCTCATCTCAGCATAGGTCATCAAATAGTTGGGATTGTCGACAACACCACACCCATGGCCATACAACATCGGGTGGCTTCACCAAGGATGAGATATCTGTGTCAGCCAACAGTGTCAATTTTCATACGGCATCCAACCCTTCAAGGATGAGGTATTATGTGATGCTGCCCCACTAGATGTTTGTGATGTTCTCTTGGGCCAACCATATATGTGGATATGCCATGTTGTTTATGAGTCTTGACCTCATAGTTTCATTGTTACGTTGGGGGGTCATCTCTACAAAATACCAGAGGTAGTTTTGACTACTGTTCCACCTAAAAAGTGTCGCAAGGTAGTATATCATACTGCAAAATTTAGCTTCTTCACAATTTGTTCAAAAGGGGAACAGAAAGACATGGCAACCACTACAGCCTCACACCAAGCATATTCAATCAAATAGAAGAAGGTCGACAAGGTTGCAGTAAAGTGCAAAGATTCCTTCTGCACATCGTCCTCTCATGTAGCCTGTTAGGGGTCCTATAATTATAGGCGAGTCGATTCTTCGACTGTTGATTTGGCATCTCTCCCGGTGACGAAGTATGACACAGGTGATTCTGTTTCCTCCCTCCATCCTTGTCGCTCAATTCTCCATCACCCTGCTGCATCCTTCATCCGCTGCATCCTCTCCCCCTTTTCCTTTGTCAGCCTCCATTATCCCGCCTTCCATCCCTGCATAAACAGACTTAGGATAAACAAAAGAATTAGCAATAAGGTTATTCTAGGTTAAAATTGATTAATAAACGACTATTTAATAATTAATTAATCTTTAATTAAATATTAATTAATTAATTATTAATTAAGTTTAATACCTAGGTTAACAACTAAGTTAGAATTTAGGGTTAGTTTTAAATTAAAATAAAGCAATCAAGGTTAAAAACAAAATATAAAAATACACATAAAAAACAAACAAATAAAATTTAAAAAAATGAAAAAACAATATAAAAAACAAAAGAATTATCCTAAGTACACTACACTACCCCACGTACTTCACACTACACCCACCTACGTCACCCTCACCTCATTCCCCACTACCCACTCCCCCTCACATCACTCCCCACCTCACTACCTCACCATCCACTCACTCCCCATCCCCTACGTCCACTCCTCCCTACCTACGTCACTCCCATGTCATATTCCACTACCCAACTCCCCACTAACCCTTACACTCCCACCCACCTTAATCCCCATGCACATTCCATACACTACATCCATTCACACCCACGACTAATATAATCCATGCACCTTATTCCATTCCGGACCCCCCCGTGAGTTCGACTTTTAACGAGA
>ML781088.1:275477-331232 GCA_009831015.1 Picea engelmannii | reverse complement strand
TTTAAGAACCTTCCTGCTGCAAGCATCAGAAATTTTCATCAATTCATGCAAATATTCTTGGATAGGTGGGTGATCAGGGGAAATGTTTTCCTCATCCTAGAAGAGTATGAACACTTGAAAAGAAAGCTAGGGGAGACAGTACATCAGTTTTCAGCCAGATTCAATCAGGCATATCATGCAATACCTGCTGATATAAGGCCACCCCCAGGATCTGCCCACTTGTATTACCCCAATGCCTTTGATCCTGAGATGACGTTTCAGTTAAGAGAAAGGAACATTGCAAGTCTTGAAGAAATGCAGCGCATTGCAGTTGATGTGGAGACCAACTTGCTAATCAAGAGGTCACAGTTAAAGAATAAAGAAATGGAGCAGCTGAAATCATCAGAAGCTAAACTGGAGATTTTGGCCAGTGTCATGGAAAAGCTGATGCAGAAGATTAACATAAAAGATGAGCTTGCTGTCCAAAGACATCATGTTCCAGTGACTGCAGAGAAAGACACAGTCTCAGTCCCCAAACATTTTTCTGCTCATCCTGGATACCTTGGTTTGAATGATGATTCATTCATGTATTTAATTCACGACACAGTCAAAGATGAAGCTCCATCTCAACTTGAAGAGGAACAACCAGCTGATATGATGTGCATGTTTGACGACATTTCTTACTTGGATTGTCCACCCAAGTGGGATCAGTATGATGATGATCATGAAGCTGAAACAGAGGTTGATTGTTTAGAGGAACCGGCAGCATGTCATTGGCAGGAAGAAGATCATTTACCTTTCAGATGCGACAATCATCTCGTGCACAACAGTCATGACAGCGATGGGGAAGAAACAGAAAATCTCAGAGTAAGTGAAAGCACTTTGCCCATATGTTTCTCATCTCTTCAATTCCTGAAAAGAAACTCTAGGCCAGTTGTAAACAGTGAAGACATAAATGTCTCTGACCAATCAGTTGATGAAACCATTAATGATATGGAGGCTGTCTTAAACCCAGAATCTCAGCACTTGCCCTCCTTCAATTTTCAAATTCTTGATGAAATCTCAGAGCCTGAGACAAATTATGATTTAATCCAAAAGAACTCTGTGCCATTGTGCTTTAAATCATTTCAAGTGTTGAAGAAGACTCTTGGGCAAATGTTGAAGGATGAATATAGAAACAAACAGGAAATTTCATTTGAGTCAATGTAGCAGTCCTGTCAGTCTTTTCAGGATCCAATAGCTGATCAGATGGATGGCATGTGTGGTCAAAATTATTCTTCATTCTCCAATCATGAGATAAAAAGTTGTTATGATATTGACATGGTCAGGCAATCAGATACTTTGTCTTTTGCAGCAGAGGCATCATTTCAGAAACCATCAGAGCATCCACAGTCAGATGAGGAAGTGTTGAAAGACACAAAATGCATAGCTGAAAAATCGAGTCTTGAGGCTGAGTCGTTTGAAGTTGAAAATCAAAAGAGGGGCCAAACCTATATTGATCCTGTAGCTACCTATATGGAGAAATTTTTTAATACAGGATATTTTTCTGTTGCTGATGTTTTTCCTAATGTTTGGGTTGATCAAATCTTATGCAAGGGAAAGTAGGGTGGAAGTTACTCTCAAGCACGAGTAACAGACTTATTTCTGAGTTCCATCACAGACAGTGAAAGAATAGAGCCACTAAATCAACTGCTGGATTGGCTCCATTGGCATTTTGCCATTACCTAGCTGAGCAAGGATTGCAGTAAGGTAGGTAGGAAAATGAATAAGCTCAGCACTCTGAGCATCTCTTTTTCAGCAGCGTTCATTTGATTTCATTTCAGTTGCAAAGATCAAAAAAGCTACAGGTTGCAGAATAAGTTTTGGGATCAGCCCAATGGATAAAGCTCTGGTCTGCATGTTCAGAGGTCTGTGGTTCTTGACACCTCCTGAAAGAAGATGCCATCCCCAGGTGGAGCCTATGTTAGGGGTCCTATAATTATAGGCGAGTCGATTCTTCAACTGTTGATTTGGCATCTCTTCCGGTGACGAAGTATGACACAGGTGATTCCGTTTCCTCCCTCCATCCTTGTCGCTCAATTCTCCATCACCCTGCTGCATCCTTCATCCGCTTCATCCTCTCCCCCTTGTCCTTTGTCAGCCTCCATTATCCCGCCTTCCATCCCTTCATAAACCAACTTAGGATAAACAAAAGAATTAGCAATAAGGTTAGTCTAGGTTAAAATTGATTAATAAACGACTATTTAATAATAAATTAATCTTTAATTAAATATTAATTAATTAATTATTAATTAAGTTTAATACCTAGGTTAAAAACTAAGTTAGAAGTTAGGGTTAGTTTTAAATTAAAATAAAGCAATCAAGATTAAAAACAAAATATAAAAATACACATAAAAAACAAACAAATAAAATTTTAAAAAATGAAAAAACAATATAAAAAACAAAAGAATTATCCTAAGTACACTACACTACCCCACGTACCCCACACTACACCCACCTACGTCACCCTCACCTCATTCCCCACTACCCACTCCCCCTCACGTCACTCCCCACCTCACTACCTCACCATCCACTCACTCCCCATCCCCTACGTCCACTCCTCCCTACCTACGTCACTCCCATGTCATATTCCACTACCCAACTCCCCACTAACCCTTACACTCCCGCCCACCTTAATCCCCACGCACATTCCATACACTACATCCATTCACACCCATGACTAATATAATCCACACACCTTATTCCATTCCGGACCCCCCCGTGAGTTCAACTTTTAACGAGGGGGGGGGGGGTTCGGAATTTAAATTAAACCCCATGCTAATCTAAACGGCCTGGATTTAATCCCCAAAATCAACCACCCAGGTTTAATTCCGGACCCCCCTGGGTGGTCTACGTTTAACGAGGGGGGGGGGGGTCCGGAATACCGTTTCCCGCCAAAAAACCACTTTCCCTCATTTTTACCATATTTGACTATTTTACCATGTCTTCTTCCGGAGGAGATTCTGAGCAAAAGGGGACGAATTTTAAAAATCCGAGAGAGGTTTCTTCTCAGCACGGACTGAGGAACAAAACCCTCTTTCAGTTTTTTCAATGGGGTCACGAGAAGAGATATTCTAAGGCATCTTCGAGGCCTATTTTTCCAGATTTTCCATTTTCCGTTTCAGTCCCGATTTTGCAGGAGCCGCCACGACCAACTGGAGATGAATTTTGAGAAACCGAAAGAGGTTTTTGTCTAAAACATGTCCAACTACAATAACTTCTTTCAGTTTTCTCCTAGGTGTCATCATTGAGGATAAAATCACGTCCGAGCGGACCCCTGTTTCGCAGAAAAATGGTCCATGTTTTAGGGCAGAAAACTCTGAATCTTCTGAGAGTGGTGGCTATTTTTGGCCGAGGCGGTTGAACCAACTCTCGGAACTTGGTTGGGGTGATTTATATTATTTATTGAGATGATTTGAATGTAATAGGGTTGGATCTTCACGCCCGGTGGCTATCAAGCTGTAACTTTTTTTTTATAGATCTGCCATTAATGAAAGAAAGGCACCTTACAGGATTCTTGCGTATGTTCACTGGTGATGTGATTTTCTCAGTTAAATGTTTTCTTGCTCTGTAACCACTTTGTTTTATGAATCTAATCTTTATGAATAGCGTTATGTCTCAGGATTTATCTCTGATACCCTGGTTTAGATTCTAAAGATTTGAATGTTTATCTTCTAAATATCTTCAATTAAGAGATTCTTAAGTGCTTGTTAGTTGGAGTTATTTTCCTTTCCTTTTCTTCTGTCCATCATTTAAGCTGCAAAAGATCCAGTGAATATATTACCTCGCCCTGTGAAGGATTTCTTTGGCATTTTTGGTTGTATCTCAGATTTTATCAAATACAGACCCCATAGCCCAATGGATGTGTAAACTGTCTCAACCAATTTATAAAACCTTCTTACAACAAAACATACTTGTTCTTTTTACCTAGCCTAATATCTGAAGTTAAAACAAAGCTATATCAGACAGAGAGATCCCTCTCTGAGTCTCAGAGGGCTAGATCCGAGATTCGAAGTGGTTTTGATGTTGCCTCTGTAACTGCCTTACAGCCTTGGGCAAATTACAGAGTGCTAACATAGCCCGACTTGTCAAACAGCCTCAGCCTCAACAGGTTCATCACAGACTTCCACAAACTGAACAACGCGACATCTCCCGCAAGGCAAGCAGCTCACCAAGATGCAGATTTAGAAAACGCTTTTCCCTCTCCCCCGGGAACTCAAAAAAATGGATAACATTGCTTCCTAAGGAGAGAGGATTGATCCAGATGGATATCAGTGGCCACCCACCTTTTTCGACTAGTTCAAAATAGTTTTCTGAATATTTTGGCAATTTACTATTTTTAGCAGTTTTTAACTTCCGGGGCCATTTTGAGGGCCCAAGTGAAGGTTTTTAGATATAGATATTTTCAATGATATATAAAGGCATATTTGAGCCCCAAAAATGAATCTCCTCAATGATACCTTTCCAACAAGCTATCATACTCTTAAAACGGAGATCGTATGCAAAAGTTACGACCCCGGGAAGTTGATGCACCAACTTACCCAAACGGGGCCCACATGACTTTTGGCACTTCATCTCCTAGGGTTAGGTTTTTGGATGTATAGGGTTTTTGGCATTCCATTTTATTGTAAAAATGCCTTCAGAGCCTCATTGTAATCATCTTCTTGCGAATGCGAGTAGCTGTCACATCTCTTCTAAGAGATAAGTTTCCACCATTCTAGCGAGTCTTTCACTCTCTATTTTTAAAGTCTTTGTACATTTCTTTCATTAATAGATATTGTTTATTACTGTATATAGGTGTTTATGGTTGCATCTCTGATACATTGTTGTTATATTATTGAATATCTGCGATATCTCTCGACATTTCTTTATTACATCTCCGCTCTCATTTCATGCCGAAAATAATCCAGATCAGTGGTATCAGAGCAGGTTGTTCTTGATCATTTTTTCAGTCCATGTCCCCGACAAGGTCCGAGTATAGAAAGTTGGGTCTCAAGCTTGTCTCTCCTGAGGAAAATCACTCTGAGCACACCCAAGAAACCCTCAATGGCGGAAGAAAAGAAAAATGACGGAGCAGACGATCCTATAAGTCTATTGCTTGATCAAGATCTCACGCGACAGAGGGAAGAAATGATGGAGAATTTTTCCTACATCCTTCAATGCCTCCTGATAGCATCAGGCCCATATTCATCAAGAGACCATTTTGGAGGCCCCTCGCCTTTTAAGGTACAGGTCAATTTTGATATTCCTATATTTGAAGGTCAGATAGATGTGGATTCCCTAGATAAATGGTTAAATCTGTTAGAAGGTTATTTCTCTGTTCACAATTTTTCTAACATAGAAAAGATCATCTTTGCGCTCCTTAAGGCTCTCCCCCATGTCAAACATTGGTGGGAAATTTACTGGGATCAGATTTCCACAGAGGAGTCTGGAATATATGGGCCCGATCCTACTTGGGATATTTTTGTGCATGCAGTAAAGGAAAAATATTACCCTGTTGGAAACTATGAGATCCAGTACATGAGATGGACCACACTGTGGAAAGAGAGGGGCCAACCAGTTTTGGAATTCACCAACACCTTCAATACCTTGCGCACCAAGCTGGGTATCAAAGACTTTGAATGACATTTGGTTCTGAAATATCGTGGGGCTCTACACAGATACATCCAAACTAAAATGGATTTTTTGGACATCTCATCACTTCGTGTTGCTTATCGATATGCTGTTAAAATTGAGCATAAATTTAAGCACCAGAACAAATGGGATTTTGCGTCTGTAAATATGCAACAACCAAAGCATGACAAATATGACCCTAACAAACAGTATCCCGAAAACCATTCCAAGCCACATGAAAAGAAGGGTCATAGGAAGACAAAGAAGGACACCAAAAAATGGTGTGATTTCCACAAAAGCCCCTGGCACAACACCGATGAATGTCGCTCAAAACAGTCATTGGTGGCTGAGATCAAAGACAAGGAGCTGAACCCTGATTCAGAATCTGATTCTGAAAATACTGGTAAAGGAAGGATCATTGACGTAGACCCCATTGTTATTGTCGTGACTGTAGAAATTCAACCAGAAGAACCAGCAGATCCTGAGGAGGGGGAACGTCTTTTTCATTCACAGATGTGGGTGAAGGGGACCCTGCTTCATTTTATTATTGATCTTGGAAGCCATAAGAACCTCATCTCAACATAGGTCATCAAATATTTGGGATTGTCGACAACACCACACTTGCAGCCATACAACATCGGGTGGCTTCGCCAAGGACGAGATCTCTGTGTCAGCCAATAGTGTCAATTTTCATACCGCATCCAACCCTTCAAGGATGAGGTATTATGTGATGTTGACCCACTGGATGTTTGTGATGTTCTCTTGGGCCAACCATATATGTGGAGACGCCATGTTGTTTATGAGTCTCGACCTCGTAGTGTCATTGTTACATTGGGGGTTCATCTCTACATAATATGAGAGGTAGTTCTGACTACTCTTCCACCTAAAAAGTGTCGCAAGGTAGTATCTCATACTGCAAAATTCAGCTTCTTCACAATCTGTTCAAAAGGGGAACAGAAGGACACTACAACCACTACAACCTCGCCCCAAGCACCCTCTATCAAACAGAAGTAGGTCGACAAGGTTGCAGAAAAGCGCAAATATTCCTTCTGCACATCATCCTCTCATGTAGCCTGACTTGTCGAACAGCCTCAGCCTCAACAGGTTCGTGACAGACTTCCACAAACTGAACAACGTAACGTCTCCCGCAAGGCAAGCAACTCACCAAGATGCAGATTTAGAAAATGCTTTTCCCTCTCCCACGGGAACTCAACGCAATGGAGACCATTTCTTCATAAAGAGGGAGGATTGATCTAGGTGGATATCGGTGGCCACCCACCTTTTTTGACTGGCTCAAAACAGTTTTCTGGAAATTTTGGCAATTTACTATTTTTAGCAGTTTTTAAGTTTTGGGGCCATTTTGAGGGACCAAGTGAAGGTTTTTCGATATAGAGGTTCTCAATGATAGTTGAAGGAATTATTTAACCCCCAAAATTAATATCCTCGATGATACCTTTCCAACGATCTATCATATGCCTAAAACGTAGATCGTATGCAAAAGTTACGACCCTGGGAAGTTGATGCACCAACTTACCCAAACGGGGCCCACATGACTTTTGGCGCTTCATCTCCTAGGGTTAGGTTTTTGTATGTCTATGGTTTTTGGAATTCAAGTTTATTGTAAAAAATCCTTCAGAGCCTCATTTTAATCATCTTCTTATCAATGCAGTAGCCGTCACATCTCTTCTCAGAGATAAGCTGCCACCATTATAGAGAGTCTTTTACTCTGTATTTTTACAGTCTCTGTACATTTATTTCATTAATAGAAATCGTGTATTACTGTATATCTGTGTTTATGGTTTCATCTCTGATACATTCTTGTTATATTATTGAATATCTTCGATATCTCTCTGCATTTCTTTATTATATCTCCACTCTCATTTCGTGCCGAAAATAATCTGAATCAGTGGTATTAGAGCAGGATGTTCTTGATCGTTTTTTCAGTGCATGTCCCCGACGAGGTCCGAGTATAGAAAATTGGGTCTCTAGCTTGTCTCTCTCGAGGAAAATTTCTCTCGCACACCCAAGAAACCCTCAATGGTGGAAGAAAAGAAAAACAATGGAGCAGGCGATCCTATAAGTATGTTGCTTGAGCAAGCTCTCACGCGACTGAGGGACGAAATTATGGAGAATTTTTCCACATCCTTCAATGCCTCCCGATAGAATCAGGCACATCTTCATCAAGAGGCCACTTTGGAGGAACCTCGCCTTTTAAGGTACAGTTCAATTTTGATATTCCTATATTTGAAGGTCAGATAGATGCGGATGCCCTAGATAAATGGTTAAATCTGTTAGAAGTTTATTTCTCTGTTCACAATTTTTCCAATAGAGAAAAGATCCTCTTCACGCTCCTTAAGTCTCTCCGCCATGTCAAAAATTGGTGGGAAACTTACTAGGAGTATAGTTCCACAAAGGAGTTTGTTATATATGGGGCCAAGCCCACTTGCAATTTTTTTGTGGATGCGGTAAAGGAACAATATTACCCTGTTGGAAACTATGACGACCAGTACATGAGAGGGACCAAACTGCGGCAAGAGAGGGGCCAAGCAGTTTCAGAGTTCACCAACACCTTCCATACCTTGCACACCAAGTTGGGTATCAAAGACTCTGAACGAGATTTGGTTCTAAAATATTGTGGGGCTCTACACAGATACATCCAAACTGAAATGGATTTTTTGGACATCTCATCACTAGGTGTTGCTTATCGATATGCTGTTAAAATCGAGCAGAAATTTAAGCACCAAAACAAACAGGATTTCAGGTCTGCAAATATGCAAGAACCAAAGTATGAAAAAGATGGCCCTAACAAACAGTCTCCCGAAACCATTCCAAGCCACATGAAAAGAAGGGTCACGAGAAGACAAAGAAGGACACTGAAAAATGGTGCGATTTCCACAAAATCCCCTGGCACAACACCGATGAATGTCGCTCAGAACAATCATTGGTGGCCAAGATCAAAGACAAGGAGTCGAACCCTAATTCAAAATTTGATTTGGAAAATATTGGTAAAGGACAGATCATTGACGCACCCCAAGCACCTTCTATGAAACAGAAGAAGGTTGACAAGGTTGTAGCAAAGCGCAAATATTCCTTCTGCACATCGTCCTCTCTGTTAGGACATAATAACTTATAGGGAAAATCAGTATTCTGAATGATATCTATTTTGGGCATATTTTGGGCATAACGCAGAATACTTATGGTGCATAGAGAAAATGTGAAGGTGGCAGAAAACTCTCAACACTTATCAACTTTTATCGCAGGTTAATTTGTGGACTTTTGTCAAAAAGTTGATTTTTCAAAGAATCTCTGGTCTCTCGGGTTCCTTTGGGGGAAAAAGTTAAAAATCATGGTGTGGAGGTAGCTCTTATTTTGAGAGCAAGATTAATTTTATTTTAGTTTTAAATTTTTGGCAAAAAAAATGACTTTTTAGCTCTCGGGCTTTAATAATAGGGTCTTATTTAGTTCATTTAAATTTATGCCAAAATATTTGTGCCTGAAAGGCCAATCTTCAAATCCTCGATCCAGGCACCTACATCAACAATAACACAAGGTCAAATAGAAACAACATACAAGCCAGCACCGAAGCACCAATGCCCAACACAAGTAGTAGCCTTGGGCTCACATCGTCGAGTATACAATGAAAACGTTCGCATATGTAAACGTTTATAAATTCTCTCTCCTCGTGAATGTGGGATTTCTCCACAAGGTTAAAAAATAAAACAAATTGCAAAAGTTGTCAAGTGCATTTACCAGGTGTTGGGTCATTGTTTTTTTAAATATTTACAAGTGCTATATGTTCATTTAGCTGATTTTTCAGTTCGAATGAACACTGTGGTATGTTTCCAAGGATGCATTCGTGTTGAGGTTAAGGCAAATGTAAGGCAGGCTGGAGAAACGTCATCACTCAGGCATAATCTGGTACATGAAGGGTGCCAACATAGATACTCATAGAAACCACCAATCGGTTGACTCCATCTCAACCATTGATTGCATAATTGCACCTTGCTAGTTGTTACTCTTCTTACAAGGAAGTTTACTTTTCTTGAGGGAGGAAATTGATAAGTTTGCAGAGCGTGGACTTCCTTCTCTTTCTACATCGATTCTCTTGGCTGCATGAGGAACCTGAATGAGGCTCCTACAAATTCAAGTGCACAGAGGTGTTTAGATGCGCATACAGGTGTTAAGTTGCATATTTAAATGTAAACCTGTAGTGGATGTAATTGTTAAAGCCTAAAGGATGCATCATCATTTTCAAAAACTTTCACTGTTATTTTATTTAAGCAAATGCAGGGTATCATTCAAAGGGAATCGATTTCTTTGGAAAAGAGATTGGTCATTGGCTGAATTTGTGTCTCCCTTGATGATGTGATGACGTTTTCCCTGAAGGTACAGATGAAACTTGTAAAGGATTGGCTTCCAGTTCTTATTACCTGCAGAGATAGTGTTTCCCCTACCCCATCAAATGTGCTAAAGTTTCTTATCAGGATTTGAAAGATGTTTTTCTACAAATAATCTCCACATTGCCAATGCCTGATTCTTGAAGCTTGTTACACCAGTGCCTAAGTTTTTCCACTCAAAATGTGGATGATTGTACTCATTTGGTAACTGTTTTCAATACCTGGTTCTGAAGGGCAAGTCATACTCCACAGATTTTGAATGAAGACTAAAAGGGTCTTATGGAGCAGTCTATAAAGCTAGAGATCGCAAAACTTCAGAACTGGTTGCCATCAAAGTGATCACTTTATGGGAAGGGGAAGAGGGCTATGAGGAGATACGGGGAGAAATTGAAATGCTATAGCAATGTAATCACCTGAATGTATCGAAGATAACAAGCACTGATGGCACAGTTAGATTGCCTTTTAGATGCTTTGGAAGCAATTTCTTCGAATCCACTGTGTAGTTTTATCAGGGTTCATCCTTACAGAGTCAGAGTGCTAGGACTTTGCAACCAATTTGAGCTATTGAAACAGAGATTCATCCTAGAGTTCAAAAATCTTCGGGAAAGGAGAGAAACAAGATTGGAATAAATGGATGCAGCCGTATTGGGAGGTTGGTTTTGTGTGTTGCATTGGATAGGGAAGATATTTAAGTAGTTGTGATCAATGACTCATTCATTGATGCCAAATACATGGCTTACATGTTTAAGTATGATTCAACTCATGCGGTATACAAAGGGAGCTTAAAGATTGTTGATGATAAGACTCTAGAAATTGATGGCCACAAAATTATAAATATGGGTTCTGAAAGCAAGGAAGCATTGTGGAACAACCTTTATATCCATGAGGTTGAAGGATATTTTTTCCAGACAAGTGGCAGACTGTCCCTGTTTTTGGACATCCTTTTGAATACATCTGGCAGTCAAGGCACCAATTCAGCCAGTGCAAAAACAGGCAAATCCAGGACTCGAGGCAGTAGTTGGGAAAGAGGTAATCTAAAGATATTTATCCCAAATTTCATGGAGAAGATGGTATCTTGATCATCATCAGGTCGCAATTTAAATTCATTCATGACAAATGGAAAAGCTTTCCCACATTTCAGGAAGTGGTTAGAACACATTTTCTCCAACTTTTAGTAAATTCTAACAACCTCTAGCATTCGAGGTGCTCAAGTGGCATTTCCATATTTCAAATCATTCTTTGTTAAGTTAGTTCCTAGGAATTAGGCAGTTTAGTGGTTACATGTGTCATTCCATATAACTATTTTCTATTATTAGAAACAGAAAATTAGAGCTCGATTCTTTTGAAGGCTGAGGAATTTTTCTTCTATATATGCACATGTAAAAGATGAAGGGAGGGTTCAACCTGGAAGGAAGTGGTTTTTCTTTGCTGGACTATGGGCCTTGCCATTCCAAAAAGTTTTTTCTGTAATCTCGAAATGATCGATCAGTAATAGGCAAGTTGTTGACAGGATTCTTGTGTCAAGGTGTTGGTGGCATTTCTTTTCTCTGTTAAGTGTTTTTCCAGCTATCATTTCATTTGTTTTCAAATTCTTATTGTCCAAGGAAAATTAATGGAGCAGAATTTATTGGAGAAATACTCTGCATATGGTTCTTGATAATCTTTATGTTTCTCTTCTAAAAGCTCAGTTTAGGAATTCTTAAATGCTCCTTTGCTTGGCTTTTTCCTCCCCTATTTCTTCCTCATTTGACACCATTCAAACTTAATTCAATCCAACATTTCCACTACCTTGCCCTGTGTAGGAGATTTGTCTAGATCTGAGAGTAAATCATATATTTAAGCACAGACCCCATTTTCCCAATGGCCCTCCTTGTTGTCCCAAACCAACCATTTAAAAACCAAAAACCCCAATCCCTCATAACTAGCCTAATATCCTACACCAAACCAAGCTAAATCATATAGAAAGAGCCCTCTCTGAGTCTTGGAGGGATAGATCCAAGACTCCAAGTGGTTGAAATAGTTACCTTTGTCAATTTCTCCCTCAACCTGAGAAATTACAGAGTGATAACATTTTGGTGACCATACTGGGGAACATTCTCCAGAAGTGCACTTCAAGTTCAGATTTGACCTCTAATGGTGAATAGAAGCCAAACACAGAAAGGTTGTACCATTCACCCGGTGACTCCATTGTTCAAAGATCCCGAGCTTCAAAGTTCACGAGCGACTTCACTGCCAACGGATCCAGATTTTAGAACATTGATGATGATTCAAGATGACAGGGTATGTGGTAAATCCTATATCTTGTGAATTCAGGGATGAGTTAGCAGATTTTCAAATTGATGAAGTTTTATTAACAGCCATGTTTCACTATTGGAAATCGAGAAAGTTTTCTCCCGAAGTTAAAATTTGTCTTCTCGAGTTGTTTGCTAAAAGACTTGAAAAGGATATTGAGATCTTGAATACTCATATTCAGTCCTACAATTTCCAAAATCCAAAATTGTTTTATGAGAATCTTACGTCTCCAAAACCAAAAGAGATTGTATTGTCTTTCGATTTTCCGATTGATGAATATTTTGTTTGCAAGCATAAGTCTAAAACTAAACAGTTGCAATCATAGTCTAATATTGAGGATACAAATGGAAAACTCATCCATGTTAAAATGCTAAATGAATTCCTGGAGAATCAACAAATAGATCATATATTTATTGACCCGGTTGCAAATTATATGGAGCTCCTCTTCAGTATAATTGTTCAATCATGTTTTTTCTGCAAGGACCCAAGCCATCACCAGTTTCCATTACATATTCATAGATGATTTTAGGGGCTAAATTTCGCAAATGGGCTAATTTTCCATGGTTTAAAAAAAAAAAGATTCGCTAATTTCCATTTTTTCTAAAAACGATTCGCCCAAATTCTATAGAATAAAATTATTTTACTATATAAAGTTCTTAGAAATTTGAATATTTTTACAAAACTATCGCCAAACATTTTACTTTTTTCATATTAAGGACTAGTAAGATTAGCCCATGTTTCTACATTTTAATATAAATTTCCATCCTTAAAATCATCCCTGTACATATTTCAGTTTTGATTTTCATCAAGCATGATGAGGAAGCCCAATCATGGGATCAACTGTTGGGTTGGATTCATTGGCACTTTTTCATTACCTAATTGAGTAGTAACTGTTAGCAAAGTAGGGTAGGTAGATGTGTGCAAATAAGCTCAGTACTTTGAGCATTTTCCAAGTATTTCTTCAGTTCAACATTTTTCAGATTGCAATTCAACCATCAGATCTCTAGTGTACAGAATTATCAGTTTTAAAATATGTAGCACGAAGTTTCAGTCATTAGTTCTCAATCTAAATTTCAGTTTTCAGTTCATAAATTGGACACCGTTTCCTAATAGGGAAACACCGATCATCAAGTTCCCAGAGTTCGGCGGTTTTAGACACCTCCTTCGGAGCTATCTTCCCCAGGTGGAGCCTTTGTTAGGACCCTATAACTTATAGGGAAAATCAGTATTTTGAATGATATCTATTTTGGGCATATTTTAGGCATAACGCAGATGACCCGTGGTGCATAGCGAAAATGTGAAGGTGGCAGAAAACTCTCAACACTTCTCAACTTTTATCGCAGGTTAATTTGTGGATTTTTGTCAAAAATTTGGTTTTTTAAAGAATCTATGGTCTCTCGGGTTCCTTTGGGGGAAAAATTTAAAACTCATGGTGTGGAGGTAGCTCTTATTTTGAGAGCAAGTTTAATTTTATTTTAGTTTTAAAATTTTGGCAAAAAAATTGACTTTTTAGCTCTCGAGCTTTAATAACAGGGTCTTATTTAGTTCATTTAAATTTATGCCAAAATATTTGGGCCCAAAAGGCCAATCTTCAAATCCTCGAGCCACGCACCTACATCAACAATAACACAAGGTCAAACAGCAACAACATACAAGCCAGCGTCAAAGCACCAGTGCCCAACACAAGTAGTATCCTTGGGCTCACATCGTTGAGTATACAATGCAAATGTTCGCATATGTAAACATTTATAAATTCTCTCTCCTCGTGAATGTGGGATTTTTCCACAAGGTTAAAAAATAAAACAAATTGCAACAACTATCAAGTGCATTTACCAGGTGTCGGGGCATTGTTTTTTTTTATATTTATAGGTGCTAGATGTTCATTTAGCTGAGTTTTCAGTTCGAATGAACACTGAGGTATGTTGCCAAGGATGCATTCGTGTTGAGGTTAATGCAAATGTAAGGCAAGCTGGAGAAACGTCGTCGCTCAGGAATAATTTGGTACATGAATGGCACCAACATAGATACTCATAGAAACCACCAATCGTTCGACTCCATCTCGACCATTGATTGCATAATTGTACCCTACTAGTTGTTTCTCTTCTTACAAGGAAGTTTACTTTTCTTAAGGATGGAAATTAATAATTTTGCAGAGCGTGGACTTCCTTCTCTTGCTAGATCGATTCTCTTGGCCGCATGAGGAACCTGAATGAGGCTCCTGCAAATTCAAGTGTGTAGAGGTGTTTATATGCACATACAGGTGTTAAGTTGCAGATTTAAATGTAAACCTGTAGTGGATGTAATTGTTAAAGCCTAAAGGATGCATCATTGTTTTCAAAAACTTTCACTGTTATTTTATTTAAGCAAATGCAGGGTATCATTCAAAGGGCATCGATTTCTTTGGCGAAGAGATTGGTCGTCGGCTGAAGTTGTGTATCCCTTGATGATGTGATGATGTTTTCCCTTAAGGTACAGATGAAACTTGTAAAGGATTGGCTTCCGGTTCTTATTACCTGCAGAGATAGTGTTTCCCCTACCCCATCAAATTCTCTAAAGTTTCTTATCAGGATTTGGAAGATGTTTTTCTACAAATAATCTCCACATTGCCAATGCCTGATGCTCGATGCTTGTTACAGCAGTGCCTAAGTTTTTCCACTCGAAATGTGGATGATTGTACTCATTTGGTAACTGTTTTCAATACCTGGTTCTGAAGGGAAAGTCATACTCCACAGATTTTTAATGAAGATTAAAAGGGTCTTATGGAGTGGTCTATAAAGCTAGAGATCTCAAAACTTCAGAACTGGTTTTCATCAAAGTGATCACTTTATGTGAAGGGGAAGAGGGCTATGAGGAGATATGGGGAGAAATTGAAATGCTACAGAAATGTAATCACCCGAATGTATCGAAGATAACAAGCACTAATGGCACAGTTAGATTGCCTTTCGGATGCTTTGGAAGCAATTTCTTTGGATCTACTGTGTAGTTTTATCAGGGTTCAGCCTTACAGAGTCAGAGTGCTAGGACTTTGCAACCAATTTGAGCTATTGAAACAAAGATCCATCCTAGAGTTCAAAAATCCTCGGGAAAGGAGAGGAACAAGATTGGAATAAATGGATTCAGTCGTATTGAGAGGTTGGTTTTGTGTGTTGCATTGGATAGGGAAGATATTGAAGTAGTTGTGATCAATGACTCATTCATTGATGCCAAATACATGGCTTACATGTTTAAGTATGATTCAACTCATGCGGTATACAAAGGGAGCTTGAATATTGTTGATGATAAGACTTTGGAAATTGATGGCCACATAATTATAAATATGGGTTCTGAAAGCAAGGCAGCATTATGGAACAACCTTTATATCCATGAGGTTGAAGGAGATTTTTTCCAGACAAGTGGCAGAGTGTCCCTGTTTTTGGACATCCTTTTGAATACAACTGGCAGTCAAGGCACCAATTCAGCCAGTGCAAAATGAGGTAGATCCAGGACTCGAGGAAGTAGTTGGGAAAGAGTTAATCTAAAGATATTTATCCCAGATTTCATGGAGCAGATGGCAGCTCGATCATCCTTAGGTGGAAATTTAAATTCATTCATGACAAATGGAAAAGCTTTCCCACATTTCAGGCAGTGGTTAGAACACAGTTTCTCTAGCTCTCAACAAATTCTAACAACCTCTAGCATTCGAGGTGCTCAAGTGGCATTTCCAGATTTAAAATCACTCTTTGTTAAGTTAGTTCCTAGGAATTAGGCAGTTTAGTGGTTACATGTGTCATTCCATATAATTGTTTTCTATTATTAGAAACAGAAAATTAGAGCTCGAGTCTTTTGAAGGCTGAGGCATTTTTCTTCTATATATGCACGCGTAAAATATGAAGGGAGGGTTCGACCTGGAAGGAAGTGGTTTTTCTTTGCTGGACTATGGGCCTTGCCATTCCAGAAAGTTTTTTTTGTAATCTTGAAATGATCGATCAGTAATAGGCAAGTTGTTGACAGGATTCTTGTGTCAAGGTGTTGGTGGCGTTTCTTTTCTCTGTTAAGTGTTTTTCCAATTATCATTTCATTTGTTTTCAAATTCTTATTGTCAAAAAAAAATTAATAGAGCGGAATTTATTGGAGAAATACTCTGCATATGGTTCTTGATAATCTTTATGTTTCTCTTCTAAAAGCTCAATTTAGGAATTCTTAAATGCTCCTTTACTTGGCTTTTTCCTCCCCTATTTCTTCCTCATTTGACACCATTCAAACTTAATTCAATCCAACATTTCCACTACCTTGCCCTATGTAGGATATTTGTCTAGATCTGAGAGTGAATCATATATTTAAGCACAGACCCAATTTTCCCAATGGCCCTCCTTGTTTTCCCAAACCAACCATTCAAAAAACAAAAACCTCGATCCCTCATAACTAGCCTAATATCCTACGCCAAACCAATCTAAATCATACAAAGAGAGCCCTCTCAAAGTCTTGGAGGGCTAGATCCAAGACTCCAAGCGATTGAAACAATTACCTCTATCAATTTATCCCTCAAAATGATAAATTACAGAGTGATAACACTCTCATGTAGCCCGAATTTTCGAACAACCTCAGCCTCAACAGGTTCGTGACAAACTGAACAACGCGACGTCTCCTGCAAGGCAAGCAGCTCACCAAGATGCAGATTTAGAAAACGCTTTTCCCTCTCCCCCAGGAACTCACCGCAATGGATATCATTGCTTCCTAAGGAGGGAGGATTGATCCAGGTGGATATTGGTGGCCACACACCTTTTCTAACTAGCTCCAAACAGTTTTTTGGAAATTTTGGCAATTTACTATTTTTAGCAGTTTTTAACTTTCGGGGCCATTTTGAGGGCCCAAGTGAAGGTTTTTCTATATCAAGGTTCTTAATGATAATATAAGTCATTATTGGTCCCCCAAAATTAATCTCCTTGGCAATACCTTTCCAACGAGCTATCATACACCTAAAACAAAGATCGTATGCAAAAGTTACGACCCCGGGAAGTGTTTGCACCAACTTACCCAAACGAGGCCCACATGAATTTTGGCGCTTCATCTCCTAGGGTTAGGTTTTTGGATGTCTAGGGTTTTTGTCATTCCAGTTTATTGTAAAAAGGCCTTCAAATCCTCATTGTAATTGTTGGCACCAGACTGAAGTGGAAAGAAGGACGATCATGGGAAAGAAAGCGTGCAGGAAACTAAAGTGACAACTGGAAAAAGATCAGCACGCATGAATGCAAGAGAGCATGCACAAAGTGAAGTGACAGCTGGAGGAATAACAGCATGCACATGGGAGAAAATCCTAGCGTAATAAGGGTTAGGGTTTTGGTAATATTCTGTAAGTGGCTAAAGAGCCCGAATGTAGAAATATAGATACGAAAATATCATATGTGTGTGTTTGTTTGGGTAGTAGTTGTTGTAGTTATTGTTGTTGTTTTTATGTTAGTTCCTATGAAGATTGTGATTGTTATTGAGTGATTTTCTGAGTATTGATGTTGGCTATATGTGAGGGGTTTTAATTGTATGAACCAAGTTTTGTAATCTGTTGAGCAAGAAAGATATGAGGGAAGGTAGATCTGAGGATTAGACCGCAGGCTGCAGAGCCTGGTGCAATCTAGTTCGCCTCGCATAGATCTTACCCACTTTTGCGAAGAACTGTAAGTGCGTGGTGCAGGGAGATCAAGAAATACTATAATCCAAGAGAGAAAAGCCAAATATTTATGGACGTAGCCCAGGAGGGGTGAACCACGGTAACATCTATGTAATATGTTGAATGTTTGCATAGATTTAACTTTTTTCAAGCAATAGATGACTACGATTGATGAATAACCAAATGCATTATTAAAATATGTTTATATTTTGAGTTATATGCATGCGATTCCTGGGAACAAGTAGATTACAGTAACTGTTCACAGAACATGGCCTTAATCAAGAAACCCTTTATCTCCTATTATGTCCTAGGTTGTAAACACCTGAGTCTTATAGTCAACCATCCTTAGTTATCTCGAGTGAGACTGTGCAGTACCTTTCGGGTGCTACATTGCCTTCTGGTTTACCAGGAGAGCCGATAGTTAGAGGCTTTGTTGTAATCCTGAATGACATGAACCCTGGGTCAATAACTCAGATAACCTGAGAAGGGATTCGATTAAAACCAATAAATGGTTCTGTTGTCATATTAAGAGGAACAAGATAAGACTGAATAGATGAGATAGAGTGGACAAGAACCATGGAAGAAGCAATGAGTCATTAGAAGGGAATGTGGAGAACTTGGAACCCCACGAGAGAAGAAATCGAGGGTTGGTTGCGAACTAAAGAGCTAGAGTTTTCACACAAAGACAATAGAAACCCTAGAATCACACCACACAGATACCTGGATAAATACGTGTTTACAGATTTACACAAAATCTTCTTCTGTCATTTTCCACATCTACTACAGGAGTGCATATTAATGTTAACATATAACCACCCAATGAACCGGATTTGACAACTAGATTGGACTCTAGTACATATTTAGCAGCTGCAGCAGGTGAACAACAAATTCACTCGCGCAGTAGACTTTTGGCTTGACAGTATTGTGGCAAGATTCATCACAAAGTTTGCGGTAGACACCGCGAAGTCATATTGTGCAACTGAGCAAGAATTTCTACAAGGAACCAGAGGAAGGTACATTCGATCTCTGTATACTTCTATTAAGATACTTCTATATAACAAAGGTGTAATGACAATGGAATCAAATAGTTAGAATTCCATGTGCGCATGGGGGAAGGGGGGAAGAACTAACAAAAAGAGGAGGAATGGAAGGAGGGAAAGATAAAGAGAAAAAGGAAAAGGAAGCCTTGGACCTGATCTCGATGGATAACGACCAACTAAAGTGGATATTGGTGTCATCAGGAACGACGTGTAGTGGAGAACCCTACCAATATAAGATAAACACCAAGAATAAATCCATAGCCGAAAGGGAGGGCTTGGAAAGCGATGAGGAAGAGGTAGAGGATCTCTGGGCTGTGGAGCAGATTGAGGAAATCCTGTGCACCACATATGAGAGGAAAACAAGAGACCCGAGACTGGGAGGAGAAGACAACCACCCCTTTCGTATCAATGTCAATGTGGAACCCATAAACCCATGTGTGACCAATACACCACACAGAACACCACCGTTTAGGCAACCAAATTTTGGAGGAAGTCCGATAGCAAGAAGAACATATACATAAGGAGAGACAACTGGAGGATCCATTTCAGGTAATCTTAGTCAAGTATCCACAAAGCGCAGAGGAGGCAGTAGCTCAGTACTCAGAATGGAAGGACACGACCCTACTATCAGATTACCAGAATTTCAAGGAGAAGCAGCGGAAGACCCTGAGAAGCATCTATTCATTTGTGCTAAGATCTGGGAAGCAAAGTAGATCACTGATGACAACACCAAACTCGCATAGCTAGAAATCATGCTCAGAGACCGTGCACTAGATTGGTACATGAGTCTAGACACAAACAGTACTCTCAGGATGACAAGGACACTGGAGGACACCAAGAAACTACTAATTAATGATTTCCAGAAGCCGAGCTCAGAGGATCAATATATGAACGAGATGATTGAGATAAGACAGAAACCAGGAGAATCAATATGGGAGATTGATCAGAGATTCAAGTGATTAAAAGAGAAGATAAAATACCTTATGACCAAGATGAAAAATCGGCACCTGTTTCTCAACTCCCTACTCCCACACTTAAAATATCCACTATGACAACAAAAGTTTCAGACACAAGCAGAGGCTTTGCAGGCAGCCTTGCAATTGGAAGAGAATCAGTACCAGCAAATGGACCCGGCTATCAAAGAACTGAAAGAGGATCTGAAGAACTTAACATTTCAATTGAACCAGAATAAGAACAAGGACAAACGAGAATTCGTTTGGTGTACCATATGTAGGATAGAAGGACACCACAAAAATGAATGTCTGGCGTTCACGCAGTATATGGAAACATTCATGCCAAACCCGTTTCCACAAGGGGGATTATGGTACGAACTCTGCAAGAAACCGGGTCATGACACCTACCATTGCATGTTGATGCAGAAATGCCAAACAGTCCCAACGAACTCATATTTCACATTTTGCAAGTCAATGGGCCACGACGACAAATACTGTCAAAATATGGAGTTGATGTGGGAAAGAACCTCAGACCCATACAGGGTACAGGCAAAAATGATGACTGGGCAGGCAACACCATAGTTCACTCAAGCCCCAGCACCATACAACACTATGCAACAACAGTATAATACTATGAAACAACCTTATAATAATGCGTAGCCATAGTACAACCCAACACAGCCCCAGTACAATACCGCACAGTATAATCAGGGACCATAATATAACGCACCACGAGGTGATCGCGCAGCCTATAGAGGAGCAGGACAAGCCAGAGGAGGTTTCGGATGTGGAAGAGGACCAGTCACATGTCACAATTGCTAGCAAACAAGAAATTATGCATGGGAATGCCCACTACCACCATCGACCTATATGTATTGTTGTGCTTCATACCACGATAGAGAGGAATGTCTGACACTACTCGTAAATATCCAGGAAAAAATGAACCAAAATAACCAGAATGTTCAATGGATTTCAGTCGAAGCAAGGGATGACACACGGAACATCAACATAGTCACTTGAGGAGGAACGAGAACAGGAAACGATGCAGTTCAACAGGACCCAACGCAGACCCAATGGGTAAAGAAGCACCTCGACCCCAAGAAGTAGTTCGATGTGCAAAAGGAAAAGAAGATATTTACAGAAGCCCGAAAAAAATTCTAGAAGGAGGACATAGCGCTGACTGCACAACAGAACAAGGAAGCCCTGGAATATGACATGCCACCATCATTGGACCATACCAACAGAACACAACCTAAGGAACGAGTAAGTACTATCAAATACTTTTTGCAATCATGCATCAAAATGTTAAGTGATCCTTTATCTATCAAAGTATTGCAAAACATCCTAGAGAAATGTAGCAGTGAGAGGGAACAAAAGCCAGAACTGAAAACTGTCAACCACCTACACACAAGAAGAAGAACAAGTAGAGAATTTATAATCAATGCTAATATTGGGGATTTCAACATGGGAGATATTATAATAGGTCTAGGATCCGAAGTGAATGTACTACCAAAAACCATATGGAAATGCATGGGAGAACCTACACTAGGATACTCAACTATTCAATTAAACTAACAAATCAACATCGAGTCCTACCAATAGGTAGACTGAAAGGGGTAACCGTCAATCTGGATGGGGTGCGCACCAAGGCAGAATTTGAAGTCATCGAAATAGTAGACGGTACAACACCTTACCCAACGCTACTTGGTCTGGATTGGGTGTTCAACAACCAGGCCATAATTAACTTGAAAACTAGAAAAATGACATTTGAGTCAGGAGACTACAGGGTTATAGCACCACTTGACCCATCAGAAGGCGAGAGGTTCGTAGAACCCACTTTCCTGGATCTAGACAAAATCGGCCAGTTGTATAGAACAACTACAGGCGATGCAGACTATATAAACCCAATTGTAGATGGAATACTCAGTTGGAGAAGCATTACTTCATGCACAATAGACTCAGACACTGGGTTAGAAAAATGGAAGCAAAGACTACACGAAGTATCCACAAGAAGGTGTGCAAGAATAGACCATGCAGTAAGATGGCTTGGTGTAGAAATCAGAGAACCACCCAGTTTTCACGAACTAAATGATTTGGAAACTTTCTTGACACAATACGAAGACAAATTCCTAGAGAACCAGAGACTATTAGCACTAGATTTATCACTAAAATCCACACCCGCAAGATGGTGGGGTGCACACAAAGAGACTATCACAAATTGGTACCAATGCAAACGATTACTGTGCATAAGGTTCGGCGTAGAATAGATATGGAACAACCGACAAAAATATGATGGACTATGAAGGCTAGAAGAATGCTTGGAGGCATGTAAAACACTATGGAAAATGACGCCACCAGAAGAATGGCCTCACCACTTCAGTCATACTTTAGAATGCATACCAGCGAATTGGTATATAGACCAGGAAATGTGAAAAGGAACCAAGACATGGGCAACACTCCAACAGAACCTTACAATCAATTTCTCATTCGAGCATGAGAACCCCAACATAGACACATCCCTGAGATGGATCAGAGATGTCATATTCATTACAGAATCAGAAGTGGAAGTTATCACAGAGGTACAACAATAGAATAAGCATACAGTCAAGGAACTGTTGTCATGCTACCAGGTATAAGGAGAAGCACCAGATGAAGATGATTCACGTGATATTCAGATCGAAGAAGTCGAAGGCGAGAGAGAGGTGGAAGGACCACGCTTAGAATCAAAGGTCATCTCTACACAAATCAATATCAATAAGGTTAACATAGGGACCACCGAGTAGCCCAAAATGGCCAGCATTGGAGATTATTGGGACGAACAGACACTAGAAAGAATCACAGAATTGTTGCACGAATACAGTGACCTTTTTTCCCATAACCTTTACAAAGATGAAAGGAATAGTCGGAGAATTAGGAGAAATGAAGATACCACTCAAACCTGATGCGATACCCATTAAACAACGACCATACAGACTGAACCCCATCTAGAAACAAAAAGTTAAAGATGAGATCGACAAGATGCTCGAGGCATGACCGCCACATCAAGAGAAAGACGTTCAAGGAAGGAGATCTAGTATTGCTCTACGACAGTAAATCGTTGCAGCACCCAGGAAAGCTCAGAATGCATTAGCGAGGACCATATGAGTTAAAATATGTCATGAACGGAGGATATGTACAGTTAAGAGATCTAGCAGACGCAAACCTTAGAGGAATGATCAATGGGAGTTGGCTAAAGTTGTACAAGGATAGTCGACCACCCACCGCACAGTAAAGAATAATAAAAAAAAAGAAACGAAGGAAATGATAACAACCATATCAAAAAAGGAAACAAGCGGGAAAAGCAAAGTCAGCAAAATCAGGCTGACAGGACAGAATGACGCAGAGTTAAAGCAAGGCAAGGACTGATCCGGATTATTTTCGGCACGAAATGAGAGTGGAGATATAATAAAGAAATGCAGAGAGATATCACAGATATTCAATAATATAACAGGAATGTATCATAGATGAAACCATAAAAACATATATACAGTAATACATGATTTCTATTAATGAAATAAATGTACAGAGACTGTAAAAATACAGAGTGAAAGACTCGATAGAATGGTGGAAGCTTATCTCTGAGAAGAGATGTGATGGATACTCGCATTCGCCAGAATATGATTACAATGATGCTATGAAGGAATTTTAACAATAAACCGGAATGCCCAAAACCCTAGAAATCCAAAAACCTAACCCTAGGAGATGAAGTGCCAAAAGTCATGTGGGCCTGTTTGGGTAAGTTGGTGCATCAACTTCCCGGGGTCGTAACTTTTGCATACGATCTTCGTTTTAGGCGTATGATAGCTCATTGGAAAGGTATCATCGAGGATATTCATTTTGGGGGCTCCATAATTCCTTTGGATATCATTGAGAACCTAAATATCGAAAAACCTTCACTTGGGCCCTGAAAATGGCCCCGAAAGTTAAAAACTGCTAAAAATAGTAAATTGCCAAAATTTCCAGAAACTTATTTTGAGCCAGTCAGAAAAGGTTGGTGGCCACTGATATCCACCTGGATAAATCCTCCCTCATTAGGAAGAAATAGTATCCATTCCATTGAGTTCCCAGGGGAGAGGGAAAAGCATTTTCTAAATCTGCATCTTGGTGAGCCGCTTGCCTTGCGGGAGACATCGTGTTGTTCAGTTTGTGGAAGTCTGTCACGAACCTGTTGAGGCTGAGGTTGTTTAAAAAGTCAGGATACATGAGAGGATGATGTGCAGAAGGAATATGTGTGATTTGTTGCAACCTTGTCGACTTGCTTCTATTTGATAGAAGGTGCTTGGGGAGAGGTTGTAGTCGTTACAGTGTTCTTCTGTTCCCCTTTTGAACAGATTGTTAAGAAGCTAAATGTTGCAGTATGAGATACTACCTTGAGGAACTTTTTAGGTGGAACAGTAGTCGGAACTACCTCTAGTATTCTGTAGAGATGACCCCCCAACGTAACAATGACACTACGAGGTCGAGACTCATAAATAACATGACGTCTCCACATATATGGTTGGCCCAAGAGAACATCACAAACATCTAGTGGGGCAACATCAAATAATACCTCATCCTTGAAGCGTTGGATGTCGTATGAAAATCTAAACTGTTGGTTGACACGGAGATCTCATCCTTGGTGAAGCCACCCGATGTTGTATGGATGCGGGTGTGGTGTTGTTGACAATCCCAACTATTTGACGACCTCTGCTGAGATGAGGTTCTTCTGGCTTCTACTATCACCAATAAAATGAAGCAAGGTACCCATCACCCACATCTATGAATGAAAAAGACATTCCCCCTCTTCCAGATCTGTTGGTTCTTCTGGTTGAATTGTTGCAGTCATGACAATAGCAGTGGGGTCTGCGTCAATGATCTGTCCTTTACCAGTATTTTCATAATCAGATTCTGAATGAGGGTTCAGCTCCTTATCTTTGATCTCAACCACCAATGATTGTTTTGAGCGACATTCATCGATGTTGTGACAGGGGATTTTGTGGAAATCGCACCATTTTCTGGTGTCCTTCTTTGTCCTCCCTTGACCCTTATTTTCATGTGGCTTGGAATGGTTTTCAGGAGACTGTTTGTTAGGGTCATATTTTTCATACTTTGTTTTTTGCAGATTTGCAGACCCAAAATCCCATTTGTTCTAGTGCTTAAATTTCTTCTCGATTTTAACAGCATATCGATAACAAGCACTGAGTGATGAGATGTCCAGAAAATCCATTTCAGTTTGGATGTATCTATGTAGAGCCCCACGGTATTTCAAAACCAAATTTCATTTGGAGTCTTTGATACCTAGCTTGGTGTGCAAGGTATGGAAGGTGTTGGTGAACTTCGAAACTTCTTGGCCCCTCTCTTGCCACAGTGTGGTCCATCTCATGTACTAGTCCTCATAGTTTCCAATAGGGTAATATTGTTCATTTACCGCATCCACAAGAAAATCCCAAGTGGGCTCGGCCCCATATATTCCAGACTCCTCTGTGGAACTCTGATCCCAGTAAGTTTTCCACCAATGTTTCTAATGGGGGAGAGCCTTAAGGAGCGCGAAGATGATCTTTTCTCTATCGAAAAAATTGTGAACAGAGAAATAAGTTTCTAACATATTCAACCATTTATCTAGGGCATCCGCATCTATCTGACCTTCAAATATAGTAATATCAAAATTGACATGTACCTTCAAATGCGAGGTGCCTCCAAAGTGGATGCTTGATGAATATGTTCCTGATGCTATCGAGAGGCATTGAATGATGTGGGAAAAATTCTCCATCATTTCATCCCTCTGTCACGTGAGAGCTTGCTCAAGCAACAAACTTATAGTATCATCTGCTCCATCACTTTTCTTTTCTTCTGACATTGAGGGTTTGTTGGGTGTGCGAGAGCGATGGTCCTCAAGACAGACAAACTCGAGACCCAACTTGCTATACTCAGACCTCGTCGGGGACATGCACTGAAAAAATGATCAAGAACAGCCTGCTCTGATACCACTGATCCAGATTATTTTCGGCACGAAAGGACATCGGAGATATAATAAATAAATGCAGAGAGATATTCAATAATATAATATGAATGTATGAGAGATACAACCATAAACACATATATACATTAATACATGATTTCTATTAATGAAATAAATGTACAGAGACTGTACAAATACAGAGTGAAAGACTCGCTAGATTGGTGGCAGCTTATCTCTAAGAAGAGATGTGACGGCTACTCCCATTCGCAAGAAGATCATTACAATGAGGCTCTGAAGGCCCTTTTACAATAAACTAGAATGAAAAAAACCCTACACATCCAAAAACCTAACCCTAGGAGATGAAGCGCCAAAAGTCATGTGGGCCCCGTTGGGTAAGGTGGTGCATCAACTTCCTGGGGTCGTAACTTTTGCATACGATCTTCGTTTTAGGCGTATGATAGATCGTTGGAAAGGTATCATCAATGATATTTATTTTTGGGGCTAAATAATGCCTTCAACTATCATTGAGAACCTCGATATCAAAAATCCTTCACTTGGGCCCTCAAAATGGCCCTAGAAGTTAAAATTTGCTAAAAATAGTAAATTGTCAAAATTTCTAGAAAACTATTTTGAGCCAGTCGGAAAAGGTGGGTGGCCACCGATATCCACATGGATCAATCCTCCCTCCTTATGAATAAATGGTCTCCATTGGGTTGATTTCCCAGGGGAGAGGGAAAAGCATTTTCTAAATCTACATCTTGGTGAGTTGCTTGCCTTGTGGGAGACATCGCGTTGTTCAGTTTGTGGAATTTTGTCATGAACTTGTTGAGGCTGAGGCTCTTTGACAAGTCGAGCTACATGAGAGGACGATGTGCAGAATGAATCTTTTCACTTTTCTACAACCTTTTCAACCAGATTTTATTTGATAGAAGGTGCTTGGGGCGAGGCTATAGTGGTTGCAGTGTCCTTTTGTTCCCCTTTTTAACAGATTGTGAAGAAGCTGGATTTTGCAGTATGAGATACTACCTTGTGGCATTTTTTATGTGGAACAGTAGTCGGAACTACGTCTGGTATTCTGTAGAGATGACCCCCCAACGTAACAATGACACTACAAGGTCGAGACTCATAAACAGCATGGTGTCTCTACATATATGGTTGGCCCAAGAGAACATCACAAACATCCAGTGGGGCAACATCACATAATAACTCATTCTTGAAGGGTTGGATGTCGTATGAAGATCGACACTGTTGGATGACAAGGACATATCATCCTTAGTGAAGCCACCTGATGTTGTATGGTTGTGGGTGTGGTGTTGTCGACAATCCCAACTATTTGATGACCTCTTCTGAGATGAGGTTCTTCTGGATTCCGCTATCAACAATAAAATGAAGTGAAGTCCCCTTCACCCACATCTGTGAATAAAAAAGATGTTCCCCCTCTTCAGGATCTACTGGTTCTTCTGGTTGACTTTTCGCGGTCATGAAAATAGCAGTGGGGTATGTGTCAATTATCTTTCCTTTACCAGTATTTTCATAATCAAATTCTGAATTAGGTTTCGGCTCCCTGTTTTTTATCTCGGCCACAAATGACTGTTTTCAACGACATTGATCGGTGTTGTGTCGTGACCCTTCTTTTCAAGTGGCTTGGAATGGTTTTCAGGAGACTGTTTGTTAGGGTCGTCTTTGTCATAATTTGGTTGTTGCATATTTGTAGACCCAAAATCCCATTTGTCATGGTGCTTAAATTTCTGCTTGATTTTAACAACATATCGATAAGCAGCACCGAGTGATGATATGTCCAGAAAATCCATTTTAGTTTGGATGTATCTGTGTAGAGCCCCACGACATTTCAGAACCAAATGTCGTTCAGAGTCTTTGATACCCATATTGGTGCACAAAGTATGGAAGGTGTTGGTGAACTCTGAAACTGCTTGGCCCCTCTCTTGCCGCATTGTGGTCCATCTCATGTACTGGTCCTCATAGTTTCCAGCAGGGTAATATTGTTCCTTTACCGCATCCACAAAAAAATCCCAAGTGGGCTCAGCCCCATATATTCCAGACTACTCTGTGGAACTATACTCCCAGTAAGTTTCCCACCAATGTTTGGTATGGGGGAGAGCCTTAAGGAGCGCGAATATGATATTTTCTCTGTCGAAAAAATTGTGAACAGAGAAATAACCTTCTAACATATTTAACCATTTATCTAGGGCATTCGTATCTATCTGACCTTCAAGTATAGTAATATCAAAATTGACCTGTGCCTTAAAAGGCGAGGTGCCTCCAAAGTGATCGCTTGATGAAGATGTACCTAATTCTATCGAGATACATTGAAGGATGTGGGAAAAATTATCCACCATGTCGTCCCTCTGTCGCGTGAGAGCTTGCTCAAGCAACAGACTCATAGGATCGTTTGCTCCGTTGTTTTTCTTTTCTTCCACCATTGAGGCTTTCTTGGGTGTGCAAGAGTGAAATTACTCAAGAGAGACAAGCTCGAGACACAACTTTATATACTCGGACCTCATCGGGGACATGCACTAAAAAAACGATCAAGAATAGCATGCTCTGATACCACTGATCCAGATTATTTTCGGCACGAAATGAGAGCGGAGATATAATAAATAAATGCAGAGAGATATCAAAGATATTCAATAATATAACAAGAATGTATCAGATATGCACCCATAAACACAGATATAAAGTAATACACGACTTCTATTAATTAAAGAAATGTACAGAGACTGTAAAAGTACAAAGTGAAAGACTCGCTAGAATGGTGGCATATTATCTCTAAGAAGAGATGTGACGGCTACTCACATTCGAAAGAATATGATTAAAATGAGGCTCTGAAGGCCTTTTTACAATAAACCGAAATGTCAAAAAGTCTAGACATCCAAAAACCTAACCCTAGGAGATGAAGCGCCAAAAGGCATGTGGGCCCTATTTGGGTAAGTTCGTGTATCAACTTCCCGGGGTTGTAACTTTTGCATACGATCTTCGTTTTAGGCGTATGATAGCTCGTTGGAAAGGTATCATCAAGGAGATTAATGTTGGGGGACCAGTTATGCCTTTGGTTATATTTTATAACCTCTATATCGAAAAATCTTCACTTGGGCCCTCAAAATGGTCCCAGAAGTTATAACCTGCTAAAAATAGTAAATTGCCAAAATTTCCAGAAACCTGTTTTGAGCTAGTAAAAAAAGGTGGGTGGCCACTAATATCCACCTGGATCAATCCTCCCTCCTTAGGAAGCAATGGTATCCATTGCGTTGATTTCCCGGGGGAGAGGGAAAAGCATTTTCTAAATCTGCATCTTGGTGAGTTGCTTGCCTTGCAGGAGATGTCACATTGTTCAGTTTGTGGAAGTATTTCACGAACCTGTTAAGGAGAGGCTATTCGACAAGTCGGTCTACATGAGAGGAAGATGTGCAGAAGGAATATTTGCACTTTTCTACAACCTTGTCGACTTTCTTCTGTTTGATAGAAGGTGCTTGCGGAGAGGCTGTAGTGGTTGCAGTGTCCTTTTGTTCCCCTTTTGAACAGATTGTGAAGAAGCTAAATTTTGAAGTATGAGATACTACCTTGCGGCACCTTTTAGGTGGAACAGTAGTCGGAACTACCTCTGGTATTCTGTAGAGATGACCCCCCAATGTAGCAATGACACTACGAGGTCGAGACTCATAAACAACATGACGTCTCCACATATATGGTTGGCCCAAGAGAACATCACAAACATCCAGTGGGGCATCACATAATACCTCATCCTTGAAGAGTTGGATGGTGTATGAAAATCGACACTATTGGCTGACACGGAGATCTCATCCTTAGCGAAGCCACCCGATGTTGTATGGATGCAGCTGTGGTGTTGTCGACAATCCAAACTATTTGACGACCTCTGCTGAGATGAGGTTCTTCTGGCTTCTGCTATCAACAATAAAATGAAGCGGGGTCCCCTTCACCCACATCTGTGAATGAAAAAGATGTTCCCCCTCTTCAGGATTTGTCGGTTCTTCTAGTTGAATTGTCGTGGTCATGACAATAGCAGTGGGGTCTATGTCAATGATCTATCCTTTACCATTATTTTCATAATCAGGGTTCGGCTCCTTGTCTTTGATCTCTTCCACTAATGACTATTTTGAGCGACATTAATCGGTGTTGTGCCAGGGGATTTTGTGAAAATTGTACCATTTTTCGGTGTCCTTCTTTGTCTTCCCGTGACCCTTCTTTTCATGTGGCTTGGAATCGTTTTTGGGAGACTATTTGTTAGGGCTGTCTTTGTCATACTTTGTTTGTTGTAGATTTGCAGACTCGAAATCCTGTTTGTTCTGGTGCTTGAATTTCTACTTGATTTTAACAACATCTCGATAAGAAGCACCGAGTGATGAGATGTCCATAAATTCCATTTCAGTTTGGATGTATCTCTATAGAGCCCCATGATATTTCAGAACCAAATGTCGTTCGGATTCTTTGATACCCATCTTGGTGTGCAAGGTATGGAAGGTTTTGGTGAACTCCAAAACTTCTTGGCCCCTCTCTTGCCACAGTGTGGTCCATCTCATGTACTGGTCCTCATAGTTGCCAACAGAGTAATATTGTTCCTTTACCGCATCCACACAAAAAATCCCAAGTGGGCTTGGCCCCATATATTCTAGACTCCTCTGTGGAACTCTTCTCCCAATAAGTTTCCCACTAATGTTTGACATGGGGTAAAGACTTAAGGAGCACGAATATGATCTTTTCTCTGTCAGAAAAATTGTGAATAGAGAAATAACCTTCTAACAGATTTAACCATTTATCTAGGGCATCCGCATCTATCTGACCTTCAAATATAGGAATATCAAAATTGACATGTACCTTAAAAGGAGAGGTGCCTCCAAAGTCATCACTTGATGAAGATGCACCTGATGTTATCGGGAGGCGTTGAACGATGTGGGAAAAATTCTCCATCATTTCATCCCTCTGTCGCGTGAGAGCTTTCTCAAGCAACAGACTTATAGGATCGTATGCTCCATCATTTTTCTTTTCTTCCACCATTGAGGGTTTCTTGGGTGTGCGAGAGCGATTGTCCTCAAGACAGACAATATCGAGACCCAACTTTCTATACTTGGACCTTGTCGGGGACATGCACTGAAAAATGATCAAGAACAACCTGCTCTAATACCACTGATCCAGATTATTTTCTACACGAAATGAGAGCGGAGATATAATAAATAAATGCAGAGAGATATCGCAGATATTCAATAATATAACAGGAATGTATCAGAGATGCAACCATAAACACATATATACAGTAATACACGATTTCTATTAATGAAAGAAATGTACAGAGACTATAAAAATACAGAGTGAAAGACTCGCTAGATTGGTGGCAGCTTATCTCTGAGAAGAGATGTGACGGCTACTCGCATTCGTAAGAAGATGATTACAATGAGGATCTGAAGGAATTTTTACAATAAACCGGAATGCAAAAAACCCTAGACATCCAAAAACCTAACCCTAGGAGATGAAGCGCCAAAATTCATGTTGGCCCCGTTTGGGTAAGTTGGTGCATCAACTTCCCGGGGTCGTAACTTTTGCATATGATCTTTGTTTTAGGCGTATGATAGCTCATTGGAAATATATCATCAAGGAGATTCATTTTGGGGCATAAATCATGCCTTCAAATATTATTGAGAATCTCTATATCGAAAAACCTTCACTTGGGCCCTCAAAATGTCTCCAGAAGTTAAAAATTGCTAAAAATAGTAAATTGCCAAAATTTCCAGAAAACAGTTTTGAGTCAGTCGAAAAAGGTGGGTGGCCACCGATATGCACATGGATCAATCCTCCCTCCTTAGGGATAAATGGTCTCCATTGTGTTGAGTTCCATATGGAGAGAGAAAATCGTTTTCTAAATCTGCATCTTGGTGAGTTGCTTGCCTTGCGGGAGATGTCACGTTGTTCAGTTTGTGGAAGTCTGTCATGAACCTGTTGAGGCTGAGGTTGTTCGACAAGTCGGGCTACATGAGAGGATGATGTGAAACATGAATATTTTCTCTTTGATGTAACCTTGTTGACCTGATTTTGTTTGATAGAAGGTGCTTGGGGCGAGGTTGTAGTGGTTGTAGTGTCCTTATGTTACCCTTTTGAACAGATTGTGAAGAAGATTAATTTTGCAGTATGAGATACTACCTTGCGGCACTTTTTAGGTTCAATAGTAGTCGGAACTACTTTTGGTATTCTATAGAGATGACCCCCCAACGTAACAATGACACTACGAGGTTGAGACTCATAAACAACATGGTGTCTCCACATATATAGTTGGCCCAAGAGAACATCACAAACATCCAGTGGGGAAAAATCACATAATACCTCATCCTTGAAGGATTGGATGTTGTGTGAAAATCAACATGGTTGGCTGACACAGAGATCTCGTCCTTGGAAAAGCCACTCGATGTTGTATGGTTGCGGGTGTGGTGTTGTTGACAATCCCAACTATTTGACGACCTCTTCTGAGATGAGGTTCTTCTGGATTTCACTATCAACAATAAAATGAAGCAGGGTCCCCTTCACCCATATCTCTGAATGAAAAAGACATTCCCCCTCTTCAGGATCTGTTGGTTCTTCTGGTTGAATTGTCGCGGTTGTGACAATAGCAGTGGCATATGCGTCAATGATCTGTCCTTTACCAGTATTTTCATAATCAGATTTTGAATCAGGGTTCGGCTCCTTGTCTTTGATCTCGGCCACCAATGACTGTTTTGAGCGACATTCATCGGTGTTGTGCCAAGGGATTTTGTGGAAATCGCACCATTTTCCAGTGTCCTTTTTTTCTTCCCGTGACCCTTCTTTTCATGTGGCTTGGAATGGTTTTCAGGAGACTATTTGTTAGGGCCATCTTTGTCATACTTTGGTTGTTGCATATTTGAAGACCCAAAATCCCGTTTGTTTTGGTGCTGAAATTTCTACTCAATTTTATCATCATATCTATAAGCAGCATCGAGTGATGAGATGTCTATAAAATCCATTTCAATTTGGATGTATATGTGTAGATCCCCATGCTATTTCAGAACTAAATGGTATTCAGAGTCTTTGATACCCAGCTTGGTGTGCAAGGTATGGAAGGTGTTGGTGAACTCCGAAACTACTTTGCCCCTCTCTTGCCGTAGTGTGGTCCATCTCATGTACTGGTCCTCGTAGTTGCCAACAGGGTAATATTTTTCCTTTACCACATCCACAAAAAAATCCCAAGTGGGCTCGGCCCCATATATTCCAGACTCCTCTGTGGAACTCTTCTCCCAGTAAGTTTCCCACCAATGTTTGACATGGGGGAGAGCCTTAAGGAGTGCGAAGATGATATTTTCTCTGTCGGAAAAATTGTGAACAGAGGAATAACCTTCTAACAAATTTAACCATTTATCTAGGGCATCTGCATCTATCTGGCCTTCAAATATAGGAATATTAAAATTGACATGTATCTTAAAAGGCGAGGTGCCTCCAAAGTGGCCTCTTGATGAAGATGTTCCTAATGCTATCGCGAGGCGTTGAAGGACATGGGAAAAATTCTCCATCATTTCGTCCCTCTGTCGCGTGAGAGCTTGCTCAAGAAATAGACTTATGGGATCGTCTGCTCCATAGTTTTTCTTTTCTTCCACCATTGAGGGTTTCTTGGGTGTGCGAGATCGATTTTCCTCAAGAGAGACAAGATATAGAACCAAATTTCTATACTCGGACCTCGTTGGGGACATGCACTGAAAAAACGATCAAGAACAACCTGCTCCGATACCACTAATCCGGATTATTTTCGGCACAAAATGAGAGAGAAGATATAATAAAGAAATGCAGAGAGTTATCGTAGATATTCAATAATATAACAAGAATGTATCAAAGATGCAACCATAAACATATATATACAGTAATACATGATTTCTATTAATGAAAGAATTGTACAGAGACTGTAAAAATACAGAGTGAAAGACTCGCTAGAATGGTGGTTGCTTATCTCTGAGAAGAGATGTGACGGCTACTCGCATTCGCAAGAAGATGATCAAAATGATGATATGAAGGCATTTTTACAATAAAATGGAATTCCAAAAACCCTATACATCCAAAAACCTAACCCTAGGAGATGAAGCGCCAAAAGTCATGTGGGCCCCGTTTCGGTAAGTTGGTGCATCAACTTCCCGGTGTCATAACTTTTGCATACGATCTCTGTTTTAGGCGTATGATAGATCATTGGAAAGGTATCATAGAGGAGATTCATTTTGGGGTATCAACCATGCATTTGGATATCATTGAGAACCTCTATATCGAAAAAACTTCACTTGGGCCCTCAAAATGGCCCCGGAAGTTAAAAACTGCTAAAAATAGTAAATTGTCAAAATCTCCAGAAAACTGTTTTGAGCAAGTCGGAAAAGGTGGGTGTCCACCGATATCCACTTAGATCAATCCTCCCTCCTTAGGAATCAATGGTATCCATTGCATTGAGTTCCCAGGGGAGAGGGAAAAGTGTTTTCTAAATCTGCATCTTGGTGAGTTGCTTGCCTTGCGGGAGACGTCGCGTTGTTCGGTTTGTGGAAGTTTGTCACGAACCTATTGAGGCTAAGGTTCTTTGAAAAGTTAGGCTACATGAGTGGATGATGTGCAGAAGGAATTTTTGCACTTTGCTGCAACCTTTTCGACCTACTTCTATTTCATAGAAGTTGCTTGGGACGACAATGTAGTGGTTGCAGTGTCCTTTTGTTCCCCTTTTGAATAAATTGTGAAGAAGATGAATTTTGCAGTATGAGATACTACCTTGTGGCACTTTTTAAGCGAACCATTAGTCGTAATTGCCTCTGGTATTCTATAGAGATTAAACCCTAGTGTAACAATGACACTATGAGGTCGAGACTCATAAACAACATGGTGTCTCCACATATATAGTTGGCCCAAGAAAACATCACAAATATCCAGTGGGGTAAAATCACATAATACCTCATCCTTGAGGGGTTGGATGCCGTATGAAAATCGACACTGTTGGCGGACACAGAGATCTCATCCTTAGCGAAGCCACTTGATGTTGTATGGTTTTGGGTGTGGTGTTGTCAACAATTCCAACTATTTGACTACCTGTGCTGAGATGAGTTTCTTCTGGCTTCAGCTATCAACAATAAAATGAAGCGGGGTCCCCTTCACCCATATCTGTGAATGAAAAATATGTTCCCCCTCTTCAAGATCTGTTGGTTCTTCTGGTTGAATTGTCGCGATCACGAAAATAGAAGTGGCGTCTGCGTCAATGATCTGTCCTTTACCAGTATTTTCAGAATTAGATTTTGAACCAGGGTTCAGCTCCTTGTCTTTGATCTCGACCACCAATGACTATTTTGAGCGACATTCATCAGTGTTGTGCCAAGAGATTTTGTGGAAATCGCACCATTTTTCGGTGTCCTTCTTTGTCTTCCTGTGACCCTTATTTTCATGTGGCTTGGAATGGTTTTCAGGAAACTGTTTGTTAGGGTCATCTTTGTCATACTTTGGTTGTTGCAGATTTGCAGACCCAAAATCTTGTTTGTTTTGGTGCTTAAATTTCTGCTCGATTTTAACAACATATCGATAAGCAGCACCGAGTGATGAGATGTCTATAAAATCCATTTCAGTTTGGATGTATCTATGTATATCCCCATGGTATTTCAGAACCAAATGTCGTTCGGAGTCTTTGATACCCAGCTTGGTGCGTAAGGTAAGGAAGGTGTTGGTAAACTCCGAAACTGCTTGGCCCCTCTCTTGCCGTAGTGTGGTCCATCTCATGTACTGGTCCTCATAGTTTCCAACATGGTAATATTGTTCCTTTACCGCATCCACAAAAAAATCCCAAGTGGGCTTGACCCCATATATTCTAGACTCCTCTGTGGAACTCTTCTCCCAGTAAGTTTCCCACCAATATTTGACATGGTGGAGAGCCTTAAGGAGAACAAAGATGATCTTTTCTCTTGAAAAAAAATTGTGAACAGAGAAATAACCTTCTAACAGATTTAACCATTTATCTAGGGCATCCACATCTATCTGACCTTCGAATATAGGAATATCAAAATTGACCTGTACCTTAAAAGTTGAGGTGCCTCCAAAGTGACCGCTTGATGAAGATGTGCCTGATGCTATCGGGAAGTGTTGAAGGATGTGGGAAAAATTCTCCATCATTTTGTCCCTCTATCGCATGAGAGCTTGCTCAAGCAACAGACTTATGGGATCATCTGCTCTGTTGTTTTTATTTTCTTCCGCCATTGAGGGTTTCTTGGGTGTGCGAGAGAAATTTTCCTCAAGAGAGACAATCTAGAGACCCAAATTTCTATACTCAGACCTCGTCGGGGACATGCACTGAAAAAACGATCAAGAACAACCTGCTCTGATACCACTGATCCGGATTATTTTCGGCACAAAATGAGAGCGGAGATATAATAAAGAAATGCAGTGAGATATCGCAGATATTCAATAATATAACAGGAATGTATCAGAGATGCAACCATAAACACATATATACAGTAATACACAATTTCTATTAATTAAATAAATGTACAAAGACTGTAAAAATACAGTGAAAGACTCGCTAGAATGGTGGCATCTTATCTCTGAGAAGAGATGTGACGGCTACTCGCATTCGCAAGAAGATGATTATAGTGAGGCTCTGAAGGCATTTTTACAATAAACCAGAATGCCAAAAACCCTAGACATCCAAAAACCTAACCCTATGAGATGAAGCACCAAAATTCATGTGGGCCCCGTTTGGGTAAGTTGGTGCATCAACTTCCCGATGTCGTAACTTTTGCATACGATCTCCGTTTTAGGCGTATGATAGCTCATTGGAAAGGTATCATCAAGGAGATTCATTTTGGGGGCTCAATAATTTTTTATTCTATCATTTAAAACATTGATATCGAAAAACCTTCACTTGGGCCCTCAAAATGGCCCCAGAAGTTAAAAACTGCTAAAAGTATTAAATTGCTAAAATTTCCAGAAAACTGTTTTGAGCTAGTCGGAAAAGGTGGGTGGCCACCGATATCCACTTGGATCAATCCTCCCTCCTTAGGAATAAATTCTATATATTGCGTTGAGTTCCCTATGGAGAGGGAAAAGAGTTTTCTAAATCTGCATCTTGGTGAGCTGCTTGCCTTGTGGGAGACGTCGCATAGTTCAGTTTGTGGAAGTCTGTCACGAACCTGTTGAGGCTGAGGCTATTCGACAATTCAAGATACATGAGAGGATGATGTGAATAAGAAATATTTTCTTTTTTTTGCAACCTTGTCAGCCTGCTTATGTTTGATAGAAGGTGCTTGGGGCGAGGCTGTAGTGGTTCCAGTGTCCTTATGTTCCCCTTTTGAAAGGATTGTGAAGAAGTCAAATTTTGTAGTATGAGATACTACCTTGTGGAACTTTTTAGGTGGATTAGTAGTCGGAACTACCTCTGGTATTCTATAGATATGACCCCCCAACGTAACAATGACACTACAAGGTCGAGACTCATAAATAGCATGGCATCTCCACATATATGGTTGGCCCAAGAGAACATCACAAACATCCAGTGGGGAAAAATCACATAATAGCTCATCCTTGAAGGGTTGGATGCCGTATGAAAATTGACACTGTTGGCTAACACAGAGATCTCATCCTTGGCGAAGACACCCGATGGTGTATGTCTGCGGGTGGGGTGTTGTCGACAATCCCAACTATTTGACGACCTATGCTAAGATGAGGTTCTTATGGCTACCGCTCTCAACAATAAAATGAAGTGGGGTCCCCTTCACCCACATCTGTGAATGAAAAAGACATTCCCCCTCTTCAGGATCTGCTAGTTCTTCTGGTTGAATTTTCGCGGTTGCGACAATAGCAGTGGGGTATGCGTCAATGATCTGTCCTTTACTAGTATTTTCATAATCAGATTCTGAATCAGGGTTTGTCTCCTTGTCTTTGATCTCAACCACCAATGACCGTTTTGAGCGACATTCATCGGTGTTGTGCCAAGGGCATTTGTGGAAATCACACATTTTTTCGGTGTCCTTCTTTGTCTTCTCGTGACCCTTATTTTCATGTGGATTGGAATGGTTTTCGGGAGACCTTTTGTTAGCGTCGTCTTTATCATACTTTGGTTGTTGCAGATTTGCAGACCCGAAATCCTATTTGTTCTAGTGCTTAAATTTCTACTCAATTTTAACAGCATATCAATAAGCAGCACCGAGTGATGAGATGTCTAGAAAATCCATTTCAGTTTGGATGTATATGTGTATAGCCCCACGGTATTTTAGAACCAAATGTCATTTGGAGTCTTTGATACCCAGCTTGGTGCGTAAGGTATGGAAGGTGTTGGTGAACTCTAAAATTGCTTGGCCCCTCTCTTGCTATAGTGTGGTCCATCTCATGTATTGGTCCTCATAGTTGCCAACAGGGTAATATTTTTCCTTTACCGCATCTACAAAAAAATCCCAAGTGGGCTCAGCCCCATATATTCCAGACTCCTCTATGGAACTCTACTCCCAGTAGGTTTCCTACCAATTTTTGACATGGGGGAGAGCCTTAAGGAGTGCGAAGATGATCTTTTCTCTGTCGGAAAAATTGTGAACAAAGAAATAACCTTCTAACAAATTTAACCATTTATCTAGGGCATTTGCATCTATCTGACCTTCAAATATAGGAATATCAAAATTGACTTGTACCTGAAAAGGCAAGGTGCCTCCAAAGTGGTCGCTTGATGAATATGTGCCTAATGCTATCGGGAGGCATTGAAGGATGTGGGAAAAATTCTCCATCATTTCATCCCTCTGTCGCGTGAGAGCTTGCTCAAGCAACAAACTTATAGGATCGTCTACTCCGTTGTTTTTATTTTCTTCCACCATTGAGGTTTTCTTGGGTGTGTGAGAGAGATTTTCCTCAAGAGAGACAAGCTAGAGACCCAACTTTCTATACTCGGACCTCGTTGGGGACATGCACTGAAAAAATGATCAAGAACAGCCTGCTCTGATACCACTGATCTGGATTATTTTCGACACGAAATGAGAGCAGAGATATAATAAATAAATGCAGAGAGATATCACAGATATTCAATAATATAACAGGAATGTATCAGATATGCAACCAAAAACACAGATATACAGTAATACATGATTTCTATTAATGAAATAAATGTACAGAGACTGTAAAAATACAGAGTGAAAGACTCGCTAGATTGGTGGCATCTTATCTTTGAGAAGAGATGTGATGGCTACTCACATTCATAAGAAGATTATTACAATGAGGCTCTAAAGGAATTTTTACAATAAAACATAATTCCAAAAACCCTAGACATCTAAAAACCTAACCCTCGAAGATGAAGCACCAAAAGTCATGTGGGCCCCGTTAGGATAAGTTGGTCCATCAACTTCCCGGGGTCGTAACGTTTGCATACGATATCCATTTTAGGCGTATGATAGCTCGTTGGAAAGGTATCATAGAGGAGATTCATTTTAGGGGCTCGATCATGCCTTCGGCTATCATTGAGATCCTCAATATAGAAAAATATTCACTTGGTCCCTCTAAATGGCCCCGAAAGTTAAAAACTGCTAAAAATAGTAAATTGCCAAAATTTCCAGAAAACGTTTTTTGAACCAGTAAGAAAAGGTGGGTGGCCACCGATATCCACTTGGATCAATCCTCCCTTCTTAGGAATAAATGTCCTCCATTGCATTAATTTCCTGAGGGAGAGGGAAAAGCGTTTTCTAAATCTGCATCTTGGTGAGCTACTTGCCTTGTAGGAGATGTCGCGTTGTTCAGTTTGTGGAAGTCTGTCACGAAGCTATTGAGGTTGAGGTTGTTAGATAAGTCGGGCTACATGAGACGACGATGTGCATAAGGAATCTTTGCACTTTGTTGCAACCTTGTCTACCTGCTTCTATTTGATAGAAGGTGCTTGGGGCGAGGCTATAGTGGTTGCAGTGTCCTTCTGTTCCCCTTTTGAACAGATTGTGAAGAAGCTGAATTTTGCAGTATGAGATACTACCTTGCGACATTTTTTAGGTGGAATAGTAGTCAGAACTACCTCTGGTATTCTGTAGAGATGACCCCCCAACGTAACAATGACACTACGAGGTCGAGACTCATAAACAGCATGGCGTCTCCACATACATGGTTGGCCCATGAGAACATCACAAAAATCCAGTGGGGAAACATCACATAATACCTCATCCTTGAAGGGTTGGATGTCGTATGAAAATCGACATTGTTGGCTGACAAAGTGATCTCATCCTTGGCGAAGCCACCCGATTATGTATGGTTGTAGGTGTGGTGTTGTTGACAATCCCAACTATTTGATGACCTCTACTTAGATGAGGTTCTTCTGGATTCTGCTATCAACAACAAAATGAAGCAGGGTCCCCTTCACCCACATCTGTGAATGAAAAATATGTTCCCCCTCTTCAAGATCCGTTGGTTCTTCTGGTTGAATTGTCGTGGTCACGATAATAGCAGTGGGGTCTGCATCAATGATCTGTCATTTACTAGTATTTTCGTAATCATATTCTGAATCAGGTTTCGGCTCCTTGTCTTTGATCTTGGCCACCAATGACTGTTTTGAGAAACATTCATCAGTGTTGTGCCAGGGGATTTTGTGGAAATTGCACCATTTTTCGGTGTCCTTCTTTGTCTTCTCGTGACCGTTATTTTCATGTGGCTTGGAATGGTTTTCAGGAGACTGTTTGTTAGGGTCATATTTTTCATACTTTGGTTGTTTCATATTTTCAAACCCGAAATCTCGTTTGTTCTGGTGATTAATTTTTTGCTCGATTTTAGCAACATATCGATAAGTAGCACCGAGTGATGAGATGTCCAGAAAATCCATTTCAGTTTGGATGTATCTGTGTATAGCCCCACGGTACTTCAGAACCAAATGTCGTTCGGAATCTTTGATACCCATCTTGGTGCGCAAGGTATGGAAGGTGTTGGTGAACTCTGAAACTTCTTGGCCCCTCTCTTGCCACAGTGTGGTCGATCTCATGTACTGGTCCTCATATTTTCCAATAGGGTAATATTGTTCCTTTACCGCATCCATAAAAAAATCCCAAGTGGGCTCAGCCCCATAATTCCAAACACCTCTGTGGAACTCTGCTCCCAATAAGTTTCCCACCAATTTTTGACATGGGGGAGAGCCTTAAGGAGCGTGAAGATGATATTTTATCTGTTGAAAAATTGTCACAGAGAAATAACCTTCTAACAGATTTAACCATTTATCTAAGGCATCCACATCTATATGACCTTCAAATATAGGAATATCAAAATTGACATGTACCTTAAAAGGCGAGGTGCCTCCAAAGTGGTCGCTTAATGAAGATGCGTCTGATGTTATCGGGAGGCGTTGAAGGATGTGGGAAAAATTCTCCATCATTTCGCCCCTCTGTCGCGTGAGAGTTTGCTCAAGCAACAGACTTATAGGATCGTCTGCTCTGTCATTTTTCTTTTTTTCTGCCATTGAGGGTTTATTGGTTGTGTGAGAGCGATTTTCCTCAAGAGAGATAAGCTCGAGACCCAACTTGCTATACCTGGACATCGTCGGGGACATGCACTAAAAAAACGATCAAGAACAGCCTGCTCTGATACCACTGAGCGGAGATATAATAAATAAATGCAAAGAGATATCACAGATATTCAATAATATAACATGAATGTATCATAAATGCAACCATAAACACAGATATACAGTAATACATTATTCTAATAATGAAAGAAATGTGCAGAGACTATAAAAATACAGAGTGAAAGACTCGCTAGAATGGTGGCAGCTTATCTCTGAGAAGAGATGTGATGGCTACTCGCATTCGTAAGAATATGATTACTATTGGTTTTAATCGACTCCCTTCTCAGGTTATCTGAGTTATTGACCTACGGTTCATGTCATTTGAGATTCCAACAAAGCCTCTAACTATCGGCCCTCCTGGTAAACCAGGAGGCAACGCAGCAACCGTAAGGTACTGCGCAGTCTCACTCGAGATAGCTAAGGATGGTTGATTGTAAGACTCAGGTGTTTACAGCCTAGGACATAGTAGGAGATAAAGGATTTCTTGATTAAGGCCATGTTCTGCGAACTGTTACTATAATCTACTTGTTCCCAGGAATCGCATGCATATAACTCAAAATATAAACAGATTTTAATAATGTGTTTGGTTATTAATCAATCGTAGTCATATATTGCTTGAAAGAAGTTAAAGTTATGCAAACATTCAACATATTACAGAAATGTTACCATGGTTCACCCACCTGGGCTACGTCCACAAATATTTTTCTCTTAGCTCTTGTATTATAGTAGTTCTAGATCTCCTTGCGCCACACGCTTACAGTTCTCCACAAAAGCGGGTAAGAGCTATGTGAGGCGAACTAGATCGCACCAGGCTCTACAGCCTGTGGTCTAATCCTTAGATCTACCTTCCCTCATATCTTTCTTTCTCAACATCTTACAAAACTTTGTTCATACAATTCAAAATCCTCAGGTATTTCCAACAGAAATACTTGGAAAAATCACTCAATAACAATCGCAATCTTCATAGGAACTAACATAAAAACAACAACGATAAATACAACAACTACTACCCAAAGAAACACACACATATGATACTTTCGTATCTATATTTATGCATTTTGGGCTCTTCAGCCACTTACATAATATTACCAATACCCTAACCCTTCTTACGCTAGTTTTTTCTCCCATGCGCATGTTGTTCTTCCTCCAATTATCGCTTCCCATTGTGCACGCTTTCTTGCATTCCCACGTGCTAATCTTTTTCCAGTTGTCACTTTAGTTTCCTGCATGCTTTCTTTCCCATGATCGTCCTTCTTTCCACTTAGTCTGGCTGCCAACAGGCCCCCAAAACTGACATGTGACTCGTCCCGAGTCACCTAATTGCATTGTGCTTCCTCGATCTCCCTGGTGATCGTCTGGAACTTCTCCTGCAATTCTGTTGCTTTTGTCAGTGCCTGCGCAGTTTTCTCCTTGATAATATCGACCGTTTGTGCTGCTACTTATTCATTGATTAGTCCTAAAAATTCCAGCTGAGTCTGTGCAGACTGTGTTCTGGATTCTTCTTCCTGCTCTAGTATTGCTGCTATCCATTCCTGCAACGGTTCTATTTGAGCCTGACGCTCATGTTTTCGTGTTTGCACAGTGAGAAGTTATGCATGTAACTTATTTAACTCTTGTGTTCCCTTGACCTGTTCTGGGATGGGGATGGTTTTCTATTGCTTCTTGAATTCTTGGATAGTTGCATTGATCCTTTCCTCCTCCTTGTCCCATTGTTGGACCTGTGGGTCCTCTTCCAGCTTTGTCCAGAGTTGCGCTTCTTTATCCAACAAGTCGACTGTTGTGCTGACCTATTTTTCCAGATCCTGTAGTTGCATTGCTCCTTCCTGCTTCCTCTGCACATTTACTGCTGGTGGAGTGGTTGGTATAATTTGTCCACGGAGAGTCTTGATCTCCTTCTGATACTGATTAATTGCCTGCGCAATCTGATCAATCTTTTCTTCCACTGGGAGTTCACTTCCTTGCGCAGTAGTTGGGAGTTTCTCAAAAATGTCTTTCACTCTGTGTTCCAACTCATTCCTGTGTTATTTTTCCTCCTACATTTCATATTTGGCCTGTGCGCAAACTGTTTCCAGTGTTTCCTGCTTCTTTGTTTCGTGTTGTAGCTCGACCACGTTTTTATGTGCTCGAGACTGTATCTCATGGTCGACGTGAACCTACAATTGGTATAAGGCCTTTGCTGGCATCCGTGTTAGGACCAACTAAATCTGATCCAACTCCTTTAGTGGTGTCTGTCCCACAATCTCATCCATTCATAGCATGCTCGACTTTATGTAAACCATGGAATGTGGTTTCATAAGAACTGAGTCGCGTTATCCTACCTCCATTCTTTGTGTGGTCTGTGCACTCAATGGAATTGTGCCTCTGCTGCTACTTGTAATATGTGCTTCTCCAAATTTCTTCAGGAGTTGCCCCATTTATGCCAGCTCCTTCTGCAGTTTATCCCTGTGGTGCGTTGCATGATCAAATTCCTCTGTGAGACAATCCTGGACCATTCTGGCAATCATCTCATCATCGTCCTCTCTGATTATGTATTTTGGGAGTGATCGTTGTACCTTTGATTTCTTACGCGCACCTATTTCCTGTACCGTTGGTCTCTTAGTTCCCCCTATTTCCTATGTGATGGGGTTCGTCGCAGTTTCATGTGCTCCCTTAGTCGAGTTCTACTGTGCATTGGTTGGATGAGTGGTTTTTGTTCTCCCCTTATGGGTCCTTGGCTGCTCTGAGCCACCCTCTATCTGAGTTAACTTGATTTGGCCCGTTCTTGGTTTCTTGGGTACGGGGACTTGTGGAGGTTGTGTTTACAGCTGCAGAACCACTCCTTCTATTGTTTGTCCCGGTACTTCTCTAGGTATGGTTGGGATATTCCATTCATCTGGCCACTCATGGATGATCATCTTGATGTCTCCCTCGGTGATGCAATAGCGCATCTGTAGTCACTATTTATGTGGGTCCTATCTCGGTTGTATCCACATGGCTTGTCATCTAGCCCAAAAATTGGCGATGCCCCTGAATTGCGTGATAGCCTCTGGTGTTATCCTCCATGCTCGGTTGATTGCTTCCTGTATTTCCCATAGGTAAGATTCAAGTATAATTCCATTTCCCTTCTTATGCTTGCAAAGTGGTGTGGATTTCAAGATGCGATATCTCGCTCCTCCTGGTTGTGGTGTGGTATAGAAGATCACGTAGTGTAGTTCTTTCCATCCCATGAAAGCGATGAGAGTAAGAAGCCATGAGTAGTGAAACTCTGTACTTACTTCTTGCATGTCTTAACAGTCGATTTGGAATAATTTTGACAGATATGGCTCCCAACTCATGAAGGTGCCTTCTGCGCACTGGGCTGCAACTGCGATAACTCATGCTCGTACTTCATCTTTAAGGCATTTTATTAGCAGTTTGCATGCTAAGATATTTTCTCCCAGTTGTGTCACGGCATCATTAATTCGCCTGATTATAATGCCTCTTATTCCCCTGTCGGTGCCATATTTCTTCTTCATTTCTTCTGCCAATGCTTTTTCCTTGGACGTGTCGTCCAGTATCAGCACGAGATCCATACCTCAGATGGGTAGTCCTGTAATTTGCCTAATGAGTTCAATAGTTATGGAGACAGGTTTATCCAGCCATACATCCCCTCCATGCGTAACTGCTAACAGTTGTTTGACGCATGCTGTCGCATATTGGCCTCTACCAAAGTGTGGTATCTTCAGCAATCCTAAGATTCTGGTTCTGTCTAGTCCGGTTTCCCACTTGCATGGCTTAGTGATAGTTCCTCCGAAAGGGTTCATGGCTATTGTCTTTGAAAATACTTGTGGTCCAAGCTCTGGATATTTTATTTCATCTGCTACGTCATGGTCAGAAAACTTGAGCTTCCCGACATGACCCAGTAGTTGCGAGTCCACCTGTATGCCTTCTGGTGTGCGAGGCAACACAATCTTTGCAGCTGGTCTCTTTCAAGGTGAGCTCGGTATCTGAATCTTGTATTTCGACTGTGTTGGCTAATTTGAAGTTCCAGCAGCTTCTAGTTTCTCCTTCTCCATCCATTATTCCCAAGATTTACCCATTTCGCCAATCAGCTAGTCTGAAAAAGAAAAGTCTAGGATGGGTATTTTTGGAGCCTCTGGTTGGATCTCTACTTCTGGGTTCTGTGTGCTTCCGTTTATTTCCATGGTTGCTTCATCATTTTCTAGCTGTCCTTCCTGATGAGTTCCTACTGCTTGGTTCTGAAGCTCCTGCACTGTTGTTGGCGTATCCTCTTTTATGGTTTTCGCTTGGGGTTGTGGGATCTCTTCCTGGATCAGTGTTGATTTGACTGGAATATCCTCCAGCGACGGGATTTTTTCAATATCAATGATCTCCAGTGGTTGTTGCTCGTTTTCTTCCCGTGTTCCTTGTGACCTAGTTTGAACCCTAGTTGATCTGACTGTTTGGCCTAGTTCTGTGAAATTTGGTGGTGCCATACTGGTGTTTGTCGAATGTTTGTTTAGTTCAAATAGCTCGGATAAGCTTTGCGATATCTCTCTATGCGTTTGGGATGTTATTTCTATTTCTTTGTTCTTCTTTTGAAAATAGACTAATTGTTTCTATGCTCGTGTGTTGTATGGGTGTCCCATGAGGCTTGTTGAGGACGCTTCCTACCTTGTGTGATTAATGCACCATAAGTGTGGGTTCACTGCATCCGTGGTGGTTTTGTACCTGCCCTTATGGCTACTTTTTCATCGCCAGTTGGCACGTTTAGTGTGATATCCCATACATCCTTTCCTTGCTTTAATTCTGCCTCATGATGTCCTTTCAGTGTGCTTTTGCTGACTTTCCTTTTCCCTCTTGTTTCCCTTTCCGATATGGTCGTTGTCTTTTCCCTCTTTTATTTTTATTTTTTTTTAACTGCACGATGAGTAGTCAACTATATTTGTATAGCTTCAGTTGGCTCCCATTGATCATTCCTCTGAGGTCTACGCCTGCTATATCTTTCAACTGTATAGCTCCTCTGTCTATGACATCTTTTACCTTGTATGGTCTTAGCCAATGCATCCTCAGCTTCCCAGGGTGTTGTCGCGCTTTACTGTCATAGAGCAATACTAGATCTCCTTCCTTGAACATCTTTCTCTTGATGTGGTGGTCGTGCCATGCTTTATCCCTCACTTTATGTACTTGTTGATGGAATCCTGCCAAGATTCGGTCTTCCTCCATTGATAGTAATTGATCCATTCATTCCTGGACTACGCCTCATTCTGTCATTTGTGTGATAGTTGCTACACGTAGACTAGGTATTATAAATTCTAATGGTACTACTGCTTCTTGACCATAGACCAGTTTAAATGGTGTGTGACCTGTCAACTTTTTGCATGTATTCCTATATGCCCATAGTACTGCTGGTACCTTGAGATCCCAATCGTCCCTGTTGACATTACATATATTCGTCAGGGCATTCTCTAGAATTTTGTTGAAGGCTTCTACCATTCCATTAGCCTGTGGATGATACGGTGTGCTTTTTTGGTGATGAACTTTGAATTCTTAAAGAATCACTTGGATGGTGTTGTTGATAAAGTGCGTTCCTTGGTTGCTCATCAGAAATCTTGGGCACCCAAATATAGTAATTACCTGTTCGAAAAGAAAGTGGTCAGTTGTCTTTGTGCTGGAATCTTTTACTGGTGTGGCTTCCACCCATCTCGTTAAGTATTCCGTCGTGGTGATAATGTATCTCACCCCTGTTCTCTTGGCGGGTGGGTTAATGGGTCCCACAAAGTCTATTGTCCATTTTTCAAATTCCTGAAGTGTCACTTGCGGTCGTAGTGGCATCTCATCCCTTATGTTGGGTTTGTCAACTCGTTGACAGACATCGCATTGCTGACAATATTCTTTCGAGTCTCGATGGATCATTGGCCACCATAATCCTATGCGTAGTACCTTCTGCATGGCAGTTTTTCCTGCATAATTCCCTCTATTATTCCTTCATGGGATTATGCTAAAATTCTTGGTCGTCTGTGGTCTAGTACGTATCATCGTAAGATGCTATCTGCACCCATTTTGTATAGATGCCCTGCAATCAGTTGATAGGCAGTTGCACGGACTACGAGGTTCTTTTTTTGCGCAGTGGTATATCCCTGTGGCACAGTACCTGTGCTCAAGTACTAGATGATCTCTGTGAACTAATCGTCAGCGATCTGTACTAAGAATAGTTGTGCATCTAGAAATTTGTCTTCTAAATTCATTGGTTCCTGTCCATTTCTGACCCTCGATAGGTGGTCAGGTCATACATTCAATTTTCCTGGTTTAACTATTACCTCAAAGTTGAATTCTTGAAATAGAAATATCCATTGATAGACTCTCCCCCCCAACACTAGCTTGTTGACTAGGTATTTCAGGGCTGAGTGATCTGTAAACATCTTAAAGTGTTTTCCTAATAGCTAATGTATGTATTTTTGTAGTGCATAAACCATATCTAGGCCTTCTCTTTCTTTCATGTTATAATTTTGTTCTGAATTTAATAATTTTTTGCTTGCGAACACTATCGGGTGATCCAAGTCTCCTTCTCTTGGTTGCGCTAAGATAGCTCCAAGTTCTATCATTGATGCATCTACATGTACATGGAATGTCTTCTCCCAATCTGGAAATACCAATATTGGTGTGGTGACCATCTTTTCCTTCAGGTTATCTAGACTGTGTTGGCACTCGTTGTTCCATTGATACTTTGTATCCTTCCTTAACAGTTTTTCCATTGGCACTGTAATCTGTGTATAGCCTTTGATGAATTTCCTATAATATCACGTATATCCTACTATTTCTCTTAGTTGGCGGACTATTTTTGGTGCTGGTAGGTTAACAATGACTACAATTTTGGTCGGAAACACTAGCAAACCCTATTTTCATACTATGTGTCCCAATAGTATCCCAAATGGTGTTCCAAAGATGCATTTCTTGATATTCAATGATATCTGGCATTGTCTGCATCATTCTAACATCATTCTTAAACCTCCACATGGGTTTTTAGTAAGCTATACACTGTCCAATCATCCATGTATACTTCAAGGAATTGATGGATGAATTCCTTAAATGCTGCGATGACCACTCTAGAAAATATCGCAAGTGCATTCTTTAGTCCGAATAGCATGACTGTATACTGATAAGATCATCATTATGTCGTGAATGTGGTGTTGTGTCTATCCTCATGTGCTATCTTAATCTGATGATATCCTGAGAATCCATCGGTGAATGAGTAGGCTTCGTGGCCTCCTACGTTCTTGAGTACTTCATCAGTGAACGGTGTGGGGAATGGGTCGTGTAGGCATGCATCGTTCAACTTCCTCAAGTCGACACAAATCCTGATCCCTCTTCCATGTTTCTTGTCCTGTACTACCATCAGGCTTATCAATTCTGATTCTTCGACTAGTTCGATGATTCCGGCCTCATTCATCCTATCGATCTCATCTTTATCTTTCTGTTTATATATGGGATTCAATCTATATGGTCGTTTTTTAATGGGTCTCGCATCAGGTCTAAGTGGTATATTCATTTCTCCTAATTCTTTGGCTATGCATTTCATCTCTGTAAAGGTTGTGGGAAAAAGTTCATTGTATTCGTGCAACAATTCTTTGATGCTTTCTAGTGTCTGTTTGTCCCAGTAATCTCCAATGCTGACCATTTTTGGCTGCTCAGTGGTCCCTATGTTAACCTTCTTTATATTGATTGGCACAGATATGACCTCTGACTCTAAGGATGGTCCTTCCGCATCTCTCTCTCCTTCAACTTCTTCTATCTGAATATCACGTGGATCATATTCATCTGTTGCTTCCTCATGTATGTGGTAGCATGACAGTAGATCCTTGACTGTCTTCTTATTTCGCTGTTGTACCTCTATGATAGATTATACTTCCGGTTCTTTAATGAATATGACGTTTCTGATATGTTTCAGGGCCACATCTATGTTGGGATTCTCATGCTCGAATGATAAAGTGACTGTAAAGTTCTTTTGGAGTGTCTCCCATGTCTTGGTTCCTGTACGCATTTCCTAGTTCGTATACCAATTCATCTGTATGCCCTCTAGAGTATGAATGAAGTGGTGAGACCATTCCTCTGGTGGCGTCATTTTCCATAGCGTTTTACACTCCTCCAAGTGTTCTACTGGTGTTCCTAGTCTTTCATATTTATGTTGCTTGTTACTTGTATGTTCTGCGTCGAACCTTATGCGTAGTAATCTCTTACATTGGTACCAATCTATGATAGTTTCTTTGTGTGCACCCCACCATATTGCGGGTGTAGCCTTTAGTGCTATTTCCAAGGCTAGAAATATCTGGTTTTCTAATACTTCGTCTTCATATTATGTCAAGAAAGTTTCCAAATCATTTAGCCCGTGAAAACTGGGTGGTTCTCTGATTTCTGTGCCAATCCACCTTACTGCGCAGTCTATTCTGGCACACCTTCTCATGGATACTTCGTGTAGTCTTTGTTGGCAGTTTTCTAACCTAGTGTCTGAGTCTGCTGTACATAAAGTAATTCTTCACCAACTGAGTACCCTGTCTGCAGTTGGGTTTATGTAGTCTGCATCGCGCACAGTTTTTCTGTACAACTGGCTGATCTCTTCTAAATCTATAAAAGTGGGTTCTACAAACTTCTCGCCTTCTAATGGGTCGAGCGGGGCTATGACCATGTAGTTCCCCGAATCAAATGTCATTTTCTGTTTTTTAAGTTGATTATGGCTTGGTTATCGAACGCTCAATCCAGACCAAGTAGCATCAGGAAAGGTGTGGTGTCGTCTACTATTTTGATGACTTCAAAGTTTGTCGTAGTGCGCACACCATCTAGATCTACCGTCACTCCTTTCAGTCTACCTATTGGTAGGACTCTATGTTGGTTTGCTATCTTTAATTGAATAGTTGAGTATCCTAGTGTAGGTTCTCCCATACATTGCCATGTATCTTTTGGTAGTAAATTCACTTCGGATCCTAAATCTAGTATAATATCTCCCATATTGAAATCCCCAATGTTAGCATTTAGTCTAAATTCCCTACTTGTTCTTCTTCTTGTGTGTAGGTGGTTGACAGTTTTCAATTATGGCTTATGTTTCATCTCGTTGCTACATTTTTCTAGGATGTTTTGCAATATTTTGACAGATGAAGGATCACTTAACATTTTGAGGCATGATTGCAAAAATTCTTTGATAGTACTTACTTGTTCCTTGGGTTGTATTATGTTGGTATGGTCCAGTGATGGTGGCATTTCATATTCTGGAGCTTCATTTCTCTATTGTGTAGTCGGTGCAACATTCTCCTTCTGGAATTATTGTTGGGATTCTGTAAAGATCTTATTCCCCTTATGTGTGTCGAACTTCTTCTTGGGGTCAGTGTTCTTCTTTACCCATTGGTTCTGCGCTGGTTCTTGTCAAACTGCGTCATTTCTTGTTTTCATTCCTCCTCGAGTGACTATGTTGATGTTTCATCCGTCATCCCTTGCTTTGACTGAAATCCACTGAATATTCTGGTTATTTTGATTCCTTTTTTCCTGGATATTTACAAGTAATGTCGGGAATTCCTCTGTATCGTGGTCTGATGCGTGACAATACATACAAGTCACTGGTGGCAGTGGACACTCCCATGCATAATGTCTTGTTTGCTGGAAATTGTGACATGTGTCTGGTCCTCTACCGTGTCTGAAACCTCCTCTGGATCGTACTACTCCTATATATCCTGTGTGATCTCCTCGTGGTGCATTATACTATGGTGCCTGATTATATTGTGCGGTATTGTACTGGGGATGTGTCGGGTTGTATTGTGGATGTGCATTATTGTACGACTGAGGCGCAGTATTATATTGTTGTTGTGTGGTGTTGTATGGGGCTAGGGATTGAGTGAATTGTGGTACTGCTTGCCCCGTCATCATTTTTTCCTGTACCCTGTATGTGTCTAATATTCTTTCCCGCATCATCTCCATAGTTCTGCAATCTTTGTCATCATGGCCGACTGACTTGCAAAAGGTGAAATATGAGTTCTTTGGGACTGTTTGGTATTTATGCATCATTGTGTAGTGGTAAGGGTCATGACCCGATTTCTTTCATATTTCACACCATAATCCTCCCTATGGTAGTGGGTTTGGCATCCCTATCGCCATATACTATGAGAATGTTGGGAATTCATTCTTATGGTGTCCTTCTATCCTGTAGGTTGTGCACCAAACTGCTTCTCGTTTGTCCTTGTTTTTATTCAGGTTCAGCTGAAATGTTAATTTCTTCAGATCCTCTTTCAGTTCTTCGATAGCTAGGTCCATCTACTGGTATTGATTCTCTTCCAATTGCAAGGTTGCCTACAGAGCCTCTTCCTACGTCTGAAACTTTTATTGTCGTAATGGATTTTTTAAGTGTGGGAGTAGTGAGTTGACTTAACAGGTGTCGATGTTGCATATCGGTCATAAGGTATTTTAACTTTCCTTTTAATCGCTTGAATCTTTGATCAATCTCCCATACCGATTCTCCTGGTTTTTGTCTTATTTCAATCATCTCATTCATGTATTGATCCTCTGATATCGACTTCTGGAAATCATTTATCAATAGTTTCTTAATGTCGTCCAATGTTCGTGTCGTTTCGGGAACATTGTTCGTGTATAGACTCATGTACCAGTCTAGTGCCCGATCTCCTACCGTGATTGCTAGATGTGTAAGTTTCATGTCTTCATCAGTGATCTACTTTGCTTCCCAGATATTTGTACAAATGAATAGATGCTTCTCAGGGTCTTCTGTTGCTTCTCCTCGAAACTATGGTAATATGATAGTAGGATCGTGTCCTTCCATTCCAAATACTGAGCTACTCCCTCCTCCGCACAGTGTAGATACTTGACTAAGGTTACTTGAACTGGCTCCTCCAGTTGTTTCTCTTTGTGTAGATGTACTTCCTACTGTCGGACTTCCTCTGAACTTTGGTTTTCTAAACGGTGGTGTTCTCTTTGTTGTATTGGTCTCACATGGGTTTATGGGTTCCACACTGACATTAGTCTAAAATGGATGGTTGTCTTCTCCTCCTGTTCTTGGGCCTCTTGTTTTCCTCTCATATGTGGCACACATGATTTCCTCAATATTCTCTACAGCCTGGATATCCTCTACCTCTTCCTAATCGCTTTCGAAGCCCTCCCTCTCAGCTACAGCTCTCTTCTTGGTATTCACCTTATATTGGTAGGGTGCTCTGCTACGTGGCGTTCCTGATGATGCCAAGATCCACTTAAGTTGGTAGTCATCCATCAATATTGGGTCCAAGGGTTCCTCTTATTTCTTCTCTTTATCCTGCCCTCCTTCCATTCCTCCTCTCTATATCAGTGCTTCCCCCCTTCCCCCATGCACACAGGGAAGTCTAGCTATCTTATTCCATTGTCATTACACCTTTGTTATATAGAAATATCTTGATAGAAGTATACAGTGATCAAATGTACCTTCCTCTGGGTCCTCGTAGGAACTCTTGCTCGGCTGCACTGAATGACTTTGTTGTGTCTACCGCAAATTCTGTGATAAATCCTGCTACAATACTGTCAAGCCAAAAGTCGACTGCGTGGGTGAATTTGTTGTTCACCTGGTGCAGCTGTTGGATCTGTACTGGAGTCCAATCTAGTTGTCGAATCCGGTTCATCACGTGGTTATTCTTTAACCTTAATATCCACTCCTGTAGTAGATGCGGAAAATCACAGAAAAAGACTTCGTGTAAATCCGTAAATACATATTTATCCAAGTATTTATGCGGTGTGATCCTAGGGTTTCTATTGTCTTTCTGTGAAAACTCTAGCTCTTTAGTTCTCAACCAACCCTCGATTTCTTCTCTCGTGGGGTTACAAGGTCTCAACATTCCCTTCTAACGGCTCATTGCCCTTATGTTCTGCTCCTTTGGTTATTATTCGTTCTATCTCATCTACTCAGTCCTCTGTAGTTCCTCTTAACACGAAAATGGAACCATTTGTTGGTTTAATATTTCCCTTCTCGGGTTGTCTGAGTTATTGACCCAGGGTTCATGTCATTCGGGGTTCCAACAAATCCTTTAAAACTATCGTCCCTCCTGGTAAACCAGAAGGCAACACAGCACCCAGAAGGCACTGTGCAGTCTCACCCGAGATAGCTTTAAATGGGTGACTGTAAGACTCAGGTGTTTACAGCCTAGGACAGAGTAGGGGATAGGGGTTTCTTGATTAAATCCAGATATCGTGAGCTGTAAGGTAAAATACTTATCCCTTTAAGTCGCATACGTATATTTCATAGTCTAATTCTAGCAGAGTATAAATAGATTCATAATAATGTGCTAACTCATTCATTAAGCTTAACCATTAATTGTTGAAAGAAATAAGAGACATGCATACAATCAACATATTACACGAGTATTACCGTGGTTCACCCCCTCCTGGGCTACATCCACAAAGATTTGGCTCTTGGCTCTTTTATTATGGAAGTTATGTATTCATGGCGCCATGCGCTTACAATTCTTCACAAAATTGGGTAAGATCTATGTGAAGCGAACTAGATCGCACCGGGCTCCACATATGGTGGTCTAATCCTCAGATCTACCTTCTCTTGTATCTTCTTAGCTCAACAGCTTACAAAATTAGTTCATACAGCTAAAAACATTAAAGAACTACTAACAACTACTAGCAAGACATGCTATATGATATTTTTGTATCTATATTTAAGCATTTCGGGCTCTTCAGCCTTTTTTAGAATATTACCAAAACCCTAACCCTTCTTTCATTAGGTCTTTCTCCCATACGTGTGTTGTTCTTGCTCCAGCTGTCGCTTTCCTTTATGCACGCTTTCTTGCATGCGCGCATGCTGTTCTTTTGCCAGTTGTTACTTCAGTTTTATGCACGCTTTCTTTCCCATGATCATTCTTCTTTCCCCTTCGACCTAGTGCCAACAGTCGACCAGCCCTTTTATTTCAAAACCCTAACGCCTCATGGTTATGTTTTAATTGTTTGTGATGTTTTTTTATATCAGTTATTACAGTGGATTTAAGGCCAACAACTAATTCATTCATAGGGGTTTCATTTGACTCAGAACCAACATCATGTTGCCCATGTAAAAACTGGTCAGGTAATGCCTCTTCATGAGGGTTCTCCTTCTGAAATCCTGGCCTTTTACTTGAACCATCAAACGGTTTCCTTATCAGTGGTCCACCCATAACATTGGTTTCTACAGGAGAGACTGTTGCAAAGCCATTTCGAGCTAAGAACCCATCCCAGTCATCACCCAGGATTGTCAAATGATGAACCAAAAGAATTTTAATTAAACCGTGGTGAAAGAGACTAGCCTCAAAGCTTTGTTTTTTATACCTCTTTGAAATCTTGTACAGACTCCTCAGCAAATAAAATGGCACATTCAAAGGAAAACCTATAAAGTGCATAAGCAATCGCACATGATAAAGAAAAACCAGGCCGTAATGGCCCTCACAGGTTATAAAATGTTTAAGAACTGATAAGAGACAATGCCATCTAACCTTAAGCAGAGAAATAGGAATACCTTTCTCACAACACTCAATATTTTTGGAGGTCAAGAAGAGGCCCCAGGGCACTTCTTCGATCTTCAAATTCTTGAACCGCTTCTGACCGGTGAGAGGGAGCCCTGTGGCTTCACTCAAAAACTCTTCAGTCACCTCCAACTAAATATATCCAACCCTCTCTCTACATCCATCAAATTTTTGTGCAAATTCCTTAGCCACGCGAAGGTTATACCCTTAGAACCTCTTAATGAAAGTATCCCAACCCTGGCCTTTCAAATCCTCAACCGCATCATCATCAGACACAAATGCTTGAGAGCCATTCAGCTCTATTCAGACAACAGGATCCATTAAGAGTATGACCAGACTGTAAAAGGGGTCACTCAAGCTAGTTGTGGGTTTAGATGGCGGGAGTAAAAGGAACAAATCTGAGAGGATGAAATGGAAACAAAACAAGCAAAATCCCTGTGCGATCATAGTATAAACATGAAGGTTTTGGTTATGGAGTTTGAACACTCCTGGTAATGAACACCTCGAGTACATAACATAACTCAAACCCTTTAACTCATAATGAAAATCCTATCAATTCATTCTGCCATCCATAGATCAGGTCATGGATGATTTTAGGGGCTAAATTTCGCTCATGGGCTAATTTTTCACGGTTTTTCCAAAAACGAGATTCTCTATTTTAAAAATGATTCACCCAAATTCTATAAGATAAAATTATTTTACCTTAAAAATCGCCAAAATTTTATAAAAACTATATAAAATCCTTAGAAATTTGAATATTTTTACAAAAATATCGCCAAACATTTATAGTTGGCAT
>ML781088.1:248495-274849 GCA_009831015.1 Picea engelmannii | reverse complement strand
AACAGGTAAAGGGACAAAGCGGAGAGGTTTTAGTACATCGTGGAAGTGTTGAAATGTCAGAGTGGTGGTGTAGGTATAAGGATGATAAAGGTGATGGCTTGTATAATCTTGTTATAAATATGAAGATATAACCCAAGGGTAATTGGTAGACATCAACACTAATTTTATTTGTGCTAAAACCCAAAATGACTATAAGGAAGAGGACAAAATTAAAAATTTAAGCAACACTAATGACAAAAATAAAAAACCTAAAGGCTAAATTGACTCAATCAATTCCTTTTGATAACATTGGATCCACAGGGGATGGCATGCTCCCTATGAGCTGCCAAGAACAAGCAACTTCAGTGTCTTATCCTAGGGATATGGGGTCTTTTATTCATTAGAAACAAAAATAAAAATGATATTTACAATGGAAGGGAAATTCACTCACGCTTAAGAAAAATATTTCTTAAGAATGTGCCCATTAACTGGGCTGCCAAAAACTTCATATTCTTCCAAGTTCTGTAATTTATAAGTATTATTTTGAAAAACTTTAGAAATCTTGAAAGGACCAATCCACGAGACTTTGAATTTACCATGTTTTCCTGTCTTACCTTGGTGCATCCCACTTGAGCACCAAATCTCCCAGCTATAAATATCCTTTGTTTACCTTCTTATCAAAAGCTTTCTTGATATTTTGTTGATGTCTTTTTCCTTTATCAAGGAGTTTCTCCCTGGTCTGTTGTACTTCTACTAGCTGATGCATCCTTCTAAAAATATAATATGGTTCTCCTTGTTGATCCTAAAGGAAATTTTCCAAAGGAAAGGCAAGCTGAGTAGGAAAAATAGATTCAATCCCATAAACAAGATGAAAGGGGGAAATACCAAGTGATCTCTTTGTAGTGACTCTATGGAAAATTTCATCTTTGAGTCCCATGCTTTCTTCTTTTCCTCCAATAACTTCTTAATAATATTTACAAGTCCCTTGTTAGAAGATTATGCTAAACCATTGCCTTGGGGGTAATAGGGGGTATAATGAACTAGTTGAATCCCATACTTCTGACAAAATTTCACCAATGGTTCAAATTTGAAGGATGCAACATTATCGATAACAATCTTTCTTGGGAAACCAAACCTTGACATAATATCTTCAAGAAAACTAATAATTACCTTGTATGAGGCACTCCTTGTAGCTATGGATTCTATCCACTTGGTGAAATAGTCAATTGCACTCAAAATCCATCGATGTTGACCACCTGAATATGGATTAATTTCCCCAATGAAGTCAAGTACCCACTGTTGGAAAGGACCATAAACCACCACACACTTTAGAGGAAAATATTTCAGTTGTTTCTTTCCTGAAAACTTCTGACGTTTATCACAGGCCCTAATATTTGACCAAACATCAATAAAAAGGCTAGGCCAAAAATACCCATCTCTAAGAATCTTATATGCTATGGTCCTCCAAAAATTATTACCCCCACACAAGTTTTCATGAAAATCAGTTATGGTCTTTTGAGCCTCTTTCAGATCTAGACGGCTTAAGAGATCCCCTAGAGAATCTTTCTAATACAGTATGTGATCAATGAGACAATATCTGATTGCCTTTAGTTTCAAAGCTCTCAACTTGTTCTTCTCCATACCATTAAGAGGTTGCAACTTCTGCAAGAAATAAATAATGTCTTTGTACCAAGTGCATTCTTCCAAGTTGGGACTGATATGTGAGATTTTAACAGAGATATCAATTTGTTGATTTTCATAGTTTAGGTTCATGAAATTAACCCCCGATGCTTTGCAATTTGATGCATCCAACAATATATCTAAACCTTGCCTTTCACCAACTTAGTAGGCTTCATTCCAAGGTCAAATTCTAGAATTTTGGCAAACCACTTGCTTCTCTTTCCATCTATGTCGGGATGCATTAGTATTTCCTTCAAAGAAGATGATGGGACATAGGAAATAATCTTGGAAGGAAGAATATATACACTAAATGTTTTAATGTATTTAACCAAAGCATAAGCCTTCTTTTCCATAATATCATACCTCACCTCTACATCCCTTAATGCGTCGTTGAAAAAGGAAATGGGATACTCCATCCCATATGTGTTTTTGTGAAGCCAATGTGTCATGTGAGGCAAAAGAAAATATCATAAATTCATTTGAGTAAATAGGGTTGATGAGAACAGGTGCCTCAGTCAATGCCTATTTGATTTGATCAAAAGAATTCTGAGCTTCAATAATCCATTTCACCTCATTTCCCTTTCTAAGCATAGATGTGATAAACTTAACCACTTCAACAAAGTTAGATATGAATCTTCTCAAAAATAATATTTTACCGAAGAAAGACCAGATCTCCTTCTTGTATCTAGGAATAGATAGAGTCTTGATGGCCTCTACTCTACTTGGATCAATCCTTACCCCTTCTACTGAGAAAATTTGTCCGAACAACTTGCCTTCTTTCATAGAAAACAAAGACTTTTTAGGATTGAGAGACAACCCAAACTTTCTACATTTCAAGAAAACATTCTTCAAATGATGATAATGCTCCTTATCATATCTTGAGAAAACTATAATGTCATCCAAATAGATGACCAAAAATTTGTCCTTCTCCCCAATGAGGGAAATATCCATTGCTCACTGGAAGGTTTCTCCTACATTCATTAGACTAAAGGGAATTTTAGCATACATAAATGTGCCCCAAGGGGTAGTGAAAAAAAATTTCTCTCTATCTTCAAGTAGGACAGAGATCTGATTTTATCCTGAGAAGCCATCAATCATAGACATCCTTGTTGAACTAGTCACCTTCTGCAAAATATGTTCCATCTTACGCAAGGGATAATTAGCTTTCTTAGAACTTCTATTTAAATTTATGAAATCAACACAAAGTATGATTTCACCATTCTTTTTCCGCACAGGGACTAGGTTGGCCACCCATTCAGAGTACCTTAAAGGTATGTTGATCTTAGCATCAAGCAACTTCTTGACATCCTTTTCCATAATACGTAACAACATGGGATTTATCTGTCTTAGTTTCTGCCTAAATGGCTTGGTCTCATCTTTCAAAGGGTTTTATGTTCAATGATGATTGTATCATAAGATTGTAGATCTTCATATTTCCAAGAAAATACATCAGAAAACTTCTTTAATAACTTCACATACACATCCCTTTGCTCCTTTGATAAACTACTAAACAATTTGACATACTTGGGATTTTCCTTTGCACCTAAGTTGCATTTTGTCACATGAGCTTCTTCACTTGAAGCTTTAACCTTCACAGCAACATCATTTCTATCAAATATTCTCTCCAAAGGGACCAATCCTTTGGGAATATGGTTACTGGGAAGTTGGACAAACTTGTGGTCTGCAATTTTATTCAGGAAAACATCAATATGAAGAGAAGAAAACTCTTCCATTGTTTCTAGGAATCTCTTAATCTCAATATTATCCTCAAAGACCTTCCAATGTTTGACATTGTCAGGTATAGAGGGTCTATACTTTACTTCCACACCATACTTGAACTTGGGGAGAAAAGGAATCTTAAAGTTACTTGCAGAAACAACCAAAGAATTTTCCATAGCATTCTCTTCCCTTGGAACAAAAGAGATGTTAAAAGATAAGAAACAATTGTCAATTATATCCCAAACTTCATTTTTGTAAGTCCTTAATCTGGGATGTTTTTCTTGATACATATTTTTAACCTGATGCATAATTAGTTTAGCATCCCCAAAAACTACTAACTTCTCAATCTTCATATATTTAGCATCCCTCAAACCCAAGACAAGAGCCTCATACTCTGCAGCATTATTTGTGGTTTCAAATTCAAGTTTATAAGACAAAGATATGATTTCTTGATCTGGGGAAATAAAAACCACTCCAGCACCAATACTTTCTTTAGAAAAGGCCCCATCAAAAAACATCTTCCAAACTAGGGTATTTTGAGGAGGTGTATCACAAGTTTCAATAGGGTTTTTTTGGATTTCAATGGGTGACTGAGGAGCATCAGTGAATTGTAGGATACTAGATCCTAAATTAGTGTCAACAACATAAATTGTATGGTTTGTAGGATTAGCTTTATCACTGATGATGTAAGCTAGTTGTGTTTCCTTGTAAAGCCTTATGTGCTCTCCTCCAAACAAAGGAATAGTGACATATGAAAGGTGCACCTGCAAAGTTCCCCCTAGTCTCTTAATCCAATATATTGACAATAGAATACAAAACTTAGGGGGGACATCATCCACTACAATATCCATGACCACACTCTTCATGGGAAATTGAAACAAGGTAACAACCAGGTATTTGATCACTCCAAGGAATTTTACTTTTTTGGAGTCAAATGAGTATAGGTCATGATAGGTTTTAGTAGTTTCTATACCTATCTCATCCATGAAAGTTTTAGGGATGAGGTTATGAGATGCACTTGAGTCCATCAAGAATTTTTGCAAAACTTTATCATGAATATTCAGTGATGTGTAAAAAGGAGGAGAAGAATCATCCATATATTCTACCAAAGGTCCCAATATGACTGCTAGTTTTTCATCTTGTAGGTTCACTGAGTCTATGGAATTGGAGGAAGATTAAGGTTGCAACATCTTGGAAAGATACATTTTAAATAATTCATTTTTAATCAGTTCTAAAAATGGTACTGGAATTTTTATCCTTTGAATTTCATTCTCAAAACTGAAAGAAGAGGCAAATTTCAAAATCTCCTTAATTTCTAGAATAGTGGCCTTAATCGTTGTTTGATGGTTTTTATCCTCTTTTTATTTTCTTCTTGAAGCCATAACTTTAGTAGAATTTTATGCTTTCTTGGGTTGATATGATGTACTAGGATTCCCATCCTTCTTTTTATACCTCAAGTTGTATTTTTTTTTTCATTAGTTTTCTCTCCTTTACTCAATTCATTCAACTGACTTACCATAAGAGACTCCTCATATGCATACTAAGTTAGATGAGGGGATGAGGAGGTATCACCCACATAGTGAATTTTTGAATCTATATGTTCATCCTCTCCTACTTCATCATCTACCATGTTATTTTGAAGAGGGGTCTGCACTTTTTGGTCCTCCCTATTTCTCTGATCTCTTTGAAGGATCTGTGGGGAATTATTTTGTCTTCTGAAATTTCCTCTATTACCATTATCTTGTGTGTTTCTATTATTTTTTATTCCCTCAAGATTCATTTTTTCCATTTCAGCAGAAAGTGATTTAACCGGATTTGTTAGTTCATCTAATTGAGGATTAACACTAGAAGAATCATAGTTTGAGCCTTCAACTCGATTTTTTCTCCTATCTCTATCAGATTTTCCTCTGAGCTTATCAGCTGCCACTATATCTGATTCCACCTTCAAGGATGCATCTTTCATATGAGCTAATGAGTTAAATATCCATTCTCTCAATAGGAGGCATAATTCAGGGTCAAATGCACTGATATAGGTTATATTGGCAAAGGTTTTAGTAGGTTTAATCTCTGTGGGAATTTTACTGTACATTTTATTAAATCTCTTTGAAAAATATGAAACATATTCCCCTTCTTTTCTCTTGAGTGACCCAAACTATGTAATGTAATATAAAAAATATTTCTTATCTCCCCAATGCCTCAAAAAGGCATCATCAAGATCTTCAATTCCATCCACAAATCTAGGAGTTAAACCCCTAAAACATTTCCTATCCTCACCATCAAGACTTTGTACAAAAAATCTCATCCAAACATCCTCATTTTAAATATTAAGATTGTCAGCATAGTTATAAAAGGCTACAAGGTTCTCTTTTGCAGTTATGTCCTCTTCCCCTGTAAACTTGGGCATGTACTTAAGATAGTCTCCAGCTGGGAGAGCATTCATAGGTTGAGGAAACAAAAGAGGGGCATACCTAGCATCCACTATAGCATCCATCCTATTTCTAGAAATATTTGCACCTGCCATTGGATTATGAAGAGGAGGATTATAAATTCTAGGAGAATAAGGAGGAGAATGGGCCTTGATTGGTACAAATTCAGTTTGTATGATTTGTATCTTGGGAGAAGGAGGAATATAGGATGGTGAGGTTTCAATTTTAACAAGGAGATGTTGAGTCTTGGAAGAGGATGGTGGAAATTCCAAGGGAATTGAGGTTTCTTCTTCTTTGGTCACAACAAGTTTAAGAGATGGAGGAGAAGGAGAACCTATGGTAGGAAAATCCTATAATCTCTCAAGTCTAAACAAACTTACAACATCAGGTGAGGCAAGAACCTCAAAAATTTCAAAAATTTCTTCTTTCAAGATTTAAATTTCTAGGAGTTTCAACAAAGGGTAAAACAGGAGTACTAGATACATCTACTTGTGTTTTAAAAGTAGAATCTAGAAAATAACCAGTAGTACCTTAAACAACAGCTGAGAATCCTTCTTGAGAAGATTTTCCTTTCTTGATGATCTTCTTTCGGTCAGTTTCATGTGTAGCCAGAGGTATATGTGGGTAGACCTTGTGTGTCTGCCTTTAGGAGCCACAAATGAAATAGTGGAGGCACCAGGGGAAAACTGTTTTCTTCAATGTACTGATTACTATGCACCCTCAGAATCAGTATTTATTTATAACTGAAATAAATAATCGATACATCTATTTTCAATGTTTTCAATATGTTTCGTGGTAGCAGTGCTAAGAATTTTATAACTAAAAGTTACACTCTGACTGCTAAAGTGCAAGCTCGGTACCCATCAATAGGTTTATGAGGTAATTCTTAAAATGTGGTGTCAAATGGATAAAATGTAGTCCAGAAATGTTAAAACATGAGAAATTATAGATAAAACGCATCAACAAAAGAGGTCTTGTCTAACTTGGATTAGGTTTTTAAGGATTAATGTGGATAGAAAGAAGAATTTAGTGAGAAAAATGTAGTAAGCCTACCACTAGCATCAGGCTTTACTAGTAGACAAAGGGAGGAAAATATTTTGATACAAGAACTTCTTAAATCAAAGCTAAAACTATGAAAAATGTTATAACGGCATCAAAATGAAACCTCCATTGCAATATAGCTACAAAACATCATTTGAATCATTCAATGACAGTAAAATTTCAAAGTGAGAGAGAAACAAGATGGAAAGAGAGAAAATTGACTTCCATTAGACAAAAATCATCAAGTCTGATACATCAAACAAAATTAGGCTTTGTTATATTAATACCACCAAAAAGAGTTTTTTACATAAACCATTTGAACCTGCACAATGAGTTCTAATGCCTCTTTTATAGCCTAGATATGGAATAATAGCATACAATGCAAGTTCCATCCTCTAGCATAGGATTCTCCCATCCAAAACTGAAGAAATTACACCTGTACAAAATGGAAATAACAAACTCCTACAAAAAAGGCTAATGTTGGAAAACTATCCTAACACCTTAATATTGGATGATGAGGTGTCCTTTGAGCGCATTCCTCTTCTTTTCGGGTATCCTCCAGCTTTAAACTGACCTCCGAACAGATGCACCATGCTCCCCTAGCCATCTGGAAATAGTTCATCTTCTTGAAACCATCAAAATCTGATTTTGAAACATATCCTCTAACGCTAACTGTATCAACCAGTTTGCAGTGAAGTTCACAACGCTTGGCTGAAACTAGTTCACAACACGAGGCACTGAAAAATTTCCTGTAGCTGAAAAAATTGTCTAGTAAACCCCCAAAAAACCCAAAAAACCTTCTTCAGATTTAGGGATTCCTATATAAATTTCATAATTTGGTGCATGAGTGAAAACCTTAATCATACGCATCATAATTCCTCAAAATTTTTAAAAAATCAAGGAACAAACATTTCCAAAACTAAGATTGGTTAAGGTATTTCATCAATTACTTTTTGAGCCTGGAACCCCTCCTTGTGGCAGCTTGGGACAACATATTCAAATTTATTTTGGCTAGTTCTTCCTTAAAAGGTTGTAGCTCCAGTTTAAGTCTTCTAATCTGAGCTTGTAAATCCATTTTTTATCTGTACAAATTCTTAAGTTTCCTGTGGAGGGGCATAAATCTCTTTGCTACAAACTTGGTCTTATTAATAGTTTCTAGATACATGTCCATAAGGTCACTTAAATTTTTCCTTTCAACGAACCCTTCTCCTTTCAAATTAGCAATTTCACTTCTATCCTCTTTAACGTTTCTGTCCAGCCTTTTGATGGTGGGGTTTTCTGGAGGAGTGGTTATGTCTATAACCTCAATGTGATTTTCAACAGCTTCATCTTTACCTTTACCTTTTCTCTTGATGGGAGCTTCCATTATGTATTCCTTTTCAATACTTTATTTCTTTACTAATGACCTGGTGAAAGGCCTCCTAAATCTAGTTTCAACTGCAACAAAGGGTGAGGGGAAAAGTAATCTCCTTCCTTTTTTTCCCATGGCTCTGGCTAATGGAACTTCTACTTATTCTAGAGATGGTTTGGGTGAAACCTCCCTTTGTGGAGAGTAATGAGATTCCCCTTCTTCTTCTTGTTCTTTATTTTGGCTAGTTCTTCCTTAAAAGGTTGTTGGTCTCAATGTTTACAGTACTATCAACCTGAAGAGGGATTTGTATTTTGGATTGTGGGGTAGGAGAAACATTCAATTTAAAGTGTGCAGAGGAAATAAAATTCTCCTAGATAATGTTTTTCTTCCTTAACTCCTCCATCACAAGAATTTTGATCATCCCTGAGTGAAAAACACTTGTTTCAACTGCCTTGGACTTAGCCTAGACTTTGTCAGTCGTTTTTCCAATGCTTCTAAACAAATAGAAAGGATGATTCATGAGATATTTTCCTGTGAAGTGAAACAAAAGTATAATTCAGTACTGATAAATCATATTGAACCTGCCCTCACAGCTAAAATATCTTTGGATTACCCTTAGCATCTTATCAAATCCTTCAATCGTGTGGCTCTTGGGCACTCCCTTTGATAGATTATATCCCTAACATTATGGTTTAAGGAATTCTTTGGAGAAGTATGCATCTAGGTTCATGGCCTTAAACCACCTTTCACCAGTATTTGGTATCTCAATAGTTTTTGCTATGGTTGCTTCAAATACCTCAAGTTCTAGTATCCCAACTTTAGTTTTGGTTCCATCAAAATTCAAAGAAAATTCTCTAGCCACCTTAGGGTGCCCCCTTTGCATATTTTGGAAAAAATTAAAACATCCCACTCTTTGGAAGACTTCCTTGACCAGGGGTGTTGGGCCCGCAATATGGTTAATATAATGATGCAGATTGGATCCTTTTTTACCAAATGTGTATATGTATTTTAGTTTTTTGAAGAGTTTTGAAGATTTTTTTTGTTAAACCGCCATGATTCATACCAGGTATGCATGATTCATGTTTTATGATGATTTTGAGTGTAATTCAACATGTTTTAATTAGCTCAGGAAACTAATTCACATTCTGTGTGTAACAAGGAAAAATCCCAGCTCTTTTTTGCATCAGGCACTCCATTCGGCACTCAGTCCGGTACTCCATCCGACACTCCATCCTGCACTAAAACCATGGACGATTTGGCGGTTATCATATCGGTGGCCAGCGATGGGAAAATCATAGACATGGGTTTTATTTTTTCTCGTGGCCTCCAACTACTAAGCTTATAACAACTCAGATTGGGTTGTTGTGTTGGGCGATTATTGGCTCGCCTTGTTTCTAGAAGTCACCGATGATTAAGACGCATTGAATGAAATGTGTTGTTTTTAGAGGAGGTCGACCCTTCCAGTGGTCGACCTCTTAGCTTGTAAACATTATAAATACCACATCAGTGGTCATATAGATAGTGAGGAGATGAGAAGAATAGTTAAGCTTTGTTTTGCCAATTCTAGACATATTTTGCTAAAACTGTGTAAAACTGTGTTCTTTATTTTAAATGTTGAAATTGTGTTAACTGAGCTCGCGATTCATCCTTGAAGAGTAGCTGCGACCTGATGGGGACCCACCGATAGTCTGGGTAAATATTTAGTCAGTTTTCTTGTGAATTTGAGTAGTGTAATCGTCATTTTGTTTATTTCCTGTACATGAGTTTTTATTGTGTTTATTTATTGTATAAATTGTTGTTCATAATTTAATTAGTTTAGTTCAGTTTTGCGGGTTATTATGGAAGCTAGTGTGAATATGAAATGATCTGTTAGTTGATAGGAAATGAACTTGCAAGTTCTTAGTTACTAACCCTATATGTAATTAGAGGATAGCTAGATTTTCTTTATGCTGAAATAGAGTATAAAAATAGAGTTTCTAGTTTATGGTTTCTTTGGCAAGCTTCGGTGGATGGATAGTTGTCAATTTTAGTTTGCATTGTCAGTTTGTTTATCTAATTGTTATTTAGTTTTCTCATATATTTGTTATATATTTTTCTTATTTCTTTACTTGTCATATGATGAAACATAAATAGAATTTGATTTATGGTTTATGAGCATTTCCTCTTTTGCAATTTGAATTGTTAAAATAGAATTAGTCTAGTTTACTTTATGCAATTTCATTTTCTAGATATAGGTTGCAATTTTAATTCAAAGCTTTATTATTTAGTTTAGTTCAATCATGAATCTAAGTAGTATGAATTTGCTTACATTAGTATAGAATGCAATTGAATTCAGTAGATTAGTGTTTTTATATTGTTGATGGTTAATGCATGATTGAATAATCACATGGGTATGCAGGGTAGTTGATGTTTCTTCTATCATGGCTAAGTTCTCATTGGATTGTCTAATTCATACTTTTCACTTTTCTATCGAAGTCAATATTGAGTTCATCCCTCTTGAGTTATTGTTAATTGTTAAGTGTCATCGTGATATTATAAGACACCAGAGACATTCACATAACCATCAACACTATATTTGAGTTTCCTTGCTTTTGTAGATTAGATAGTATTCTTGCTTTGGTAGATTAAAGAATAGTTTTATTTTTGTAGATTAAAGAGTAGTTGTTAATTACTTTTATTGTCATAATGCTTTTAATTTAGTAGATTAAGATTTCGTTTCATAAATTAGAAGTAATTGTGAAGTTTAATTTAAGAATAGAGTTCACTTGCTTATTAGTTTGATTAGTTTCTTATTGAGTAATTTTGATTAGTTTATTTGTTGTAGAAGTTATCATAGGTTAGTTAGTTGTTTTCTTGCTTGTTCATTTTCTTTGATAGGGTAGTTGCTTGCTTGTTTACATTCTTTGATAGGGTAGTTTCTTTCTTGTTTATTTTCTTTAATAAGATAGTTGCTTATTGAATTTGAGTAGGTTAATTAAAGTAGTTTGTTGTTGTTATTGCTTATTAGGTAGATATTTTTTTTTTGCTTATTGTCATGATTAAGTTAGTTTTCTTTAAGTAGGGTTTTCATTTTCTTTCTTAATAATATCCATCGATCCTTTGTTCAAAAGTTACTTAGGATAAATATCTTAAGTTTCTTAATAGGGTTTGATCATTAATAGTCTTTTCTTGAACAAATTAGCCCTTAGATAGCCCATTTCCTTAGTTAGACTATACTACCTCCAACCTTTCTACCTTGGCATATATATTTCTGAAACTCTAAATTTACTTACCCCGGGTTGACAATTTAATTGAAGGTTTTTAGTGTGTTTTTAGTGCATATACAACACCCATCATTTTTGGTGTCGTTGTCAGGGATTTGTCTCAAGGTAGGAATTAGATCATTTTTAGACATTAGCATTAGTTTTTTGGTGGGAGAACTTTAAGACGAGAGGTAAGAACATGCGCATCTACTATAGTAGGTTCCCCCAAAACCAATGGTAGTTTTTCTTTTTGTTTTCATTTTATTTAATGAATAGAGATAGAGACCCAAAAGGTGGATACATTAAATCTAAATCAGACCTTTCAACCAAGGTTCCTTCCGACCTTTTTGGGGGAAGGAACATTCCACTCATAAATTCCGCAGACCGATGCTGAAAAACAGGAGCTAGCTCAAACCAAAGAGATAAAGTAGTCTCTGAAGAGACTAATACAAGGATCACTATAGAACATAAAATTGAAGCATCATTGATAGTGGAACAAGATGCAATACCACTTGAGCCTTCCGCAGAACCAAACAATTCAACCTTTGTTTTCTTACCACCATCAGGAGATCCTAACTTTGAAGACATCATAGACCCTGAACAGGTGAATACCTTGTTTGGTAGTTCAACCAACATAATTGTCTCTCAAATTGACACAGAAACTTTGGCACCAATAACCTCAACCGACTCGAGTAGAGTCCCAAACAGCCAAATAGTAGGAAGACCTTCACATCAGAGGGATACCTTGTTCTCTTCAAAGATAAAACCACCTAGGTACTCTCTTTTGGAAACCAAACCAGTATGGATAATCTGAAGGGTCAAAACAATGTAAGACACGAGGAGGAAGAAGAAGCTGGAAACCAGACAGAAACTACCTTTGATTTTCTAATTTTGGACACCACCCCAAATGTCAATATGAAAAATATTCCCCTCTCAACACTACCCACCTTTTACTGTAAAAGAATTGAAGATCCAGATACCTTCTTATTTGAATTCGACATATTGTGTATAAGCTACAACTACTTACAAGATGCCCAGAAACTAAAACTCTTTCATGCCACCCTCAAGGAATCTGCACTAAGATGGTTCATGGGGTTGGGAGAATCCAGTATTAGGTATTGGGAAGCCAAGAAATATATCTTTCTTAAAAAGTACCAAGACTACTACAAAACCAAAGAATCTCGTAACGATGTTTTCAAAATCCAACAATTAGAAGACAAGAATCTCGAGGACTATATGGAACGGTTTGCATACATCTCCCAGAAGTCAAAATACCATGACCTCCCAGAGGATGCAGTTAGGGCTCTTTTCCTTAAGGGAATTTCAGAAGAATACCTAGAGATGCTTAACCTGATGGAATTAGGTGACATCTATCATAAACCATTCATTGAAATATGTGAAATGTGTAAGAATTACTTGAGGAGTAGAGTTAAAACAGGAAAGAATGTTCAGGACCCTTATAATAGAAACTTAAAACCATTTAGTTTAGGTGGTATCACAAGAGAAGAGATAGAGAACCTTTTAGAAAACTTCAAGACAGATATATTAAGAACAATAGGTTCCCAGTTGGACACCCTAAAGATTAAAAAGAATCCAATATTAGGTATTGGGAATCCAAGAAAGATATATTTCTTAAAAAGTACCAAGACTACTGCAAAACCAAAGAATCTCGTAACGATGTTTTCAAAATCCAACAATTAGAAGACGAGAATCTCGAGGACTATGTGGAACGGTTTGCATACATCTCCCAGAAGTCAAAATACCATGACCTCCCAGAGGATGCAGTTAGGGCTCTTTTCCTTAAGGGAATTTCAGAAGAATACCTAGAGATACTTAACCTGATGGAATCATGTGACATCTCTCATAAACCATTCACCAAAATATGTGAAATGTGTAAGAATTACTCGAGTAGAGCTAAAACAGGAAAGAATGTTTAGGACCCTTATAATAGAAACTTAAAACCAGTTAGTTCAGGTGGTATCACAAGAGAAGAGATAGGGAACCTTTTAGAAAACTTCAAGACATATTTATTAAGAACAATAGGTTCCCAGTTGGACACCCTAAAGATTAAAAAGAAACAGGAAGAGGAAAATGCAGCAATGAGCATATATTGCCCAAGATGCAGAAGGAAGAATTCCTCAAGGGAATGCCCATTAGATAACATTTCAGTTTGTGGCTTCTGCACAGAAGACCATTCAACTGAAAAATTTCCAACATTGCCCGATTTGTTAGCCATATATAGGAGTGGGGATCCTAGGGAATCCTCTTATGCACCTAGGAGGCCATGGCAGCCTAGGAACCATCCCACATACCCAAATCCACAATCTCAAGTTCCACCCTATTATCAACAACAACAACAGTGGAACTCACCAAGTTGGAAAAAATGGTCTACACGGTACCAACATCCTTGGCCTCAAGGATGGAGAGGAGGGAATAACCAAGGGAACCCTCAAGCTCCACTTGTCCCTATGTCCAACCATCCTTATCCTTAGTTTCCACCGAACACTCTGCAGTTTCTGCCAGGTTTTGTTCCACCACATTTACCTCCTATTCTACAACAACAACCGCAACAATATCATAATGTAAGCTCCCCAAGACCAACATTATTACTGGCACAATCAGTTACCAATCCCAATAATAATCCCACTCAACCTCTTCACAATGTTGAGATGCAGGCCTTCTCGACATATGTTATTAATCCTGTTCCATTACAGGAGATTCAACTAAGATCGGGAAACATTATGGACAGGCAGAGACCTTCAGTAGTCATCCAGGAAGAAGAAGAAGAGGAAACCACCAAACAAACCAAGGATGACACTAGGTGGGAAGATGTTATTATTCCTAAGGACCAAGAACCCAAGCTTCCCCAAAATGAACCTTCACAAATTACGAAGGCCCCTCCTTATCAAGAAATATTAGTAATCGAGAAACCTACCACCCGACCGGAATTTCACATCTTGAATGAATTGAATATTATTTGTGTCAAGATTCCATTACTACAATCCATTAAGTATATTCCAATCTACAGTAAGGTGGTCAAATAATTGTGTATTAATAAGCCAAGTAGGAAGCAGAAGCACCCTCCTACAGTACATTTGATAGGAGAACTTTCTGAGTATATATGAGAGCAGCCTAAGGTAGAAAAATATGGGAACCCAGGAAACCCCATAGTGACCATAATTATTAATGAGTTTTCCATTGGAAACACTCTCATATACCTAAGGGAAGACATCAATGTTATGACCTCTACTACCTTGGAGCAATTACAGTTAAAACCTCTTCTTAGACCTACCCCAACCATTTTGGAATTAGCAGATAAGATTAGGGTTATACTTGAAGGAATTTTGGATTATATCATAGTTAATTTATCTTCATGGGAGTACCCACTAGACTTTCTTGTCATTCACTCAAAGGATCCTACCAAAGGCCATCTCGTCATTTTGGGAAGAACTTGGTTAGCCACAGTCAATGCATTTATTGGCTATAGAGAGGGAGAAATGACCATCTCAAATGGACTCTCTCTCCATAAGCTCACCATATACCCTCCAGCTCAACCTATCATGGAGAATATATGGTGGCTTGAATGTCCATACGAGAATGAGGACTAGGAAGAACTCGTATTTCCAAGTGACCATGCATGGGCACTTCATGAGAACACAATGGAAAATGTGCTAAACCGGTTCATTTATGTTATTACATGTGTTGATTTTCCACAATCGTTTCCCCAATTTGAGCACATGTTTGGGAAAGAATTTCAGGAACAATTGGACCCATCCATTTTTCCTTTGACATATTTCATTTTCGATATAGATGAGTCTACCACATCTTATACTATGCCCTGCGAGATTAGTCCAGAAACTTTTTTACATATAAACTTCGGGCTAGGTAGAAACCAACAAAAATAGTTAGTAAGTATCCTTAAAGAAAAAATAAGAGCATTCACCTGGGAATATACCGACATGAATGGTATACACCCTAACACATACATCCATCACATATACACATAGGGAGAGGTAACACATGTTAGGCAACCCTAGAGAAGGATGAACCCAACACTCAAAGATATAGTAAAGGAGGAGATCCAAAAGTTATTAAATTTCGTATTTATTTATCCCATCTCTGACAGTAAGTGGGTATCCCCTCTTGTATTGGTTCCGAAGAAAGTGACCGAGAAATGGAGAATTTGTGTTGATTTTCGGGAGCTCAATAAAGCCACTCTGAAGGGTTACTTTCCTCTTCCTTTCATCGACCAAGTTTTGGATACCCTGTCTGGAAAGAAGTATTTCTCCTTTTTAGATGGATAAAGAGGGTACAATCAAATTCTCATATCACCCGAGGATCAGGACAAGACAACCTTTACTTGTCCTTGGGGAACCTATGCCTATAGGGTCTTACCATTTGGATTGTGTAATCCTCCTACTACATTTCAACGAGCATTACTGGGGATATTTATTGATCTTATTCATGATTGTGTGGATGTGTATATGGATGACTTCACAGTATATGGAAATACTTACCAGGAAGCCTTAGATAACCTAGAAAAATTCCTTATCAGATGCCAGGGAAAGAACCTGTCTCTAAGTCATGAAAAATGTAAAATGTTGTTGACTGAAGGAGTGGTTCCAGGACATCGTGTTTCACCTAAAGGAATTAAATTCGATCCTGCAAAGATTGAATTCATCGTCAGAATTCCACCCCCCAAAACTCGGAAAGAGGTGAGAATATATTTTGGACATGTCGGATATTACCGGCGATTAATTGAAAATTTCACAAAGATTGTTGCACCCATATGTGGATTGTTAATAAAATATGTTGATTTTGTTTGGACTGAGCAGTGTCAAACTGCCTTTGAAACTCTGAAATCTAAGTTGTCTCTGGCACCAGTTCTTAAGGGGGGAAATTGGGCTCTCCCATTCCACATATGCACTGATTCATCCAACACCACAATAGGAGGAGTACTAGGATAGAAAGAAGACCAACAGTCCTATGCCATTTATTTTGTGAGCAAGAACTTGTCCCCTAATGAGCTAAACTACACAGTTACCGAGAAGGAATTCTTGGCAGTTGTTCATGCTATTAACAAGTTTCTCCACTACATCATAGGTTACGAGATATTTGTACATACAGATCATTCCTCCATTAGATTTCTCATGAATAAATCCATAACTAATGGTCGAATGACTAGGTGGCTCCTTCTATTGCAAGAGTTTAATATCATCATTCCTAACTGACCTAGAAAGGAGAATTGGGTAGTTGATTTACTTTCACACATAAAAAATGAGGATGATGATATTCTTGTAGATGATAGTTTCCCAGATGAGCACCTATTTTCCCTCTCTGTAAATACCCTGTGGTTTGCAGATATGGAAAACTAATTGGCTACTAGGGAGTTACTGTTTCATTTGTCACCTCATGAAAAGCGTAAATTTATCACGAAAAGTGTTGATTACTCTTGGGTTATCCATGACCTTTTTTGTACAGTTCCTGATTTGATTATTCGTAGATGTGTCTGAGAGGATGACGTACCAGAAATACTACGAAGTTGTCATGATGGACCATGTGGTGGCCATTTTTCTGACAAACGTACAACATATAAGGTGTTACATTCAAGTTACTATTGGCCTAGAATTTTCAAAGATGTTTCCAAGTATGTGAGAAGTTGTGATAGTTTCCAAAGGATAGGAATACCTATGTCAGCTGAAGAAATTCCCTTGTGTGCCCAAGTTATGATAGAACCTTTCAAAAAATGGGCCCTTGACTTCGTAGGACCAATTTCACCCATGTCTCACAAGAGAAACTATATTTTGATTTGTACAGATTATGTCATGGCCATAGCAAGCAAAGGTGTATCAACTATTAATTCAAAATATTCAGTTCAATCCACCAAAGTGGAAAGTGATATTGATAACAGAAGAGAAGTGATATTTTTCATTTCAGAGTTATAGTCAAGCATACCAAGGTATCTACTTTATTTGACAGTGGATCTCAAGTTAATCCAATATTCAAAGCAATTGCTAAGAAGTTGGGTTTGAATATGACACCTCACAAAATAAATATCCATTAGGTTGGGTGTGTGATGATGCTAAGTTGCAGGTAACAAAGCAATGTAAGATCAAGTTTGCAATTACAGCTAAATTATTTAATGAGGTCGAGTTAGATGTTGTGCCTCTTGACATTTGAAACATTGTCTTGGGTATTCCATATCTATTTGATAGGAAGGTTGTATTATGCCGAGAAGAGAATAAATATAATATTTTCAAGGAAGGAATTGAATATATTTTCATAGCTCATCGCATCAAAAATAATGTTTTTTCAGTGAGCACAGGGAAAATGAAGAGACTTGTGAGTGCAAGTAAATATTCTTTTCTAATGATAGTGAAATAGAAAGAAGAATACATAACAGATGATTTATTAGGTTGTGACCCAAATCGTAAGCAAGAGTTGATCAACATCATATCTAATTATGATGATTTGTTTCATGAACCTATAGGGTTGCCTCCTAAGAGAGAGGTTGAACATGAAATATGTTTGTAGCAAGATGCTCATCTTTTGAACATTGGAATGTACAGGTCATCAGTAATCAAGAATGCATAAATAAATAAGAAAGTTCAGTTGTTTATCGATAAAGGAATTATTAGGCCAAGATCCTCTCTGTGTGGTTCTCCTATTGTACTAGTTCCGAAGAGAGATGGCACGTGGAGGATGTGTATTGACTTCTGAGCCCTGAACAAGATTACGGTAAAGAACCGTTATCCTCTTCCCAAAATTTATTACTTATTAGATCAATTAAAGAATTTTGTGTACTTCACTAAGCTGGACTTGAGAAGTGGTTACCATTAGATCAGAATTGTAGAAGGCAACATATGGAAAAGTTCTTTCAAAACCAAGAAAGGATTGTTCGAATGGTTAGTTATGACATTTGGGTTATGTACACACCAGCAAAATTTATGAGAGTGATGAATGATGTGTTCTGACCCTATAAACATGATTTTGTTCTTGTATATCTAGACAACATATTGATATTTATTCGAAGATGGGAAGATCATATAGATTTTGTCAAGACAGTCTTTGAACTCTTGAAGAAGGAGAAGTTGTATATCAAGTTATCTAAATGTGAATTTGGCAAAAAATGTCTAGTGTATCTGGGATATAGTGTAGGGAATGGTAAGCTAAAGATAGATCCCACAAAAGTAGAACTCATTGTAAAATATCCCAAGCCAACTACTTCCACCGAAGTCAGGAGATTCTTAGGAGTAGTACAGTACTAGAGAAAATTCATTGCTAAAATATCATCTTGAGAAACACCTCTACATGTGTTAACAAGGGTTAAACAAGTCTTTCAATGGGGAGGAAAGAAGCAGAAATCCTTCAAGACATTGAAGGAAAAGATAAGCACCACACCAGTTTTGGCACTGCCAAATATTCAACATCCAATTAAGATTGAAATTGATGCAAGAGGATATGCCATGGGTGCAGTCTTGATGCAACGAGGTAAACCTATATGTTATCATTCTGAGACTTTCATTCAAGATGTGATTAACTATCCAACGTATTATAAGGAATTGTATGAGTTGGTACAAAGTGTAAAGAAATGGAAGCATTACTTAATGGGAAAGGAGATCATAATTCATATCGATCACTAGCCATTACCGTATTTGCAGTCACAAACCAAGATACAATAGTCACAACACTTCAAGTTGATGGGTTTTCTACAACAATTTCATTTGATAATCAAGTATAAGAAGGGTATTCATAACAAGGTTGTCGATATGTTGTCAAGACCAGTAATTAATACATCCACAATACTCAGGTATAATCCCTTAGCACATGAAATTTATGTAGAACAATATGCTAGGGATGTTTATTTTAAAGAAGTATATGATGTATTAACTCACGGAAATTAGCAATTAGATTATTATATGCATGAAATTTTGTTATATCATCTTGGAAACTATGTATACCAAGAGATGAAAGAGCAAGTGTAATCAGATAAGCTCATATATCTCTCATCTCTGGTCATTTCGGGGTTGGTAATATAGTAGTACAGTTACAAAGGTATTTTTATTGGCCTCAGATGAACGAGATAGTTTCCAAGTATATCAAAGGGTGTGTTATGTGTGCCACAAGTAATCCTAGCAACCAAAAGATAGGATTATATACACCACTTCCAGTACCTTCTCAGCCATGGGAAAGTATCTTTGTGGACTTTGTAGGGGGATTTTCAATGTCTAGGACAGGTCATGATTATATGTATGTCCTGGTGGAGAAATTCAGCAATATGTGTATTCTAATTACATGCAAGAAACAAGTCACATTTGAGCAGATAGTGCATACATTATTTGCTAATGTATGGGTTCATTTTGGACTTCCTACATCTATAATATCATATTGAGACTTGATTTTTGGGAAAATTTTGGTCTCATTTATGGGAACTGATGGACACTAATTTGAAGAAGAGCACGACTTTTCATCCACAGACAGATGGACAGATAGAGGTGGTAAACAGAACAATGGTACATCTACTTCGAGGATATTGTAGCAAGCATCCTAAATTATAGGATGAATAATTAGCTTATATACAACATTCCTACAATCATGATATGCATTCGTCTACTCAGAAAAATCCTTTTGAAGTATGTTTGGGGTACTTTCCTAAGACACCTATGGAATTTGTTTTTGGAGAAGCAGGTAAAGAAGATGGACAGGATGATACAGATAAAGATAAAAATTTCATTCAAAATATTCAGCGGGTACATCAAGCAGTACAGGAACAATTGGAGAAGAGTCAATCCAAGTACAAGGCAAGGCATGACAAACATTGGGTTGATCATCAATTTAAATTTGATGATGATGTATGGTTACATATCAGCAAAGATAGAATGTAAGGCGAAGGTTAAAACCTAAGGCCAATCTGGTATGGTCCATTCAAGATCTTGGAGAAGATTGGTACTAATGCCTTTCATTTAGATCTACCAACCTGCATGAAAATGTATTTAGTAGTAAATGTTGAGAATTTGAAGTTGTATGAGTCTCCTATGATTATAGATGAATATGGAAGTATTTACATTCTATTAGTTGATGATTTTGCTCTATAATATTTGGATGATCTACAGGAAGATGTCATTATCGATAGAAGAATTAGAACTTCATAGCAAGGTGATGTGGAATATCTTTGAGTTTTCTTAAGGGGGTAAAAACAAGTAAGGCCAAATGAATGGAGGTCGAAAGGGTGAGGGAACTCTATCCTCACCTAGTTGTTGAGTAATCAAAACTTTTGGTGGTCCAAAAGTATTTCAATGGGTAGGAATTATCCAAGAGGATCTAGGAATGCTCACAGAGGTCAAGGAGGATTCAGAATGTCCATAGAGGTCCAAAATGGTTCATAAATGTTCAAAATTTGGCTAACCCATATTCTCCCTAAAATGGAATCAATGTGTAGAGCTCATTGTCATCTTTCTAACGATGAAAATTTTTCCTTGAACGGAGTTCATATTGAAAAGTTATGAGCATTCAAAGTTCTAGTAAAACTAGGTCAAAGGTCAAAGTCCACATTGTTGGGTTGTTATACTTTGCAATGAAATTCAAGGTGGATCAACTCACATTCGAATTCAAAGGTCAAGTTAGTTTGAATAGGTAAATACAAATTCAAGGTGGCTTGAAATAAAGTCGAAGTTTAATTTTAGTTGACTAGGTAAAGTTGAAGTCGAAGGTCGAGGTGGTTCGACATGGTAAATACATCGACATCAATTCGAAGAGGTCAACCAACAAGAGGTCGATAGGTGAGCGTGTGCTGACTAACTGAAGACCAAATGAAGGTCAACTTGTATTCGATGGGTAATCTGACTTGGTATTCAAGTGTAACATAATCCCGAGATTCACGGGATTTGTAGCCAATGATATGCATGGATATGTAACATTTTTTGGGCACATTTTATTTAGAGTTTTTCCTATTGTAAATCCTATGAAGAATTTGTGTTGTAAGCCTGTAAAAGCTAATGAATGAATGAATAATTTTAGAGGTTTTTGGTCATGTAGATATAAGAAAAATTGGCTACAAGGTTGTTCTTGTGTAAGCAATAGGGTTTGATGTCGATTGTGCCTTAGGCGTGGAACAAGGTTAGACATGTAACCTTTTATTCTGAATGAATAAGATAAAAAGGAGAAGAACTCTCAAGGAATGTTGGTTTTCCCGTTTTGGGTTTCCAAGGTAAAATATTTGTATTGTGTGGTTGTTGTGCCATTTACTTTCTTGATTAAATCTTTCTTGCTCTCTTCTGCTAGGTTTAGCGTGGAAGTGTGTCTCATTTCTTCATTTCCTAACATGTGGTATCAGAGATTGTTTTAACAACCTTGGTGTTGAGCTAAAATATAGGTTTAGTAAGATTCATAAGTTATAAATATTTAAATATTGTGTTAAATAATGGCGAGCATATCGAGAATAGAGATCGAAAAATTCAATGGCCAGAATTTTGAGCTTTGGAAGCTTAAAATTGAAGATCTCCTTGTAGATTGAGAATAATGGAAAGCAGTCTGTCTAGGTACCATGTCCATAGGTATGTCGACAGAAGAATGGGAGAAAATCATGAGAAGAGCAAGGAGTACGATTTGAATTTGTCTTGTAGATTCAGTTTTGTTGAATGTATGAGGTGAATATTCAACCAAGAAATTGTGGGATAGGTTGGGAATATTGTACTTCTCAAAATCCCTGGTAAACAAGATGTTTCTCGGAAATAAATTGTATCTTCTGAGAATGAGTGATGGCAGTTCGGTGACTGATCATTTAAATTTGTTTAATACTATTATAATCCAATTATATTATGTGGATATTAAAATACTAAGGAGGAGAAATGTATTAGCCTATTATGTTCTTTTCCAAACTCATGGGATAGATTAGTCATCGCTATAGGGATTAATATAACCACATTAGTGATCGAAGATGTGGTTTCATCTCTACTATCCAAAGAAATGAGAAGGAAGAGCATGGAAGGATTGAACAAAGATTATTTAGTGGTGAGAGTTCGACCAGTTGACAAAGATAAAGGAAAATTCTCCAGTAGAAAGTCTAAGTCGAAGGGTAGATATAAATCCTCGGTTCATTCGAAAAGAAGATGTTGTAAATGTGGTAAATCTAAGCATTACAAAAGGGACAAAAAGTCTAAGGAAATGGAATTCAGTATAGGATCTAACAAGAAGCAGTCGATTATGAGAAAAACGACTCTAGATAAGGGAGGTGATGTGTACCTAGCGTCGACCAGTACACATTTGAATCAAGATGTTTGGTTGATCGACTCAGGAGAATCCTATCATATGACACCACATAGAGAATGGTTCTGCAAATATTAATGATATGAAGGAGGATAAGTGTTCTTAGGGGACGACCCGAAAACTAGAATTGTTGAACAAGGAAGAGTTCCACTGATACTACAAGATGGGAGGAGTAGAACCCTTCTAGGTGTGCTACACATTATCGGTTTGGAAAGAAACATGATATCTATCAGTAAGATGAATTATGATGGAATGTACACTATATTTCATAAGGATTGGTACAAGATGGTTATATGTGTGATGGTCTTAATGAAAGGATTTCGGATTGGAACCCTATACAAGTTGTTAGGGAGTGTCGACTCAACTGGATGCAACAACATAGTTGTTCATGAAGTAAACTCGACTCAACTTGAATTGGGCTGAGTCGATTCAAACCAACTCGACAAGTCATCATAAAGTTGACCCAACCATGTTATGGCACAAGAGGATGGGACACATTGGAGAAAAAGGACTTCGAGTGCCTATGCATAAAAAAGGTATGGTCGAAAACTTTCCTACATGTAATTTAGAAGTTGAATTTTGTGAACATTGTATATATGGAATGGAAAAAAAGTCGGATGAGGTTCCCATCTGGAGAAACAAGGGAAATTGGGATTCTAGAGTTGGTTCATAGTGATGTGTTTGGCAATGTTGCAATGCCTTCACTTGGTGGATCCTTGTATTATGTCTCCTTCATATATGATTTTTCCAAGAAGTCATGGAGATATTTCCTAAGGAAAAAATTAGAGATTTTCGGTAAATTCATAGAGTTTAAATCTCTTGTAGAAAACCAGACAGATAAAAGAAGATTAAGGTGCTGAGAACTGACAAGTGTGGTAAATTATGTGGAAAATAATTTGATCAATTCTTCAAGTAGTGTGGAATAGCACACCAAACTACCACACAATATACCCCACAAAAAAATGGAGTTGTCAAGAGAATGAATAGAAAATTGATGGAAAAGGAAAGGAACATGCTCACTAGTGTTGGGCTAGCACAAGAATATTGGGCACAAGTAGTCGACACTGCAAAATATATATTGGATATGTCTCCTTCATCAGCGCTAGTCGACATGAATCCACATGAGGTATGGTCAGGTAAGAAGCCTTCAATTTCACATATCAAATTATTAGGTTGTGATGCATTTGTGCATGTTCCCAAGGAAAAGAGGAGAAATATAGACAAGAAGGCAGTCAAATGTATTTTCATTAGATACAAAGAAGGAATGAAAGGATATAAGCTATAGGATCCTACATCAAGGAAAAAAGTGTACAGTCGAGATGTGGTCTTCAAATAAGTCGAAAGTAAGTCTGAGCCTAAGGAAATTGTTCAGACCGGGAATAATCCTAAGACAGTGTAGTTTGAACTGAGGAATGGAAAAGATGATTCAGATGAGTCGATTAAATCATACGAATAGGTAGAAAAATAGACCCCGGTTGTAAGGAGGTCAAAAAGAGTAAGAAAACCAGTCGAAAGGTATATTCCACTAGACTTATGTTTCGCATTCGTACTAATTTCCACCAACGATGAGCCCAAGTAAGTCAGGGAGGCAATCAACTCCTCAGAGGGAAAACTCTGGAAGGATGCCATGGTCAAAGAGATGGAATCCTTGCATAAGAAAGAGACATGGGACTTAGTCAAGTTTCCTAGTGGAAGAAATATTTTCGGTAGCAAATGGGTAATCAAGAAGAAGATGAATGCAACAGGTCAAATCGGGAAATTCAAATCTCAAATGGTAGCGAAAAGATATTCCCAAGTCGAAGGAGTTGACTTCGGTGAGATTTTTTCCCCTATTGAAAAAATAAATTTCATTAGAATACAAATGTCTCTGGCTACAACATTTGATATGGAAATAGAACATATGGATGTGAAAACAGTGTTCCTACATGGGGACTATTACACATTATTTTCGTCATCCCTATGATCGTTAATGATGTAAACCTATCTGTTGCCTTCAGAGGGGTCAGTGGCCTGAGTTCCTGAAGAGAGAAGGGAGAAGAACTTTTCCTGAGAAAAGAAGTTGCATTTTCCCTTATAAAAACCCTGTAAAAAAGGAAGTTCGCAGGTTGCTATATAGGCAGGGTGCGAGAATGCTTGATTCTCGTAGGTTGCACCATAGCTAGGTTGCGAGAGGTTCACAGGTTTCTCTATAGGCAGGGTCCGATAATGCTTACACGTGGAAAAAACAAGCGTTTTCTCGAATCTTCTAGAAGGAGAAACTTCCATGGTGAGGTGGCATCCGAATGGTTTGGATCTTACTCGCTTTCATGATTTAGTGGGATCATCCTAACCTCCTCACCTTATCCTCTTCAACTTATAAAAGGAGAAGAGTTCTCAGGGAGAAAGTTAGCTTTGGTTAGCTTTTGGAGCTTGGATTGGGCTAAGTTGGATTTGGCTTGGAATTATTAGCTTGGTTAGAGTGGTTTTGAGTTTTTCCTTTGTCAAGATAGATTGTGAATACTATTAGATATGTGTTCTCAGAATTCTTGGAGTGAAAGTGTGTGGGGAACGAAGGAAAGTTGGAAGGGACCTTACGACATCAAGGCCATGGTTGTAATCTCTCTTTCACATTTAATATGATATAGAAATATGATTCTTTCCTATAAAGCTTGTTGTGTTTTATTGTATGATTCCTTGATCACATACATAGGTTTATATTGATTTTATGCTATTACTATCACTTTGGTTGGTTGTGTTCTTTTGTAGATTCATCATTGTATGAGCATTGGAACGAAGCTAGGATGGCGATAGCGAAAGGAAGTGGAATTTAAATGGTATGTCACCTATCCCTCTTTAGTTAGTAAATTCAATATCTAAAACTTAAGGAAAGTGTCATGTTCTGGTGTGTTTTGTTCTAGATCCAGGTGGATCTAGGGAGATCAGTTAGTGTCTGCACCTACCAATTTGTCCGATAACAAAATTGGCGACTCCATTGGGGAACGGATTGTTTCCTAGTTAGTCTAGTTTTCCTTGCTTTGATTGCTTGTTTTTTGGTCTCTGAGTCTGTGGGAGATCCATCCAGACTCTCTGGATCTGAAAGTTCACTCAAATTTAGTCCTTTTTCAAATTTTTGCTTGTTTACAGGCATTATTGCACTGTGCCCTTTAGTGGCCTGCGAGAAACACTTGAGTTCACACTCTAGTGTTAAGTCCAGTGCAAACCCCTCGCAGTCAACCTTTGTTCAGCCTGCGAGAATCTTTGATTCTCGCACTGTAATACACTGCAGCCTGCGAACTTGTTTGTAAAAAATTTTGGATTGGGTCTTGTCATCTTTTCATGTCCCAGTTTTGCTTTGATCAGCTGGATTGAAATTTTGGAGCCTATATTGATCTGTTTACAGTCTTCTTGACATTCTTTGAGTTGCTTTCATCCATATTTTCTTTGTTTGGTTTTGAAGGATTAGTCTCTTTCTTTGAGTGTCTTTCAATTACAAAGAGTGTGTTTCTTTAGAATTGTTTAGGGAAAGATGAGATTTCTTCTGAATAGTTTGCTTTAAAAGAAAAATTTTAGTTTGGGTTTCTTTGTTTTAAGAAAGTTCATTATTGCTTTTAGTGAAATTTTTGAAACAAAAAGATTTAATTTCTTGCTTTATATTAGATTGGGGGCATCCTT
>ML781088.1:218273-248245 GCA_009831015.1 Picea engelmannii | reverse complement strand
AAATGTTTTCTCCTTCTCGTAGCATAGCTTTCATCGAAATGAAAAGATTGCATCTTCATCTCTTTGCATAACTTTCGAGTCGGTCGAAACACCATATTGTCCATGCCATTTTCCTTTTGAGTAACAACAACCATAAAATAAAGAGCTTATAAAAAGTTGATTAGACATTTTTTATACTTTCTGGTAGCAAGCCTACATTAGATTAGCGTTAGGGCTTTGGAATAGGTGTGCAATATAACTTTTCAAAGCTGCAAACAAACATAGAATCTTGGGTTAGGGAGCGGTTAAATCCACTTACTACATTTTGTCCTGGGAAGCCCTTCTAACACAAGGGTCAATCACGAGGTCGCATTGAGACTAGCAGAGTTACTCACCCTACTTTGTTGGTCTTGGTGTAGAGATTACGTGTATTATGGGGGTCGCTTGAGAGGTATACCCACAATGATGAGTGGAAGCCTTTCAAGTTGATTTCGGGCTAGATACCCTACCCTTGCATGTGGATCGGACTATCGACTGTTTCCCCAGGCATCACTGTAGTGATTGGTAACCTTAGTGGCCGATCTCTCTAGGTTCTTTACACGAGGTCACTGTGGAGGGGCAAGTCTTCACGGTACCTGGAATCGACGTTGGCCAAACTCACTCGGGCTCCTTGGAGGGTATACCCATGATTATGTGTGGGAGCTTGCACCAAGGTGTAAGTCCGTTAAGTAGGTTGTCAACGTAACTTTTCCACCCACTCTATCTCATCCCCTTCTTACATTGTTCCCGCGACGTTGGATTTCATCACCAACTAGTGAGTTCATTGTGAGAAGGTTTTGTTTGCTTGCTTGCTCACTAGATTTTTAGCGTGTGTTGTTTGTTTTCCCGAGTGGACTCTAGATTGGATTTTTGTTTTTTAATGGCGTCAGTTCCCGAAATGACCAATGAAGGAACCTCTGCTCCAGGGGAACCTTTTGTTTTTCCTTCTTATGGAAATATTGGTCCTCCTCACATCGCTACTTTGAGCCTTCCAGGTCTCACGATTGGATTGTCGATGTGGTTGTTTTCCACTCAGGTAATCCCGAATGCAGTAAGTGCTTCGGTCGTAAGCACTTCCCCCTAATAACATCAACCTCATGTTGCTCCTTCACCTTCTTCACTAGTAAGGTCTTGTTCACCTTCTTCGCTTGCAAGGTCACCTTCTGTTTCATCTTCTTCATTGAGTGAAAGTTCTAAAGCTAGTAACCCGGTGAATAAGAAGAAGAAGAAAAGAAAGAATAAGAAGAAGAAAGTTAAGCAAGGATCCAAACTTCCAACCACTGTCAAACATGTTGGAAAACAACCAGTTACTGTTAATCATGTTGGGAGTGTTGATGATGTCAAGATCACCCAAACAACCTGTAAGCCCAAGTACCCTTGCAGGCTTTGTAAGGGTAGCCATCTTCTTAAGGAATGCCCTGGTCTATCCAAGGTTATAGAAGCATGGTCTACACATCCTTGCCGACCCATGTCGTTAGCCTATGAACAACATGTTGATGACCTCCCATCAACTAGTCACGATATAGTTGGGAAGAAGAAAAGTAGAGCCAAGTTCCCATGTATGTTATGCAAAGGGAGTCATCTAACTCATCTTTGCCTTCATATGGAAGAAGCCTCGAAATTACTGGAAGATATGACTATTTCACAGCCTCAACTTCCAGTTGCTTGTCACAAGCTTACTCTTGACCCCCCTATAGTTGATGGAATGATCACTCTGGTCCCTTCATCGGTCAATCCAGTTGATCATGTCGTCAATATGGTCACGTCCTTAGTTGAACTAGTTGACAAAGTGGTTGATCCGATACCATCCTCGGTCAATCCCACTCTCCCCTCAGAGAGTGAAACTAAAGCGGTCGATTCGATCCCATCCTCAGTCGATCCCAATCTCCCATTAGAGAGTGTCACCCAAGTGGTCAATCTGGTTCCATATGTCGACCCCATTCTCTCCTTGGAGAATGAAACTCAATTGGTCGATCTGATCCCTCCATCGGTCGATCCTACTCTCCCGCTAGAGAGTAAACCCGATACTGCCCACGTTTTTCTCGTTGATACAGAATCTCCAGTACCGAGGGGTATTCCTCCTTCTGCCGTAGGACCCCTTCCAAGTAATGAGGCCATCCATTTTGATTGGGGTGTGCTAACTGGACCTCGTCTTCCTTCTTACATTCCTTTTGGGATTACAGTACAGTTTTGTGGTTGGGACGTTCCTCAAACATTGATAGATGAAGGTTCGTCTGTTAGTATTTTGTCCTCTATTGCTTGGCAAGCTTTGGGTTATCCTCTGCTTGCACCGGTTACAAAGAATTTGTTATCTTTTAACAGAAGAACCAATCAACCTTTAGGGACCCTTCCTCAGTTTCCTGTAACTTTGGGAGGGAAAACAATATTTATTGACGTCATGGTAGTCCAAGACCCCTTGGATTTTGCTTTACTCCTTGGGCGAGATTATGTCTATGCCATGAAAGCTATTGTGTCTACTCTTTTTCATGTGATATCTTTCCCTCACGATGGACGAGTTGTGACTGTTGANTGGTAGTCCAAGACCCCTTGGATTTTGCTTTACTCCTTGGGCGAGATTATGTCTATGCCATGAAAGCTATTGTGTCTACTCTTTTTCATGTGATATCTTTCCCTCACGATGGACGAGTTGTGACTGTTGATCAACTTTCATTCCTTGACCCCGACTAGATTGCCTCCCTCAATGGTTCTTATATGCACACGGTATCACCCCTGCCACAGGTCAATTATGTGGCGTTGTCGCCCATGGCTTCAACTTCTAATGACTTAGATCCAGTAGTTGACATGGTAATCTCTTCAATAGGGTTGTTAGAGCCTGATATCTTTACTCCTGTCACAACCCTCGACATGGTGTCCTTCCAGAGTGTGTTTCTTCCTTCCAGGGAAGACCTCTTGGAAGCCATGACTGAGTTTTGTCCCTTGACATGGTCTCCTTCCAGAGCATTGTCCTCTTGGAATCCATGATCAAGAAGACTTTGAGGATATTTTTTTGTGTCTCTGAGGCAACCTCATTAAAAAATGAAACAGAGGTCTATGAGCATGATTTTCTGATTTCAAGCTCGTTAAAAAATGAAACCAGACTTGAGCATAGTTTTCTAATTTCAAGCTCGTTAAAAAATGAAACCACTCGAGGATAGTTTTTGCATCTCTGAGGCAACCTCGTTAAAAAATGAAACAGAGGTTACGAGAATAGTTCTTGTTTCTATGTCAAGCTCGTAAAGGTTATACGAAAAAGGAACCCACTGGAGTTCCCTTTAAGCTCTTTTTAGACTCTCTAAACATGAAAATCTTTCCGAGCTATCTTGTTATTTTCACGCTCGTTAAAGTATTTGAAGAAAGTGTCTGTTGAGCGATAATTTATTTCTTTTTCGGTCTCTTCGGACTACTTTACGGAAAAGGAACTGAGAGTGTTCTCTTTTAAGTGTTTTTCCAGACTCTATAATCATGAAAAAACTTCGAGTTTTCTATCTTTGGACTCATTAAACAAACATCGAAAGACCCATAATGGGACCGAACCACTCCTTCCTAGGGTTCGTTAAACATACTCCGAGGGACTCATCCGAAGGATGAGCTTACATTGCAAGCATATGTTATCCTCCTCAAGCTTGCATGAAAATAAAGAGGTACTCGCCAGAAATGGTGGGGGAAAAATTGGTAAAGAAATGTATCTAAACCTGTATTCTGTGGAAGAGTCACTTTTGAACATGACACCTTTTCACTCACCTTGTGTCTAGGTTGGGAAATCCACTTGTCTCTTTATCATACTCCTATAAAATTACAAATTGGTCCGTGATCCTTGTTGTTGAGTCAGTATTTCCAATACAGTTGTCGTGTCGTCAATATGTTCAAAAAGATGTTCAACCCGAAAAGCCTTCTATTGCATCGGCCATTTCTGCAGTCCTTAAGCCTTCTATTGCATCAGCCATCCCTGAATCAGTCCTGAATCACTTGTTACTCTGATCTACATCAAATCTTGTTACTTGTTTCATGTCATTGATGTGGGATATATTAAGGCCCTCCTGTGATGAGTCTTTTCCTGTCGACTTCAACTCATTATCCAGGAATTAGACTTAGAAACTAATTGGTACCTTGGAACTTTCATGCCTCAAAGGTAGGTTTCCTCACTTTCGACAGTGGGTCTTCATTATCGACTCCTGATCAAGAGATTTTGTCGAGTGTTCGACTTCAGCTCATTTATTCACATTCGTTGAATTGTACTAGTGTACCTTGGGAGTCATTGACATTAAAGGTGATTTCCCTCGCACTTGTTAACAATATACACTAATGATCGGTAATCAAGTTGTTTCTACCATGTTCGACTTCAACATATGTATTCACATGGTTAGATTCATACTATAGAGTGGTGGAGATGAAGACCCTGGATCTTTTCTGATAGACTCAGGTTGTGTTGGAGTATACTAAATGTACTGTTTCATAGATCCACATTGTATGTCCCGTGGCTATGTTCAGATTTGATTCATATTGGCATGGATCCACAGTGTATGTTTGGTGGCCATGGCCTATCTTACTTGACATGGATCTTCGCATGTCGGCATTTATGGACTGATTCATTTGTATTCTGAGTATGGGAATACCTACCTCAGTGATGATGTATTATTGTACTGTATTTCCTTGTTTGTTGGCAGGTTTTCGACCGACTATTCCTTGTTCCCTACACACACTTGACAAAGTATTTCAGCTATCACTCTGTTCTAACTTCATACTTTGGGGGGCTCTCTGTTACACATTATTTTTGTCATCCCTATGATCGTTAATGATGTAAACCTATATGTTGCCTTTAGAGGGGTCAGTGGCCTGAGTTCCTGAAGAGAGAAGGGAGAAGAACGTTTCCTGAGAAAAGAAGTTGCATTTTCCCTTGTAAAAACCCTATAAAAAAAGAAGTTCGCAGGTTTCTATATAGGCAGGGTGCAAGAATGCCTGATTCTCGCAAGTTGCACCATATCTAGGTTGCGAGAGGTTCGCAGGTTTCTCTATAGGAAGGGTGTGATAATGCTTACACATGGGAAAAACAAGCTTTTTCTCGAATCTTCTAGAAGGAGAAACTTCCATGGTGAGGTGGCATCCGAATGGTTTGGATCTTACTCGCTTTCATGATTTAGTGGGATCATCCTAACCTCCTCACCTTATCCTCTTCAACTTATAAAATGAGAGGAGTTCTCAGGGAGAAAGTTAGCTTTGGTTAGCTTTTGGAGCTTGGATTGGGCTAAGTTGAATTTGGCTTGGAATTATTAGCTTGGTTAGAGTGGTTTTGAGTTTTGCCTTTGTCAAGATAGATTGTGAATACTATCATATCTGTGCTCTCAAAATTCTTGGAGTGAAAGTGTGTGGGGAACGAAGGACAGTTGGAAGGTACCTTACGACATCAAGGCCATGGTTGTAATCTCTCTTTCACATTTAATATGACACAGTAATATGATTCTTTCCTATAAAGCTTGTCGTGTTTTATTGTATGATTCCTTGATCACATACATAGGTTTATATTGATTTTATGCTATTACTATCACTTTGGTTGGTTTTTTTCTTTTGTAGATAGGATGGCGATAGCGAGAGGAAGCGGCGTTTAAATGGTATGTCACCTATCCCTCTTTAGTTAGTAAATTCAATATCTAAAACTTAAGGAAAGTGTCATGTTCTGGTGTGTTTTGTTCTAGATCCAGGTGGATCTAGGGAGATCAGTTAGTGTCCGCACCTACCGATTTGTCCGATAACAGGGACCTGGAAGAAGAAATTTACATGAAACAACTTGAAGAATTTATAGTAAAGAGAAAGAAAGATTTGGTGTGTAAACTGAAAAGATCCCTTTATGGTCTAAAGCAATCACCAAGGATGTGGTACCAAAAGTTTGACACACACATCCTTAGTTTGGGATTTGTGAGAAGAAAATTCGATCACTGCATATATCCAAATAAGAAGGTGGGTGGTTCATATATGTAGCTTTGTATGTCAACAGCATGTTTTTGATTGGAAACAATATGGATGCAATAAAGGAGGTGAATAAACAACTATCCTCCAAGTTCAACATGAAGAATCCCAGTGTAGCAAAATTCATTATGGGAATGGATATTAAGAGAGATAAAGCAGCTAGAAATCATTGGTGGAACCAAGTGAAGTATATTGAAATAGTTTTGAAACGTTTCAACATACAGGATTGCAAACCGGTGAAGGTGTCAATTCCTTTGGGAGAAAGACTAATTGTTTAACACTCTCTAAATACATAGGAAGAAATAGAGTACCTGGCACGTGTTCCCTATGCAATTTTTGTTGGTAGTCTAATGTATGCAATGGTATGCACTCAACAAGACATTGCCCATGCAGTGGGAGTGTTGAGCAGATGCATGTCGACACCTTGGAAGGAGCACTGGAAAACTGTCAAGAGAGTATTCATGGATTTGTGTGGCACAAAAGACTATGTTATATGCTACCAAGGAAAACATGGAGGCAATAGTGAATGAAATGTACATGGATTTGTCGATTTCGACTAGGTTGGAGATTTGGATCGACAAAGGTCGACCATTGGATATGTATTCAAGATGTTCAGTGGAGAAATCAGTTGGATGAGTAAGCAATAGGAAATCGTATCCTTGTCCACAATAGAAGTTGAATACATGGCAGCCACTCATGGAAGCAAAGAAGGAGTATGGTTGCAAAGGTTGTGTTCAGGAATCAAGTTTGAGTAGAGATCCTGTATGAAGATAATTTGTGACATTAAAAGCGCAATATTTCTGGCAAAGAACCCAACTTATCATTCAAATACTAATCACATTGATGTAAAATACCATTTAATGAAATACATGGTGGAAAGAAACAAGGTGTTGCTGGACAAAGTAGACACGTTGGAAAACATAACAAACTCATTGACCAAGTCTATGAGAGTTGTGAAGTACTCTTGGTGCAGAGAGGCAATGGGCATTTCTTCCCTAGGTCTGTGAACAAAATTTCAAAGGTCTCCAGGTTTCAGAAAAGAAGACAACAAGTGGGAGAATGTTGGTTTATTATATTCTTTGTAATGAAAGTCAATATGGATCGATTGACAGTCAAAGTCTAAGGTCGAGGTGGTTTGACTGGGTAAAGACAAAGTCGAGGTGGATCTACAGCAAGTCGAAGGTCGAGGTTAGTCGACCGGGTAAATTCGAAGTCGAAATTCGAGGTGCTTCGACATGGTAAATACATCAATAGAAAGTCGAAGAGGTCAACCGACAAAAGGTCGACATGAGGGCATGTGGCGACTGGCCGATGATCGAATGAAAGCGGATTGGTAGTCGACAGGTGATCCAAATTGGTAATTTACTATAATAGTTTCCTGAGATTCACAAGATTTGTAGCCAATGATCTGCATGGATCTATAACTATTTTTAAAGAACGAATAATAATAGAGGTTATTGTTCATGTAGATGTAATTTGAATTGGCTATAGGTTTTTTCTTTTGTAAGCAAGAGGGTATGATGTCGATTGTGTCTTAGGTGTGGACCAAGGTTAGACATGTAACCTTTTACTCTGAATGAATAAGACAGAAAGGAGCAGAATGCTCAAGGAATGTTGGTTTTCCAATTTCCAGGGTAAAATCTTTGTGTACTATGTGCTTGTTGTGTCATTTACTTTCTTAATTAAATATTTCTTCCTCTATTCTGCTAGGTTTAGCGTGGAATCATGTCTCATTTCCTAAAACACATGGGAAAAATGGGTGACATGTGTCGCCACTACAATGGTGATGTGTGGCACATGATTGTTGGTAGCTGACTAGGAAAGGTACAATCCAAGTGGTACAATTACAAGTTGACAAGTGGTGCACAAGTGGTCCACTCCTACGATGACACATGGAAAGAATGAGACAATAAGAGACCACCACATGGCGACCTCCCATTGTCCTATAATAACATGGTATATTAAAAATTATGGAGTCGACGGGGGTTGAACACACGACCTCCATAAACCTTAACAAAACCCCACTACCAATGCACCATCACAATGTTACTTAACCTTACATATCACTGAATGTATTTAAATTATAATAAAGTTGCAATGCATGGAAAATAGGGTTGAGGGCCTAAGCCCTCAACCAATAACTTATATTTGTATCCAGGTAATGTGATCATTCCCCAAAACACAGGGCTATCAACAAATATTTCACGCGGGGGTTATGTTATGTGTGTGTGTGTCTGTGTGTGTGTGTGTGTGTGTGTTAACATATGAGGTTACATATGTTATAAATAACATATAGTTACAACAACTTCCACCAAAACGCCAAAAAATATGGCGGTCGGTGGGCCTCGAACCCCCGAGCTCCCATATATATAATCATTCCTTAACCAATCTACCTATGGTGTTGGTTTGTCTATAAAACCAACTAATTTATTTTAAAAGTATGCCATGATTTTCGGAGGTCGTTTAAGGGTTCGCGCTCTATTTAATGGGTGTGCAGACTGAGGTTGGGGAAAACATTTTTGCAGAGTTGAGTCTCATAACTCATATCCAAGGTTACCAAAGTTGTGAGACTACATCGTAAAGTGTGCCAAATGATACCTTGATGGAATTTCGAGAATTTTATACTCATTTTGCACGGTTTTTCATGAGGAATCCAACGGTGCACTCCATTTTTGTATTTGAGCAACATGTAAAAAGTTCATTGTAAAACACAAGAATTTGAGCATTAATAAAATAATGTCTCTATTGGAAACGGACCTGGAGAGGTATCCCAAATTGGGTGAACTCCATTTTCCAACTTGTCTATGTGATTTTATTATTGTTGTTCATTTCAAGCTCAATTATTTGCAAGTTATTTTATCATTAAAGTGGATTTGGTTAAATAATTTCTTCACATGTAATTTTCATACAGTCAAGCAATCACTTTATTTCAAAAATCAAGTAAAGGTTTCTTATGTATTAGAATATTAATGAGTATCTAAGAATTTTTCAGATCATGGGTAGACAAATATGTAGAGATAAAGGTAATGAAACAGTGTAAGATTAAATTTGATATAAGTGATGATTTTATTGATGAAGAGGAATTGGACATAGTACCCCTTGATCTATGTGAAGTAGTGTTTGGAATCTCTTACATGTATATGAGGGATGAAATATTCATGTAGAGAGCCAACCATTACCGACTAATCAAGGATGGGAATTCTTACATCATCAATGTGCATAAAGGCAAGTCAAAGATGTCACTGGTAAGTGCCAACTAAGCCAAGAAGTTGATTAGTTCTAGTAAGAAATATGTTTTTTTTTTCTTAAGAGAAAATCAGTCTGATGATCAGTCAATGAGAGTGAAGGAATCCCTATAGGTGTGTACTAAAGAGAGAAAACATCGGTTGGAGGATTTACTACAAGAATACATAGGAATGTTCAAGGATCCTAAAGGGATACCACCCAAGAGGGATGTGGACCAAGAAATATAGACTCCCCATTTCCAAATATTGGGTTGTATAGACAGTTTGTTCTATAAGCAAATGAAGTCAAGAAGCAGTTGCAGCGGTTGTTGGAGCAGGGTGTGATTCGACCAAGTACCTCACCTTGTGGGTCACCCATCATAATTGTTACCAACAAGGATGGGACTTGCATAATATGTATCGATTACAAGGCATTGAAAAATATTACACTGAAGAATCGGTACCCTTTGTCAAGGATCGATGATCTGTTGGACCAGTTATAGTATGCCAAGTACTTCACTAATCTGGATTTGAAATCAGGATATCACCAAATATGATTCAAAGAAGAAGATACCTACAAGACTTCCTTCAAGAGAAGGCAATGTTTGTATGAGTGTTTGTTTATGACATTCGTTTTATGCAATGCACCTACTACATTTATGATACTAATGAATGATTTTTTACACCCTTATCTAGATTCATTTGTTATTGTCTATTTGGATGATATGTTGGTTTATAGTGATACCTGGGAGGAGTGCGTCTAATATCTTATGTAGGTGTTATATACTCTGAAGAAGCACTAGTTTCTAGCCAATATCAAGAAATGTGATTTTGTTTTGAATTCTTTGGTGTATTTGGGGTATGTGATCAATGCAAGGGAGCTCAAGATAAATCCTGTGAATATGGAGGCCATCATGAAATGGCTAGTTCCTATAAATCCCATTAAATTTAGGTGTTTTTTGGGGGTAGAAAAATATTTTTGGAATTTCATAGCTTCATTTTCAGTGGTAGTTGCACCACTCCATGCCATAACAGCCAGTGGTAAGATTTTCCAGTGGAGGAATAATCAATAGAAGGTATTTGATGAGATGAAAAGAAATATCAATCGAGCACCAATGCTCATGCTACCAACCTTGCAGAATCCCTTTGAAGTGGAGACAAATGCAAGTGGATATGCCATGGGAGAAATCCTGATGAAAGAAGGAAGGCTTGTTTGTTATCATTTTGAGGTATTTCATGGGGTGTTACTCAATTAACCTACCTACAACAAGGAGCTCTATGCCTTGGTACAAGCTGTCAAAAAGTGGAAGCATTATTTGATGGGAAATGAGACTATCATCCACATATATCACCATCCACTATAGTACTTTCAGGCCCAAAGTAAGTTGCAACAAACCAGGCATTACAAGTGGATGTATTTTTTACAACATTTTCATTTGGTCATAACGTATAAGAAGGGTAGCACAAATAAGTTGGCATACATGCTTTTACAACCACACACATCTAAGATAACAACTTTGGGAACTCTGATGCACATGGAGCCTCTTACCTATGATGCATACAAAGAGGCATACATAAAAGATAAGGGCTTCAAGGAGGTGTTTCAGTAGATACAGGGACAAATTCATATAGAAGAAGGTGACGGAAAGGTTGACTATCATATCCAGAACGGTCTACTCTAGAAACTCGACAAGATTTATGTTCTTAAAGGTGAATGATTACAGCCTATTAGAGAGGCTCACACCTCCAAGTTTGCACGACATTTTGGTGTTGGGAAGATAGTTGCCAACTTACAAAGGTATGTGTAATGGCCCAAAATGCAAGAAAATGTAGCACGGTATATTAGAGGATGTATACTTTGTTGTACCATCAAGACCAAGAACATGAAGCAAGCTCTATACCATCCATTACATGTACCCACTCTACCTTGGGAAAGTATTTCCATGGAATTTTTTAGAGATTTACCAACAACAAGGAAGGGACATGACTATCTATTTGTTGTAGTTGAAAGGTTCAGGAAAATGTGCAATCTCATACATTTTAAAAATACCATCAATAGACAAGACACAACAAACAAGTTCTTTGAATAGTTCTAGGTGCACTTTGGGATACCAAGGAGCATCATCTTAGATAGGGATACTAGATTTATTAGTGCATTTTGGACTACATTGTGGGAGAAGATAGAAACTAAGTTGAATAGGTTTACAACATTCCATCCATGGACAGATGGGTAAACGGAAGTAGTCAACAAGACTTTGGTGCATCTTTTGAGAGATTACAGTCAGAAAAATCTAAAGACCTAGGATGAAAATATAATCTATATACAACACTCTTATAATAGAGCAGTCCACACTTCTAATGGTAAGTCACCTTTTGAAACTTGATTTGTATATTTACCACCTTCACACTTAGATTTTGTACATGGACAACAAGGAGGAGTGAGGGAGGACCTCACAGGAGATGCATTAAAAGAAGAAAAAATTGTTGAGAAGATTAGGCAAATCCATTTTCAAGTACAAGAGACATTGAAGAAGTCACGAGAAAAGTAGAAGGCTAGACATGACCAGCACAGAAGAGATAGAACATTTATATTGGGAGACAGAGTATGGTTACAACTAAATAAGGAAAGGCTACAGGGTCCTGATAAGAATATCTAGGCTCTATTGTATGGTCCTTTTGAGGTATTAGAAAAGGTGGAGATAATTCCTACAGACTCAGTATACCCACATACATGTTCATTTACTCAATAGTGAATGTGGAGAATCTCAAACTCTATGAGCATTCCATGTTAGATCAAGAGGAGGAGCAGGTCCTACCTTCCATAGAGGACTTAGCACCAGATGATCAGGTAGAGTTAGCAAAGGACATAGTTTTTCAAAAGCGCTCTAGAACTACAAGACATGGGAAACATGACCTTTGGAAGATTGGATTGACAGGATAACTTCCAGAGAAAGAAAAGTGGTACTCAAGGGAGAAGGTAGAGGAAACATTTCCTCACCTCGTTCAGTAAATATTTTGGGGACCAAAATCCTCCCTAAATGGGAAGGTATGATCTGGATTGGATCATTATATTATTTTGCATCTATCTTGATTCTTATAGAGTGGAAAAAATTGGAGGAATAAGCTTGCAAATTCATTTTAGTGGTAGGTCCCAGTTTAAAAATTTGGGGTATGAAACATTCCAGATCCAATTTGAGGAAATAAATGGAGTTTTGTGTGGTTCTAGTATCTAAAACTTGTGCACACCCCCTTGCGGTGTTCTACACTCTGATACCTTTCAAACAATGCAAACTATGCATCAATTGGAGTTCGTATGCAAAAATTATTCCTCCAATGAGTTGACCTATCATGTTGACCACCATGGTACTATAGGATTCCATGTCAATCCCCATTTATCATGCATATGGGGATATCCACATGAGAAATTTGAAGAATATTCTAGAAGGCTCAAAACCCTACCACAATTGATGGTTGAGGAAATCAAAAAGCTACCCCTAGATGGCTATCAGGCTCTATTAAATATTGGGCCACAAGGAGGAGAAGGGGTTCCATTCTATGTCATTGTATTTTGTTCCATAACAGAGAAAAATAACTTTGAGTGGGAAATTAGAGAGAAAAACAAGCGGGGTTAATGTTCTATAGCGGCATAACATGCCACAAGTCTCAGGTAAATCCATAGAGAGTGTCTTCTCCTTTGTACTTGCATTATTTCCATACCAGAGAAAAGAGAACAGAGCAGCCTCACCTTCTAGATGGTTTTTCTTCTGTAAGGTTTTCCCAAAGAAAAAAGAAAAAAATTCTTATAGATGGTGTGTTATTGTATTTTATTGTTCTCTATTTTTCACATTGTATATATTTCATGCATAAACAAAAAATCAGTAACTAAACATTCTGGAATGTAACAGAATTTAACCTCCATGGTGTAAATTTCAGTTTTATTTATCAAGTCTGTTGTGATGAACTATTACAATGGAATATCCACTAAAATTTATAAATCACCTAGGAAACCCAATATGGAAGAAAACCTAGTTAGAAGGAAAGGCCTATGCTCTACTCTTTTTTTTCTTAGTTATGAAAGGAAAATACAAATAAAGGGGCATTCACTATAGAGTTGTGATGGACATTGTGGCCTAAATATTTTCTACAAAATCTCATACCTCCTATGTTATGATTCAATATCCTACTCCTAGATGCTTTTCTCAAATGTGGAAAAATAAAAATACCAAAAGAATGGAGCCCTTTCCTTTCCTAAAGGCACAATATTTAGCATAGCATGATAGTCGTTTAGGGTTAGGTTTTCGCATGCCTCAACCCTAAATTAGTGTTAGGGTTTTTGAATTTATATAATATTCTTAAGAGTCCCCATGTGTGAGTAATCAAGGCTGACATGGTATCCTCTTGGTACCATGATGGTCAATAGAGTAGGTCAATTTGTAGGAGGTTTAACTTCCGCATACGAACTCTGATTAAGGTGAATTTTGCACCATTGTAAATATTTTGGTGTGATAAATAATGTAAAAGAGTTGGAGAGCCCAATTTTTTTATTCCAACAAGTGTAATTTGATGTATCAAACTACATTTGGAAGGTTCCAGACCCCAGATCACCAAATTGGAACCTACCCCTAAAATGGGCCCTACAATCCAAGTCCTCCAATTTTTGCACCTAGAAATTATCAATATAGATGAAATATTATATAATGATCCATTTTGGATCATACCTCCCCATTTAGAGAGGATTTGTGTGCCCAAAATTGTTTATTGAATGAAGTGAGGAATTATTTCCTCTATCTTCTCCTTAAAGTATTATTTGGCCTCTCCTGGAAGTTGTCTTTTCAACCCAACCGGTTAGAGTTCATGTTTCCCCTATCTAATAGTTTTGGAATTCTTATGCAATGTATCTTATACGAAATATTCCTAGTCTTTTGATGCTAAGTCTTCTATGGTAGGTAGGACCTACTCATCAGTTTCTCGATCCAACATGGACGGCTCATAGATTTCATATCTTCCACATTCACTACTGAATAAATGTGCATATATGGGGGTAGAGTGAATTTGTAGGCATTATCACCCACCTTACCCAATAATTCAAAATGACCATACCACAAAACCTTGATCTTATTATCAGGATCATGTAACCTTTATTTTCATATGCAACAAAACTATATCTCCTTCCTTGAATTTTTTCTCAATTTCGTGATGATCGTGTTAGGCCTTATACTTTTCATGTTACTTCTCCAATGTCTCTTGTACTTGTAACTGGATTTTCCTAATATTTTCAACATTATTTTCTACTTCAATGAATCTCATGTGATGTCTTCCATCACTCTCCTTGTTATCCATATATAGCATCTAAGGGTGAATGAAGCATATACCCAAAGAAAGTTTCAAGAGGGGACTTATTGGTAGAAGACTTGACTGCTCTATTATAAAATTGTTGAATATAAATCGAATTTTCATCCCAAGTATTTGGATGCTTCTTATTTTAACCCCTCGAAAGTTGAACCAATGTCTTGTTGACTACTTCTATATACCCATATGCATATGGATGGAAATTCGTATATATCTTGAACTTGGTGTCCAACTTCTCCCAAAGCATAGTCCAAAAGGCACTAAGAAAATATGTATCCCTATCTGATATGATGCTCTTTGGTATCCCAAAGTGAACCCAACACTTTCAAATCTCATCTTTCTTTCTTCTAGTCCTTTCGTGGTATTTTTACAAGCCATCAGAATGTGCATCTTGTTGAACATGTCAACTATCACAAATAGATAGTCATGTCTCTTCCTAGTTGATGGAAAACCACCCACAAAATCCATGGAGATGTTATCACGAGGTCTAGTTAGTATAGGTAAGGGATGGTATAAACCTTGCTTTCTATTACTAAATTTACTATTACAACAAAGTATACATCCTCTAATCAAATAAGCTACATTAATTTTCATTCTAGGCCAATACACATAACTGTGTACGTTGGAAGCTATCTTCCCAAGACCAAAATTTCCTCTACCTTGGGGTTGTGAGCCTCTCTGGTAAGTTGCAGTCTTTCACCTTTAGGAACATAGAGTTTGTCTATCTTATAGATATACTCATTATAAAGATGATAGTCATCCTTACCATCACCTCTTCTACATTAATTTTTCCCTGTCGTTGTTGAAACACCTCTTAATAGTCATCATTTTCCATGTATGCCTCTTTGTATGCATCATGGGTAAAAGGATTCATGTGCATAAGAGTTCCAAAATATGTAATCTTGGATGTGGATGGCCTTGAAAGCATATTTTCCAATGTATTAGTGTTTCCCTCCTTATATTTGATGAATAGATGAAACTACTACAAAACCCCATCCACTTGCAGTGTCTAGATTGTTGAAGCTTACTTTGAGCCTACAAATGCTACAGTGGTTGGTGGTCAATGTGGATAATGGTTTCCTTTCCCATCAGATGTTACTTCCACTTCTTAACATCTTGAACTAGGATGCATAGTTTTTTCTTGTATGTAGGGTAATTCAGGACTCCACCATGAAATGTTTTGGAATGACAGCATATTGACTTACCTCCCTACATCAAGATTGCTTCCATATCATATCCACTCACATATGTCTCTACTTTGAAAGGATTTAGAAAATTAGGCAGCGCAAGAACTATTGCTTGAATGATCTTTCATTTCAACTCATCGAAATATTTCTATTGATTCTTCCCCATACTGGAAAATATTACCATTGGTTGTTATGGAATGAAGTGGCATAGCTACTTGGAAAAGAATGTTATAAAATTCCATAGGTAATGCGTTGCACCAAAAAATATTCCCTAACATTAGTGACATTAGTAGGAACTAGCCACTTTAGGATGGCCTCCATATTCATGGTATCTATATTAAGCTCCCCTCCACCAATAACATACCCAAAATACACCAATGACTACTAAAAAACCCATATCTCTTAATGCTAGCCAACAATTTATGTTTTTTCAAAATATCTAACACTTGCATTAGATGTGAGATATGTTCTTCCCAAGTAGAGCTATAAACCAATATATCATCTAAGTACACTATCACAAAATGAATCTAGAAAGGGACATAATACATTATTTATCAAATGCATAAATGTAGTTGGTGGATTACATAAACTAAAATGCATTACCAACCATTCATATAGACCTTGCTTTTTGTTGAAGGTGGTATTCCAAGTGTATTCTTGTTTAACTCGCACTTCGTGGTATCCTAATTTGAGATCCAACTTGGTGAAATACTTGGAATGTTGCAACTAATCTAACAAATCATCAATAATGGGAAGAGGTTATTGATTCTTGAGGGTGATTTTGTTCAAGCTATGTATTTGATAAACATTTTTTAAGTCCCATCCTTCTTCGATGCTATGAAGATAGGTGACCCACAAGGTGAGGTGCTTGGTCAAATTACTCTTTTCTCTATATGTTGCAACAATTGTTTCTTCAATGTTTCTACTTCCAAGATGAGTTATATCTATACAACCCAATATTTTGGTAATGGGGAATTAGGAATCAACTGTATCTCATGTTGCACTTCCCTCTTAGGTGGTAACCCTTTAGTCTCTATAAACACTTCTCTTTATTATAGCAAAAACTCATCTAAATGGAATTTATTCTCTCTCTTACATTCCTCAAAAGATGCCTTTACTTTTACCAATTCATCATCTGGTTGATTCTCTCTTAAGAAAAGGAATACAAACTACCTACTATGACTGATCAATTTATTGGCTTGGTTATCAATTACCAAAGAGATCTTGTATTTACCTTCATGTTCACTGAGGATGAAATACTTCTCATCCTTGATCATGTGGTATTGTTTTTCTCTCCTCATAAAGATTGCATCCCTCATATACATGTATAGGCTTTCAAACACTATACCACGAACATCGAGTTGTACTACATCTACCTCCACTTCATTGATGTGGTTTGCACTTATAGAAAATTTGATCTTATAATGTTTAGTGCTTAAGCTCTGCATCCTTATTTATCCATCCCAATGGATATGGGTTACGATTATCATGGACTTCCAATCCAAGATTGTTGACTAGATCTTTTTCCATGAGGTTGGCATGTAAACTAGAATTGAATAGAGTATACACCTTTGTTTTCTTGACCTGGATATTAATATGGAAGAGTTTAGTCATCTCCTTCTCTTCCTTGTGATGAAGTCTACTTAAGTTCACATTCTTCTACATTGTAGTGCAAACAATATTTTCGTCTACATCCAAGTTGCTCCCTTTCTAGTTTCCTAAATATGAGGCTAGTAGGTTCTTCTTCTTTGCATCCTTTTTATAGTTCTTTAAATTCATCTCTCAATGTAGCTTCCGACACTTATCTTCGATGTGACCATCAATATTATAATGGTTGTATTGGTTGTTTGGATCCTTGCACTACTATGAAATGGTTGTTGTCTTCTTTTCCTCTCCTTTCCACTTATTCTTCTCATCCTTGGGAGCATATTAATGTTATATATGTTTGGAACCACTTGGTTATCCTTTCGTATTGCCTATATTCTCCATGTATCATGCTTTCACGTAGTCCTCATCAATTGTGATAGGTTTAAAGAGAATCATATGCTTCTGTAAATAACTATGTAGACCCCTTAGATACTTGAGAAGTACGTCTAGGTTCTTAGGAGATATAACCAACATAGTTGTGATATTTTTGAACTCGATGGTGTACATTTACACACTCTACCCTTTCCTCTACCTTAAGTGATGCCAACATATCCACTAGTCCTCTACATACCCAATATGGTAGCATTGGGACATGATGAGGGTTTTAAACACCTCCCACTTCGTTAATGGGCGATCACTCTATAGCCTAAGTGTCTCTGTGTAGCTTTCCCACCAAGTTAGTGCATGGCCCTCTAATTTTAGTCAAGCAAATGAAATAATTTTCTCTTCTCCTATGTTATGGAGATTGAAATAAACTTCTAACTATTGCAACCAATGATTCAACTTAACAACATCAATATCACTTTGGTAAGGTGTGATGTCCACTTTCACTTCCATTTTAAACAAAGATTATAAAGAAGTGATAACATTGGAACTTGGTTCCTCTTTCTGTCTCTTTTTTCGACTACTTTTATGGGTCTTCATTATCTTTTAATTTCTCATCTAATCCAACTTCTAGGTTAGATCCACCAACCTCCTCAAAATGTCCAAACTTTCTCTCTAGAGCCACCATAAGGAGGGCCATGTTTGTGAGATATATCAATGACTTGTTCTTCCATCTTCAAAGATCTCTCCTCTCCCTCATCCTAAGGGTTGTTACCATTGGACTCATCGGCCATGGCTAGGATTCTCAATCTAGGATTCTTACTTGTCAATTCCTAGATCTTGCAACTTTCCATAAAACCACAAGTAAAACTTCTTTAATACCAATCTAATATGTAAATTATTATGGATATTCCACAGGAACAATTCATCACAACAAATCTTACAAAAATCTGAAATCGTTTATTATGCAGTTTAATCCCTTAGATCTCAAATCTAATTTTACTAGTGTAGTGCTAAAAATTAAGGAAGTAACAGAAACTAAAATGAAATAAATAAGCAAATTAACATGTCATCCACATAAATGAACATAATACATTCTCTTGGAAATCCAATATGGGAGAAAACCCATCTATAAGGCAAGCCTTATGCTCTACTATCTTTTTTCTCAATTATGAAATGAAATACTAAAAAAGGGGCACTCACTATGAAGGTTCCACGGACACTATGGCCCAAATGGTTGCTACAGAATATTTCATCTCCTCTTTTATAGCAACCATAGATGCAACCATAGATGCTCTGCTAAACTATGGAACAATAGCTATACCAAAAGAACGAAACCCCCTTCTTTCCTAACAGCTCAATATTTAACATAGCCTAATAGTCACCTAAGCTTAGGATGATCTGTAAACTTCCATAGATATTCCATTGGAAAAGTTCATCACAAGGTATCTTATAATATTCTAAAATCTTTTATTATGCAATTTACTTCCTTAGATATCAAGTTTATTATTACTAGTGTAGTGCTCAAATTTATAGAAATAATTGAAATTAAAAAATCAAAGAACAAGCAAATGAACACACCATCCACACAAATGAACACAAGATGTGACCTAAGAAACTTGATACGAGAGAAAACCTAGCTATAAGGTGAGACCTATGCTCTACTCTATTTTCTTTAGTTATGAAATGCAAGTACAACGAAATGGGAACCCTCTATGGAGTTTCCTTTGACACTATGGTTTGAATGACTATTACAGAATCTTCTACCTCCCCTGTTATGCTCTCAAATCCCACTCCTAGATGCTCTGTTCAACCATGGATCAAGTACAATACTAAAAGAATGGAATGTTTTCTCTTCTTAACAACCCAATATTTAACATACCCTAACAGCTGTCTAGGGATAAGGTTAGGGTTTTTGCATCCCTCAACCTTCAATTGATGTTAGGGTTTTTGACCCTTCATAATTTTCTTGTAATTTTGCACATGACTAACCCCACATGTGTGGGAAATGGGGGTTAACGTGGAATCCACTTAGTACCATGATGGTTAACGAGGTAGGTCAAATTGCAGGAGACATAACTTCCACATACACACTCCAACTGAGGTGATTTTCAAACCATTGGAAAGATTTCAATGTGTGGAAATGTGTTGAGGGGTTGAGAGATATGCTCATAAAGTTTTGACCCAAAAAGTGTCATTTGATGCCTCAAATTGGCTCTAGAAGTTTTTGAACCCAAAATCTCTAAGATGGGACCTGCCACTAAAATGGGGATTGTAAGACAATTTTCCCACCCAGAAAATACCAAAATAGATGACAAATTATATAGTGATCTATTATGGATCATACAATTAAGAATTTTGCATGCCTCAACCCTCAATTAGTGTTAGGATTTTTGACCCTCTAGAATATTCTTGAGAGTCCACATGTCACCAACCCCACATGTGTGAGTAACGGGGACTGAAGTGGAATCTACTCGATACCATGGTAGTCAACATGGTAGGTCAAAATGCAAGATGCATAACTCTTGTATATGAACTCCAATTGAGATGATTTTCACATTGTTGAAAGTATTTTGGTGTGTAGAATAGTGTTGAGGAGCTAAGAGCTATACTAACGAATTTTTTACCCTAAAAAGTGTCTTTAGATGTCTTTAGATGCCTCAAATCAGCTCTGGAAGGTTCCTAACCCTAAATCACCAAATTGGGACATGTCCCTAAAATGGGCCTTGAAAGACAATTCCTCTAATTTTTCTACCCAAAAAATACCAAGATAGAGGACAAACTATGTAACTATCCATTCCAAACTAATTGTATACTTTAAAAGAAGGAAAACCATGTTTTTATTTTATAATCGAAGTAAGCAATTACCAGGAATAATTGGAAATCTCTCTTTTTGCATTGAAGCTTTGCCCACTCTTTGCTTGATTCTATATCAAGCCCAATTGTTAATCTTTAGAGATCATAGAGTACTCCAAATCCCACCCAAGGTAATGAATCAACTACTACAAAATAAAGTAGTCTTTCTCTTTCAATCTCTTAAAATTCATTAAGAAAAGAAAAAACAAAACCTTGTGTGTTGATCCCTCTTTCTCTTTTACAATTGGAATTTGGAATGAAGGAAATATTCACTTTTAGTAATCTCTCATTTTCCTTTCTTAGTTTTGGCTTTGTATTTTAACTCAAGTTAACATAGACAATGAGAAGAAAAATTATTAATAAACCTTATCTCCTTTTTTGTCTTTGCATCTTCTTTAATCAATTGAGTTAGTTTAGTTTAGAACACACTTTTCTCTTTTAATAATAAAAAGCACACATCACCATGTCATTTAGTTCACATAGTAAATATAGTTTCATTAACTTTAAATTTATTTTTGCTCTTTCCTCCTTCCCATTTTCTTAAGTTTTACCTAACACAAAGTGGCTACTCATTCCTTATCCTAAATCTTGGTTTCTTGAGAAACCTTAATACCCCTACACATTGCTACTTCTTCCTTATCCTAAACCTAGGTCTCTTAAGGACCCTTAACACCTCTAGACATTGCTACTCCTTCCTTGTCCTAAACCTTGGTTTCTTAAGAAACCTTAACACACTTAGACATCGCCAACTCCTAGACATTGTTACTCCTTCCTTATCCTAAACCTTGGTTTCTTATGAAACTTTAACACTCTTGGACATCACCAACTCCTAGACATTGCTACTCCTTGCTTATCCTAAACCTTCGGTCCTTTAGAAAGCTTAACACCCGTAAACATCACCTTAAATAAAGTAGAAACACCTTTATCCTTAGTAAGGTGCATCCATTGGCTTCTTAGGTTAAACCCTTAAGCTACCAAGTTACCCTAGGTTTTTAGATTAACATAATCCTTGTCTATGTTGAGTGTGCTAATTCCCTATTCATATGTTCCTCATGTGTCTACATCCCCTACCATTTTATCATCCAACTACACATATAAACACACAAAAACAGAGGTACTTATGGCAACAACCAAATCATATATATAAAGCAGGAATAAACAATTTTTGGGTTGAATTCACTGGTAATAAAATGCATGCATCATTATTACGAACACTATCTTTAAATAGAACATGGATACCACATTGCTTTTGTTTTTCAATCATATAAATATTTGCTTTTCTTTTTCATTAATATAAAGATCATGGTATATTAATTTTTCATTAATATAAATATCATGGTATATTAAGACTTAAAAAAATGATTCAAACACAAACTTCATTTAAAAAAAACCTTTGAAATGGACTTTGTATTGAATTGTCTGGAGGCCAGTTCTTTCAACCATTTAATTAGAAACAAGGAAAACAAGGCTGTAAATGAGCCCACAACAACAATCTCACTCTATGAGGTACAAAATCATACTAACCTAGCATCACAACACAAATTTGCAGATCTATAGTGCTCTAATTTTGCATTTTATGTGTACTTGCTCGTTGATATTCTGTTTCAGGTTGAAGTCTTTGTTCTAAATCTCTTTGTATAATAATTTCAGTCCCTATCGACTTATTTTTGGTTACAGTGGACATTAACATCAATTCAAATTCTATTTCTCTACTGCTATCATGAAATATTCTTAATTGTTAGGGAGCTTATTTGAATTTTAGCATGTAAGTCATACGGAAGATGCCTAATATGTACTATCAAAAAGCTATCCCACCAGCAAACTGCTTCACATGGAGCTGATTCATTCGAATACCCACCCAAAAAAAACAGTAATTTTGAAAATATGATATTTGCGCAGCTAGAATCCAAGGTATAAACCAAAAAAAATTGTGAGGACTCGTGAATAACATGATGTACGTGATATTTGTAGATCGACTCAACCACAGACTCTTTTCAGATTTTAAGCCAAACTTTTCCAGTTTCTGATGGGTACTGCAACAAGCGCATCACCTTCAACAAGCATATATACAAAAGAATCTCTGCAAATACGAGTATAGAACTGTACAATTACTTGTCTGGTATACTTAATTCCTCTTCACTATGATTATACATTTGGCAAGATTATCATCCCGGAATACAATTGTTGAAAAAACCCAGGCCAACGAAGACATTATTTATTTATATCCTAACAAAAAAAATCAAGGCGATTCTATTGTAACCCTTTGAGCCCTTTACATGAACAGGTTAGGTCTCCTGTTTAGCCATATAACCCCAACGCTGTAGCAGGTCACCTTTCCTGCAACTCAGATAGCTAGCACTATCTGTGTACAGAGGCACCTGGGGCTGAAATCCAAGACTGGAACCGCACTCCAAGCAAGAATCTCCAGGCTCCTAGGTATTAATTCCCTCATTGAATAATTGTTCATATACAACTTAAAACCCAAAACGAGTATCGAGTATTGATCTTATCCGCGTTAATATAGAAAGCTAGCTGGAACACTTAGAAATATATATATCTATATATGACAGAGTACTTTATGAAAGTAAAGGCAATACTCAGATCAGACAATGGAATCGCCTGAGATGTCGCACCCTTTTATTTTAGTGCACTAACCATTAAAATTCAAATGCTAGATATATATGGGTGTAAATATTAGGACCCGCCAGATTTTTCCATTCACTGCAACGAATTGGGAGACTGTGAAGTAATATCCAGAATTCAGGCAGCTTTTGTCTTTCTGCAATTCATCTTTTCCGTGCAATTCATCTTTTCCGAGCACTTTGGACCTGCATGCAAATTAGATGTATGGTTTAGGTATAAAACAATAGAATAGAATCATTAAGATTCATTTCCAAAATGTTATAAATGAGGCTTTGCATTTACCAGAGCCGTTGCCTTCTGAGGTTTTCACAATCCTTAAACGTTTGACAGTGCTCACAAACATACTGCAAAACATGAATCCATCTGTCAGGACTGTCCATCCTAGTAAGCTGCATTTCTATTGAAATGCAGTAGCAGAGAGAGGATCAAACAACTTGAGGTGGAAACATCTAGCGGCTCGATACATCGGAGTTTAAAGTTATATTGATTGGTTTATAGAAATAGGAAAGACTTTGATAAGAATTGAAGTGAATTTCAAAATTTTATTCTCAAAGTATTTGATTTTAGAAACAACATAATAAAATAGATATACAGTAGAGATAAAATATTAAAGAAAAAAACAACAGATAAAAACTTACCTCCATGGAACATCACCTACAAGCATCCAATCCCCTTCTTTGTCTTCATAAGTCAACAAATAATCAGAACAATCCTCCCCAAGCCATGATCTTTTTGACTGAACGAAAAATCCATTTTCTTGAACTGCAATATCACCTTAAAGCCAAATGGATCAAAAGATGCTTGAAGATTGTACATGACATGATTCAGATTCAATTGTACATGTATATAAAGATTACATAGATACTCACAGTTAGGGGGGCCACGGAACATATTCTCCAATGCTGAAGAAAGAGATGTATAATCATTGTGGGTGTTGAGATCTATCTTTCTACCAATAGGTACGCCCTCCATGTTTACCTTGACAAACAGTGAATTTGAGTTGCCCTGACTGTGCACAAAACTAGCTGGTGCTTCTACAACACCCTCCCACTGCTCCTCTTCCTCTCCATCTTCAAGGGACATCGGTTGGGCAGCCAAAGTGTTTTTCCTATAAGATCGAATTGGCGGCCAACCCACAACTGAACTCCTGCAAATCATGTTCCCATTCCAACCCAAACAGAATCAAATGTTTTGAAGGCACACAAAAGAATTTGAAATTGAAACTAAACCTAAACTCAAATCATGTTCCCATCCAACCCAAACAAAATCAAATGTTTTGAAGGCATGCAAAAGAAATTGAAATTGAAACTGAACCTAAACTTTTCTTAAAATAATGGAAACCCTGTAAAAAATGCATTTTCTTTCCTCTTGCAACTCAACAAGTTATCCACCTCCATTGAGCTGTAGTTTAGTGTTTGAGACAACTGGGGTATTGATGTGGATCGAAACCCCAAGCCCTATAGGCAAATGTGTTGGCCAAGTTTAACTGCTTTGCTTTCCAGGTTAATGTTGACAAAGAAGGTTTTGAAAAAAAAGAAAACTGGACATTCTATCATCGCTTTCTATGTTTTACGTTTTAGGATTATCGTATGATAAATTGGTACAGGCGTAGATCTTTCTTCAGGTTCAAATCTTTCTCCCTTGTTAAATTGGAGCTGGGTAAGAAATCAAAAGAAAATTTATTAATAATGAAAAATCACCAAACCCCAAGCCCTATGGGTTATTGTGTTCGCCAAGTTTGACTGTTTTGCTTTCCAACTTAATGTGGGCAGAGATCGCAGAGATCGTTTTTCGGAAAAAACAAACTCAACAGTTATCAGCATTGTTTTTTGGGATATTTCATGGTGAAATAGTAAAGACGTTAATCTTGGTTGGAAGGTGTAAGGTTCAAATCTCCCTCCCCTGTTAAAATAAGCTTATATCGTATCAATGTCAATAAGAATTGAGATTCATTAATATCATATCAATGCACAGAGGAATTAATATCATATCAATGCACAGAGGAATTGAGATTCATTACTCCACACAGATAAATCAAAAGCAGAATTATTAATAACATTGTTTTCACTATCAAAATTATAAGAAAGATAAACAGTTGTAAGATGTCATCGAAATCCTCTCAGGATCGTTTTCTGCAAACTTACTTTGGACTGGTGGAAGAAGCATCTGCCACTCCTGATTGTTCATCTGCCAGAGAAGAATGTTGAGGAGGCTTACTGCTGTACTGCTGTTCTGCCATTCCAGATGGGTGAGAGGGTCCACACATTTGGAGCTTAAGGAGCCCGAGACTCACCTGCTTCTCACCCCTGTTCCCAAACGCTTCATTGAAGCCTCTCTTGCTTCCGGTAGCCATGGCCAACCCATACCCACATTTAATACCATCATCCATCGCCTGTGCCTGATTTTGCAACGCCCTGGCATAATCAGTCTCGAAATTTGCCTCTGAACCTACACACCCCATCAAACAAACCCTTTTCATTCAGGCACATTCTACAGAAGCCCAGGTTAGAGATCAGGAATTGACATGGATTTGTGCTACCACATTTTCCCCAAAAAAAAAACTGCAAACTTCAAACAAACCTAAATTGAAACAACAAAGCATACCGCTGTTATCTCCCAGTGCCCATTCTGATGTTGTTAGGCTTAAACCCAACCTCAGCTCTGCCTCTCCCATGTTAAGATTGGGGTGGTAAGGCATTGACACGGGAGGATTCGAATGAGAAGAGACCTCAGAGAGACCAATATAGTCATGAAGCTTCAGAGATTTTTCAGCATTTGTGCAGCTTATCCCCTGGGTATCTTCTGACATACTACTACTCCCTAACGACTTGTCCAGGGAGATCTCCATTTGCTTTCACAATCAATCCGAAGAGAATTAGATCTCTGTTATAGAAAACACCCAATAGAAAATTCTTGGCCAGAGCTGGATCGAAAGTCAAATTCACGTAGAGCCCCTCGAAGGAATGAATTGTGAATCAAAACCGGGCTAATTGTGATAAACTAAACTGTTAGACCATAGACCACAAGGCCAACCAAGCAAAGCAGAATTACTTTACTATTGATGGAGCCATGTATAGGCAGGGCTCATGGCCATCTAATATCGGAGTCAAGTCGGTAAAGATACAAATCGATGCGGGTGGGAAGAGCGACAAGCCGACAGGTTCACCACCACCTGGCCAGCCGCCATCTGCACAGACCGCCGTCGGCCACTGCCCTGCCTGCTACCGCAAAAACATTAAACAAATTCCAGGATGACCGCCTCACTCTTGCCTGCCTGCTCCTGGAAAACATCAATGAAATTCCTGCCTGACCGGTTACTGCTGTCTCACCGGTGGCCGACACACACACGAGCACGTCGGGGCGAGACTCCCGTTCTCAGTCCACACCCGCCTGTAAAAACGGCCCATTGACATAATGTCGTTCTACCCCGACCCCACGGAGTAAATTTTGTCTGGGTTTTCCAAATTGGATTGTTTAAATTTGCCCATATAGAAAGTTAGGTGTAAAATTAAACAATTTTTTAAGAAAAATTCTCTAAAACAAATCCTACTTTTAAAATCTCACAAATGTTTATTTCCACCCTGCCAGATCTATCACATCAAAGATTTGGAAGAAAACTCTGTTTGATACATTTCACTTCTCATCCTCATTCTTCCACCATTAACAAAACTGAATTAGGGTGAAAGTTTAATCATGCTCATCCTTCCACCATTAATAAAACTGAATTAGGGTAAAACTTTAATCATAGTTTGAAAAATCGCTCTGCTAATTTTCTCCTCCGACCCCGCCACACTTCCTTCCATAAAACGCCTTTTCATTCCTCATAAACAAAAAATAAAATCCATGACGTTTACTCTTAGTTTCCAAGAATCATCATCGTTGCCCAGCTCACGCCGTTGTCGTTGATGTCGACAGTGAAAACAGACATAAAGCCCGTGGGCCGTCGGCGTCATCATGATCCCTGGTTGTGTCGAGTCAGGACGCCCGGACACCGTGGCCAATCCATGGAGGAATTTCAAAGGCATACTCTGATAATCTTTGAATAATGAGATCGCAATAATCACATCTCCCCACTTGTTGGTTGTCAAATGGAGAAAAATTCCAGCACGGCTCACCAAACCGTCAAACACAGAGGCACGTTCTCCTATGAATCAGAGTGAGTGCCTGCCTGCCCAGCCAGAGAATTCCTTGGCATGAGGCTATTGGGTCATAAAACGTAAAGTGGATTACATTCTAAATCATGATTCTCTGATTTTCTCATGGCTAATGGCAATGAATGGTTCAGCACATTAAACCTCTGTGTGTGGCACCGGATCCCATCAAAATCTGTCATTAAGTGCTCTCTGCCCGGATTAGTACTAAGACGGGTGCCCTACAAAGATCAAATCTAATCAAAAACCCACAACTAATATCCCATCACAGCTCCACAATTCATTGCATTAAGGCTAATGCAGTATTGGGATGCGAACCTGTTTGGATAAAATCCAATAAAACATCTACAACTACAACTGAGAGCACGCTTCAGTCATACTAGCTTGTCACATATCCCATCACAAGAGCACAATTAATTGCATTAAGGCCACTGTAATATTTGGATGGGAACGTTGCAGTGATAGCATTTTATTCTCATGTGTGGTTTTGTAATGATTTGTGTTTGTGACCAGATCACATCTCAACTTTAAAACTTAACCTATTTAACTTTAAAAGTTAATCTATTTGATTTTAGCATTTGTAGATATGTATTTGGATGGGAACGTTCCAGTGATAGCATTTTATTCTCATGCGTGGTTTTGTAATGATCTGTGTTTGTGACCAGATCACATCCCAACTTTAAAACTTAACCTATTTAACTTTAAAAGTTAATCTATTTGATTTTAGCATTTGTAGATATGTATTTGGATGGGAACGTTCTAGTGATTAGCATTTTATTCTCATGTGTGGTTTTGTAATGATCTGTGTTTGTGACCAGATCACATCCCAACTTTAAAACTTAACCTATTTAACTTTAAAAGTTAATCTATTTGATTTTAGCATTTGTAGATATGTATTTTCTTTTTTATATGTATGTATATAGTGTTTTGTTTTTGTTTTTAATGTTCAATATTAGATTTTATTAGAACATTGTATCTAATTATAAATAGAATAGTATTAGGATAGGTGGTGTCTTGAGAAGTTTTAATGTTTCTTTACAATTAAAAGTATTAAGGTTAAAGTAGTATAAGGTTAGTTGACCTCCTTAAAAAAATTGTAGCTTTTTATGTGTATACATATAGCGTCCCTTTATGTTCAATACTAGATTTTATTAGAGCATTGCATTTAAGCACACTTGAAGTAGAGTAGTACTAGGATGGGTAGCCTCTTAGGAAGCCATAGTGTTGCACTACAATTAAACACACTTAGGTTAAACTAGTACAAGGAGGGACCACTTCTTCGTAAGTTGTAGATTTGCATCTGTTTTTCATGTGTATTCATATCATGCCCTTTATATTCAACACTAGATCCTGGTAGAACACTGCATTTAAGCACACTTGAAGTAGAGTAGCAATAGGATGACATCCTAATGTTTCTCTACCATTAAACACACCTAGGTTAAAGTAGTAAAAGTATGGATGACATCCTCGAAAGTTATAGATTTGCATCCTCTTTTCATTTGTATTATTCATGTGATGCCCTTTTACATTCAACACTAGATCCTATTAGAACATTGCATTTAAGCACACTTGAAGTAGAGTAGTATTAGGACTAGTGTTATCTTGGGAAGTACTATTGTTTCTCTACAATTAAATGCACTAGGGTTAAAGTATTACAAGGATGGATGACCTCCTAAAAAGTTGTGGATTTGCATCCTCTTTTCATTTGTATTCATACAATGTCCATCTACATTAAACACTATATTGTATTAGAACATTGCATTGAAACACACTTGAAGTAGAGTAGCACTCGGATGGGTGGCCTCTTGAGAAGTCATAGATGATGACTTCTATGGCTTAAAGTAGTACAAGGAGGGATGACTTCTTAGAAAGTTGTAGATTAGCATCCTCTTTTCATGTGTATACATATAATGCCCCTCTATGTTCAACACTAGATCCTAATAGAACATTGCATTTAAGCACACTTGAAATAGAGTAGTAAAAGGATGGGTGGCCTTGGGAATTCCTAGTGTTTCTCTGTAATTAAACAAACCTCGGTTAATGTAGCACAATGATGGATGACTTCCTTGAAACATTGCATTTAAGCACACTTGAAGTAGAGTACCACTAGGGTGGGTAGTGTCACAAACCTGCAAGTCCTACTTAAAATTTCACTTTTGGTACCTTAGGTGATTCACGTCCAACCATGGCCTTAAAACATCCCAAATAATGTAACATGTAACTCAACTCTTAGTCAAATACTTCAACACTTAACCATTCAATACATAGCCAAATTACATATTGCAAATGGGAGTAGTAACATCTAGGGGCACTAGGAGCAGGTGGGAGTCTTCATGATCCTAGGTGGAACAAGTTCGTACACTATGCCTGGGGTCTAGAACAATTGACTAATAACATTGTCGAAGCTTGTTGTCCCTTGGATATGAAAGGAAGCGAAGATTAAGGAAGAAAGGCGAAGTACGAACTGGGCAGAAGATACATAAACTGAGGAAGGGTCGAAGTGGGAAAAGAAGAAGAAAAGAAGGAGAAAAATAAGGAAAAGCTAGTTGTTTTTAGAGAAGATCGAGGAAGATAAAGAAGTAAGGAAAATGGATCGTGGACAACTCAGCAAG
>ML781088.1:188773-212557 GCA_009831015.1 Picea engelmannii | reverse complement strand
GCAACATTTACAGGTATGGATGACACAGGAGATGTTCAAGAAAGGCTTGCACAGTTACTGGAACTGGAAGAAGACAAGTTTGTTGCAGGATTTCATCAGCAGGTACAGAAAGAAAGAGAAACGACTTATCATGATAGACACATAAGGAGAAAAGCATTTAAACAAGGATATTTGGTACTCTTATATGACAACAAGTTCATGAAGCATCCATGGAAGTTCAGGACACATTGGCTAGAGGACCATTTGAGGTTGCCTACATCACAGAAGGAGGAGCTGCGTAGTTGAAGACCCTTAATGGAGAATGGAAATAAGGTTTGGTAAATGGGGGTTGGTTGAAATTGTATTATGACAACCAAATGCCTCACAACTCTCAGTGAAAGTACAAGGGATAAGTGTCTAGGTACTAGGTGCAGTTGAAACTGGGTACTAGACATAGAAAGGACAATCTACACAAGGAAGGGAGGGACTGAGCAGAATGCACAGGCTGCTCTGCGCAGTCTGGAGTTGAAGTAAAACATAAGGTTCAGTCTTGCAGTGACTCGGGATGAGTCACATGTGAGTGTTGGGGGCCTATTGACACTTTCATATGAAAGGAAGCGAATATTAAGTAAGAAAGGCGAAGTACGAACTGCGTGGAAGATACATAAACTGATGAAGGGTCGAAGTGGGAAAAGAAGCAGAAAAGAAGGAGAAAAAGAAGGAAAATATAGTCATTGGAAGAGAAGATCGAGGAAGATAAAGATGTAAGGAAAATGGATTGTGGACAACTCAGGAAGCAGAAGAAGACATCAATGATTTCTTTGGAGCACCTCACGGAAAATAAGGAAAGACAGGTTAGCGAAGCCCTTAAAGAACGGGTCAAGTTGACCTAAGCTTTTGGACCTAGGGTTTTGACACCTAGACTTTGTTATGTAATGTATAAATAAAGGTCTAGAAGACCTGGGAGGGTTCGTTCTAAGTTGGTTTGTTGATACTATGGTTGTTGTTGTTCATTGCTGAGAATTGTTGTAGAGAACAATGTTGAGACTGTATTATAAGATCTTCAATTGGGTGCGAAGATCAACCCTGCAGTTGCGTATGCAAGGAGGGATGAGAGAAAGAAGAGAGAGATCTACAAGCTAAGTGTGCAGATAAAACTGTATTTTTTCATATAATATATCAAGAAACACAGTTCTGTGGACGTAGCCCTAGGGAGAGGGTGAACCACGTATATCTTGTTGTTCTCTGTGATTGATGTTGTGTTATTTTCCATCTGTTATATTTCATTGTTGTGTTAGATCTAAGATATAACTTGCGAAGTAGGCTTAAGTGAGATAAAGAATAACTAGATTGTTGTGTGTTGTTGTCCTGGATCCACTTTGCATTTCCTCTGGTTGTAGACACTTGTGTCCTTCAACCCCCTATTGCTACTTCGGGTGAGACTGTTTCTGCTTCGCAGGTGTTGCTGAAAGGGCCAGTAGTTAGGTTTTGTTGGTGCGTTGTAAGAGTTGAACCATAGGTCTGCCCCTGTGCTAACAAAGCTTATTCTCTTTGGTGTGGACTTAACATTTCCAAAAATTGAGGAGTTAGGACACTAATTGATTTTTGGGATTCCATGATTATCATTTGGGCTATTATTTCCCAATTGAATCCTGGAGGGTATCAAATCCAAGTATTGGTCGCATGAATCAAGAAATTCATTTCACAGTTCAATCAGATCTCCCTATATTATATTAGGAGAAATTTGAATGTCGAAGAAGATGCATGGGCCAAATTGGCATCCCCGTTACCATCAGGGTGCATTTTTCAAAATGGGGACTTTCATTTTGCCACTATCCCCTAGATATTCAATGGTAGGAAATCTAATTAAATCCAAGCTAATAACATGTGTTTCTAAACAAGGAAAATTTTAGTGGTTGAATTTCAACCATGGACTAATTTTCCATGTTTTTTCCTAACAAAGATTCAACAATTTCCACTTTTTTCTAAGATGATTTTCCTAAACTCTATAGGATAAAATTATTTTACTTTTAAAATCGCTAAAATTTTCTAGAAACTACATAAAATCTTTATAAATTTGAACATTTTTACAAAAATATCACCAAACATTTTATATTTGGCATTTTAAGAATTAAAAAGATTCCCCAAGGTCTCTACACTTTAAGATAAGTATGGATCTTTAAAATTTTCCTTGTTTCCAAATGAAGGATCGCATGGCTATCCCAATGGTCACGTATGGTGAGCAGGTGGTGGAGGGATGGTAGACACAAGCAAGTTTGGTCACATTTAACTGAGGAGATATCATGAAGGGGAGATGAACCTATTGATATGGGGAGGTGCGAAGAGTAAAGGACATTCTTAGTAGTGATTTTTCCTTGGTTCTACAATATTGAGGCTCAGTTGTGGGTCGAGTTGAAGGTTGGCATTGCATCTGCGGTCTGATAGTGGAAGAACTTTCTTGGGCATGTTGCAGAAAAGTTTGGATTAATGATGGATATTCTAGGCAACAATTTGAGTTTTTTAATGGTTTCTTTGGCCAAGGGGGGAATTCTTTGGTTTGGAAACTACTAGTAGAGGTTTTGTCCTTGTGAAGTGATCATAGAGCTAAGGGAAACTTGTACCTTTCTCAATGTCAAGGTTTTGAACTTAGGCTAAATGAGCTTGGGTTTCATATTTCTTTATGGCCGAGGAAAGTGGTAGGGACAACAATGACAAGTGAGGATGCTTGGGAGTTTGATATAATTTCCCGTATGCACAAGGAGATTGTGTAGGCCAATAGCAATGTTATTCTAGTTCTCACTACCATGGTTGCATATTTGGAGTGGGACATCATTTCACAAAATTTTGATATCTCCATCATCCTTTTTAGCTTCAGAGGCCAAATTGATTCGCTAGAGGAAGAATGTGGCAAGAATTGGGCATTGGTTTTAGCACAACACTTGGACAACCTCTTGATGGCCTCAAACAATAGTGACACTCAAAGCTCAATCCATGGAAGGGATGAAAAGGCTAAAACTATGTTCCTGAATCAAGTACCCATAGAAATTGAAGGTAAGGGAAACCAACAATGTGGCAAGGAGAAAGAAGACTCGGACATCATGAAATAGAACACAAATAAGAATGATTTTTCATGTCATATGTATCTTATGCCATTCTTTTAGGCAAACCGCCTGAAGAACACTTGGATTTCTCGACTAGTAATCTCCTTTTGCTTGTTCTTAGCTATCTATAATTATGCAATGTTTTGAGAAAATACTTGAAGAAACTTTGTAACCACTGTTGTTTCGAAACAACAAGTTTTTTGTATATAAAGAAAATGGTCAATTCTATTTAAAAAAAACGAATGGTAACATCCACGTAAAGAAACCAAGCCACTGCAAGTCGTATGGAGCCCAAGGCAGGTGCCTAAACTTTATTAAAGAATATATGTTACAATAGGATTATAAAGGAAAGACTCAACCAACCTCCATAGTCTTTAATGGAGAACCAAAAGAACTTCAAGGCACTCTTTATAGTCACACTAATCACTCCAACCCCTATCATTTCCCATAGGTTTTCCTCCTACAACACCTATTCTTCAATAAGACACTTAGAACAACTCTAGCATGCCCTAGTCAAATCCAAGCCTTCTATCTAGACTTCCCAATGAATTCATACATATTTCTCCAAATACACTAAGCACAAGTCACATACTTAAGCTTAATAAATCCCAAGACTTCATGCTCTATTAATTGACTACCACAATCAATGTCAAATTCCCTTCTCAAGGTGTCTTGGTCACTTCCATGATCACCTTTTTGATTTCCTTTCATAATTGTTTCATCCTATTTATATAATAATGGCGGTTTAACCATTTTCCCTCCAAACTTTGGGTTTTCCACAAAATGGGTGTGTCACACCACCTCCAATGTCAATGTAGACCCAAATGCGCAACTTCCCAATATCTAGGCTCCCAACAACATCTTACTTGAACAATGCCCAAGGCACTCCTACCAATCCTTGTACTTCAAGGTCATGTCGATCCAAATGTGATTTTATCTTCATGGATCATGTCAACTAAATCCACAAAATCCAAGGCATTAGTGCTCACAAATCAAGGCATTTCTACCCATGGACCAAGGCATTGTTTCCCATGAACCAAGGAACTATTATCTAACATGATTCTTATGGAATATTTACACATGAACCAAGGAACATTTATCCCACTTGAGACCACTTACGTGTCAATCGTCCAATTCATCATGAAACCTCTATAAGAAGTCACTTCATGGAAACACCCAAGTCATTTCCATACTTGTCAAATCAATATTGCCAAGGCATGCCTTGCCATCATGCAATAATTCCCAAGGAATTCTTGTCTACCCCTGCAACCTTCCATCATATCCCACTATGTCTGCAATAATCATCTCAACAAATAGGCAAGGGAAAACATTACCAACTCCAAGGTAAGGGCCTTACATCCTAGATCACTTAAAAGTGTTGCCAACCCGACAATGCCTCTAAGAATTCCAAGGTTCTCCAAAGTTTGATTTTTAGATTAACACATCCACATGTAGTTAAATCCTTCAACCACTCCATAATTCCATTTCAAGAAACCACAACTGCTTTTGCTAACTAGGCCAACCTACCATCTCTATATACATTTGCATTATCATGACTTAAACAAATTGGGTATCCAATCCAATTTCATGTCCATTTCATGAAAATGCACCACCATTTACAATCATCTTAAGCTCTTCTACTTCTAAATATGGTACACATTTCTTCTTGAATGCCTCTTTAACCTTTACCTACCACCAATTTGCCTTCTACAACTCCAAAGACTCCAACCTGCTATGAACATATGCCTATGCAATCTTCCACTTGAACCTATCTTTGTTTTTTATTAGTCTACCTTCAAAGGCGAAAAGGTATAATATTGAACAACATCTTCAAATCTTCACTAATATTGGCACCATTTCTATGGTGATCTAGGCTCCATGCCCTAATTCTAGGAAGTGAGCCCTTGCATCATCACATCGATGAAAAGAAAGTGGCAAGTGGTTGAGATGGCCACTTTCTCCAAACGTTCCAAACCAAATATCCTCCAATGCCTTTGATGAAACACTATCCACCAAATATTGAATATAAATTCTTCCTAAAGTTCCCTTTTCTTATCTTCCTTTGTGCCCAAAATATCCAAGCCCTCCACCATAACGTCACTTAGTTACTTTTCCAATTACTACAACCATGCTCAAGGTAGTCATCCTAATGACAACTTTCAATTACCTTCTTAATATAGGAATGCCATAAGAGTTTTGACCTACAAACATGAGAAAATTGTCTAAGTGAGATGATGGTGACAATTGTGCCATCCTCATAAACTCTTTCTTTTTAACCACTTCAAATTCATCCATGGGCATAAGTGTGAAACTTCTAGCTCTACTCCTTCACAAAGTTTCAAGGTGACTCCATTGGCTACTCCAACCACCTTCTCCACTTCTAAATTCACTACTTTGAAATAATTCAAAGTTGTCTCAACTCTCAACCCAAGGTCCACAACTACTTCTTCCATAATATTATCTGTTGCACCACTATCAATCATCATAATGACTAACTATGCATTTAATTCTACCCAAACATTGTATCATGGGGATTTTGTCACAAGGGTGTGCCAAAAACCCCTAGTTAGAAGTTGTATGAACTAAGTAATAAACAAAATGAAAGTACAAGGAAAAAAAAATACTCAAGTATGCCACTCCATGACCTATCCTATGAAATAAACAAGACAAAAGAAACAATCAATAAACTTATTAACTATCATATAACATCTAGAGCATAATAGAGAATAAAATAATAATGAATCTTTATTAAACCAATAGAAAGGTTACTTACAACAATACCTTGTTGATGGCTTGATGTCACTAGATGGCCTCCAAATCCGTCTTTAGGGATGGGTCCTTTTTCTCCTTGTGTGCTCAAACTCCAAGCTTGGTGGTAATGGAATTCTTGATGATAGAGAAATGATGGATAGGGTGCAAGTCTCTTTGGTTTATATATCATTGAAAAATGTTTTCTTCTTGTTTATATATCAAAGGTTTCCCTCCAAAATTCAGGGTTTCACCAAAATGAGTTTCCTTGCACCACCTCCAATGTCAATGTAGACCCAAACATGCAACTTTCCCATCTTTAGGAACTACATGGTCCCAATTGTATTACTTGAACAATGCCCAAGGAACTCCTACCATTCATTGTACTTCATGTCCATACCCATCTAAATGTCCATATAGCTTCATGGGTTGTGTAAACTAAATCCACAAAACCTAAGGCTATTTCCCATAGATCAAGTTGTTTCTTCCCAGAGACCAAGGCACTACAGACCATGAACCAAGATACTACTCCCCCCAACATGCTTCTTATGGAATCTTGCCCCATGAAACAAGAAACACTTAGCTCACTTGGTATTCATTCCATGTCTATCATCTAAGTCATCATGTAGCCTCTATAAGAAGTCACTTCAAGGCATGCCTAGATAATTGTCGTACTTGATAAATCTCTCTTGCCGAGATTCTTCAACACTTAGATGTGTGTTGTTGTCATGAAATACCATCCAATGCATGTTCATCTAGCTCTGTAACATTCCATCATAACCCACCATTATGGCCAATGATTGTCTCAATGAACATGGAGGGATTCCCATTGCTAGATCCAAGGAAAAAGGCCTTACAAGTGCTCTCTTGGGATGTCCCAAATTGATGTGTCTCCCTACAATTAAATGGAATTAGGTTAAAGTAGTACAAGGATGAATGACCTCCTAGAAATTTGTAGATTTTCATCTTCTTTTCATGTGTATTCATATAACATGCATCTACATTCAACACTAGATCCTATTAGAACATTATGTTTAAGAACACTTAGATTAGAGTAGTACTAGAATGGGTGACATTTTGGGAAGTCCTAGCATTGCACCTTCTTTTCATTCATAATTTTGTACTATCCATATATTTTTAGCGCTATGCCCTGTTAGAACTTACTAAAGTAGTATTGGTATGGGTGACCTTCTAATGATCCTCTTATTGTGCATATACTTTTTAACGCCCCTCTCTATGTTAAATAATGAATCACATCAAAACTCCATAGTTAATCATGGTGTAGCTAGATTAATATTGCGCTAGGTGACATCCAAGAAAACTTAGCATTGTACCCTCTTTTCATGTGTACTTTTGTATAACCCCTTTGCATTTAATCAACATTTTATCTCAAGAAAATGGATTTCCCAACTACGATATTCAAAGTAGACATTCAACATGTGACCTATATCAATGTAGGTTTGATGGCCACCTTGTAGGCACAAGGAGAGTGGCAAGACTAGGACAAAGTCTTACATAAAAAGTAGTTATGTAGCTTTTTCATTGGACTTTTGAGGAAGTACACTTACAAAATGTGCAACCACAACACAAATTACATAGGGCTTATCCAATCATATGAAAAAATAGATTTATGATGAAACTCAACAAATTTACAAAATGAACTTTAACATCAAATGAAAAAATGGTTTCACTATTTGGGCAACAAAATCAATGTTGAATTTTATTAATAGAGAAAGTGAAAAAAATCGTATGAAAAACACAAAATTTGTAAGAAACTGAGTGACCTAGTTCCAATGTCATGCAAATTATATATAATCTATCCAAGGAAAGATATAGTGTTACATCTCTTGTTTTTTCATATTCCATATGGTATAATAATATATAGAAATAAGGGAAGAGGAAGAGACGAGCTTGTTGGAAATCACTATGTCTTGACTGTTGAAATTTTGTGTGAGATTCCACTGAGTTTTCCACTAAAGTAGGATAGAGCTATCTTAAATAAAAATCTATTAATCCTAAAGAGAAATCAGAAAATCCCAAGAGAGAACCTTTTTGTGCTTAAAAGATCAAGGGTTAAAATTGGTGTATGCTAGGTTTTTTTTGCAACTTCAATATTTTTCTTATTCTATTTTATCAGTGTTACATGCACATGTGACACATCTCTCCCATCTGCAATATCATAATACCTTTCTTCTCTCAATGAAACAAACACACTTTACATTGTGCTAAAATTGTGGCACCCATGGTAATGTCTATGTGTAATCTTGCAAGACAAGGTTTTATTATGATTGAACTTCATCATGAATAATCAAGTCATGGAATTGGATTACACAACCTAAATTTTAGCATGTTGGCCACTATTATACAATTATTTTCCACCTGATCACCTGATGGGCATAATCTAAAGGTTAGCAGTCTGAAAGACTGAATTATACCACTTTTCCCCTGAGTTTATAGTCCCTTTTTTCTTGGTCATTGGTTGTCCCTTTACAGCCCATGACAAATATTATTGGTCACTTCTTGGCCTTTTTCAAAGGGAGACCGGTCTCTCTTTGCAAGAATGAAGAACATGACCGGGTCTATTACTCCCTATTTAGGATTAGTTTCCAAGAGATGAGATTAAAATTTGGATTTTTCGTGGTTCAACCTCGAGAAGCTTGTTATCTTGGGTAGATAGATCCTATCTAGATTAACCTTTGATCGTATCTATGTTATCCTATATATTGAGGGTTTCTCATGGAAAAAGGGGGAGAAAGGAGAACACAAACTTATACTAGTGGTTTGATTACAGAGCTTGGGAAASGACTGCATCAACTTCCTTTATGGTCAGTTGTAAACCATTTGTTCCATTAATAGAAGATGTACAAGATTTTCTTCCTTACTTGATTGTATGTGAGTGTTATGAYATTTGTAAGGAATTGATATTCTTATGTTATGTCACTAGATCTATTCATTCATTTGTACATGATTAGTTTGATATTGTGAAAGGTTTATTTGTGTCTCTATGTGTGCAGATCCATATTGGTAAGATAAAGTGGTATCTTCGAGAAAGATAATAGCTAAGGAGCATGTGGGGACAATCGTTAGATCAATGGGTAAACCTTTCATTCCATCAACTCGCAGATTATTTTCCTGTATGATTTAGATCTAGGAAAATCTATTGCTTGCATCTCTATTCTATCTTAGCTCTAGGAAGAGCCTAAGGGAGGTAACTCCTAYAGGGTTCATTTACCCTACAACAACCACTCTAAATTGTGCAAGGGGTTTCTCACTGTAATGTGCAATCTTCACCAATTCTTCTATGTGAATCCATATTTCTAAAAGTATGACCAATTTTTCATGCCCATACTTAGACAAATTCTAGTCAAACTTATTTGTAGAATGAATCCAAACTATCATGGACTTGGTGATTCAAAATTTTCAGCCTAGTGGATTTAATGCAACCACAACAACTGCAATAACATTATTACACATACATAGTCACTTGATTGTGGGAAGGAAATTTGTGAAGATGATTCAAACAATAACATGTAAATGAATTCTCATAACATTCATATTAGCATAATATATTGGGGAGAATATCGATTCCAAAATTTCATTAACAAAATAAGTTGTATAAACATGATGTGACCAACTAGAATGTTTACAACACAACTGCCTATCTATTAACCGAATATCGACTATAATAACACACTAAATGAGCCCCATTACAATGAGAAATTGGGGTATAAATAATACACCATGAAGGAATACAAAGTGTTTTCGTCCCATATATTCATATCTAGGAATACATTAGTGTACAAGTGTGAGGAATAGAGAAACAAGACATTATCCGTTATGATTGTTGGATCTTTCAATTTATGGTTTGCTAATTTCTCATCCATGTCAAGGCTCACAGGTATCTGTAACAAGGAACATCAAGGTAGCACAACAAATACGAGTGAGGAAATAATTAAGAAGTGAGACAAATGATTCATGGTGTTGAACAACATGACTAACATGTGAGTGCATATATGACATGATGTCATGTTATTAATTTGGTGTGTTATGAAAATTGTGCAAGCACACTTTGACAACAAATCATGGAATGAATTCCCATCAACATGAATCCTCCAACCATGGACTTAGTCAATCTCTAATTATTTCTGGGAACAACCCTTCCCTCTTAAGATTTGTTTATCCCCAACAACTTTCCTATTAGTTTGCAAAACTTGGCTTGGATCTCCACTAAAGTGTTACACCATTTGTCAAATTGGGGAAGCTATTTTTTTAGCCTAATTTAGTAAAGACTAGGGTTGTTCTCTGGTTGTTTATTCCTTGTACTATAGAATTGTATTTATTTCCATATCTATGCCGACTTCATCACTAATTCTTATGACCATGTGTCACTAATTCATCTCCATCACCATCTAGCATCAATTTCTCATAAATCTTGAGTGATCTACATTCAACATTGAATGGATGACTATGTAGGATAGTAGGTCTAGTTTCAACATGTTCTCTCTGATATGCTCAATTATGGGGTAAAATCTACATCCCAACAATTTTATTGTCTTATATTTCACTTTAAAGTGGTCCTCCTAAAGGTACAACAAAAATTTGTCTTATTCAGAAAACTGGTGATCTGTGTAGTATTGATCATGTGTGTCCTTGTGCTTCTGCTAAGTTTCATGGAAAGATTCTCAAACCTTTTTCTTTAATATTCCCTTATTGTTCTCACATGTGAAACTACCTCATTTCCTACCAAATTCTCAGGTATAGAACCCATAATGGATAATGGATCATTTGGAAAAAAAATCCAAGACATACTTCAAAATTGAAGTGCATGTCACTCTATGGAGTGTGTGACTGTAATTGTGTTACATAATATATATGGAATGATGGAATCCCATGTCTTTGGATGTTTATGATTAAAATGTGATTGAGCTATGGTGTAATTTACTTCCTTATTCAACTTGGTGTCCATTGATCCCCAAAATTCCTACCAAAATTAGATGAGAAATCTACTATCATTCTCAAAGATGATTTATGATAGTAAGTCAATATGCATTTAGGCTCATTTAAAGAAAAATTGTGCAATGTATCATTACAACCATTTTCTTGGAGAAATCCATGACTAACATCAAATATCCTCCTATTGATTGTCCACAGACCTCTAAGAAATTACATTGAGACTAAATCTAATAGTATTCTCTGGACTAGAAGTGAAATATGATTTCCCAACATCCAATGTGTTGGCTTCAATATGCTATAAAGGGAACATCTTCTAACAAACTTTTCAACCTTTTGAACAAATTTGGCTAGTAAAAATACCTCTTGAAATTCACAATCATTTTTTCCACCCCAAAGTGTCATAATATTTTTGAATGATGCACCTCACATAATAGTTATAATTTGTGATCTCATTAAGGAACATAAATAGTATTAAACCTATAAAAAATATCTCCCTTCATAAAGTAGTTGTAGAACTCTTCATCTAGAAAGATCATCTCAAAGTTTTCTAGGATTGATTATTTTTTGGCACTTAATCACAACACTTAAAAAATTATTGCAAATAAGTAATTCACTTAATGTGTTGTTCTTTCTATATCTCACTTCATGTTTAAATAAACTAGAGAGGCTTGTGGTCATTATGAATAACAATGAATTTCCCAAGAAATCAATATCTTAGGAAGTTCAAAATTGAACCAATGCATACTAGTTCTAAACTACTTAGTTTAGAACCATGTTTGAAAAAGTATTAGAGTGGTATGCGATGGGTATTCAACACTACATTAATATTGCACGTGTGGTATGTTGATCAACATCATGACTCACATATAAAGAAACACAACCTCTACACCTCCCAAATAGAATTGTGAAACTCACATAGTAATATTCACAGTTGTGACAATACTTCCTCGAGATGCAACATGATTGAATCTACCAGATGAAACCTCACTTGCGGTCATGGGTTCCATCCTAATGCAACTATTCTAGATACAATTGGCACAACTATTCCAAATCTAACATCGCAAGACACAAACTCACCAAACACAGCCCAACAAGTGGCAACTTGATTCAATCACGAATCAAGTGCCATTTGTTTTACTTTGTACTAATCATAGAATTAAATAGATTTAATTACTACTTTTTTCATCACACAATATTACACCCTAGGGAAAAACCTTCACATGGTACAAAATGAGTGGAACATTAGAAGTGTTACCATCGCCACCTAGGCAACAACTTCCCTTGTTTTAGTGAAGGATAGATCCAACACAAGGGAGGATTCCCTAGTAGCATATAGGGTTCCTAAGGCAAGACAAAATCAAGTCTAAGGTATCCTACCCAATTAACTACAAACTAAAATAACAAGCAAGTTATATATTAGGTGGTTACTAAAAGTAAATTCAAGATTTGGGTTTTATGTACTTTAAGGCCGATTGAAGGGGTTAAACAAATTATTATTCAATGAAAAATGATCCCCAAACACTACAAATCTGAAAATTATTCACCGATGTTGTAAAACTTGTATAAACTATAGATAAATTATAACAATAGACAAGTTATAGCAACAATAAACTTTAGCCACTTAAACATATTTTAAACAAGTGATTTTAGGGCTAAAATATAGAATAAAACTAGGGTTTCAAGTAACTTGTTAATTATGAAATTTCAAGGGATATAATAGATCAAAAATACCAAGATTTCCAACCCTAAAATGGCTGAAATAAAAACTAGCTAGGGTAAGGTTCCAATAAAAATGATTCTTGTGTAAAAACATACACCAGGAAACCCTAAACATCTAGGTTTTTTGATGGCCGAAAATTGAATGCAAGATAAAGTACCCATATAATTTCCCTAAAATAGAAACAACATTTGAATTTTAGAATTTATGATTGATTATATGGGAGAATAATTTTTCCTACTATTGTTTTGGTGCATATGGGGTAACTAAGGACTCCCTTGAGATGATGTAACTAGATATAGAGTGATATCTAGGGTTTTCCACTATGAACCCTAGAAGATCCACCTAGTACCTTACAAACTTCAATATAGTTCAAGGGAATATCCTCCACTAATAATATTCCAAGAGTTATGAATAAGAGATTTGTTCAAGAAATAGACCAAGAGAGTGCATAACCATCACTATATAAGTATAACAACACTTAAAAATCATCCATAAACAACATCCAAAAGATCAAGTGAGACCACTTACTCAAGAAATCAATTCATCTTCAAAACCCTAGCCAAGAGAATCCATTAAATTTGAAAATTAATCCACAAGATATCATCATCAAGAAGTCGCTTTAGTTATCCATCCATACAAAATATAGGAGAGAAAAGGTAAACAAGTAATGTTCTCCACAAGTTTTAGCAATGAGTTACAAATGAGAGGTTCTTTTATATTTATATGAGGAGATTTGGAAACCCTCTCAATAAAAAAGTAATAGTCTCCTAGATTTTATCCTAAGAAAATATAAAATACCATTATCTCTTTACAAACCCTATAAATATGGTAAAAAATACATAAACTATGAGGTGGTTATGCCACCTATACAATAATGTCCATGATGTATGAGTGAATGAGTCAAAAGACCCAAAATATGCTCCCCAAATCAAGTAATCTCTCCTCAAGTTCCAATTCATCCTCCTCAACATGTGGAATGACCACCTAAAAGGTGGAATGGCCTCCTCAAAATCCTTAATGACCTCCTCCAAAATTTCTTGCAAGTGGTCAAAATTTTGTGATAATATTCTAGTGGAAGATTTTAAAATCACCATAATTGTGTCAATATTTTTTCCTGAATTTCTATTATGACCATATTTTAGAAATCTTGTGGATATTTTGCATATAATGGCATTGATATAGAGTTGATATGGACATGCTACCCCTATCAAATCCCCCTAGTAGTACAACTCTACCCAAGAGTGACAACACTTATCTAGGAGATGATGATGACCACCAAGGTGAAACTAGGAAAAATGCACAAATTTAGAGCATCATGATCCATTATCCTACTCAACCCATGGTCACTACTTTCATGTAAAATACATAAGGCATTAACACTTAATATGAATTAATGAAACAATGTACCTATTGTATGTTAGTATCGTAGTCATTAGGTGAGAGTGAGCTGAGAAAATGTGGGAAGCATCATTGGTCAACTATTTATGGAGAACCATGGATCTCATATATGGTACTATTGTCTCTTATATGGATCATATAAGAAAATATATCCTCTATTTACTTATGATTTACCCCTATATGTTAGGGGGTAACATTATTCTTGCATGATATAATGATTCAAGCCATTTTACTTAAGAGATCCACTATTAACATAAGGAAATCTATGTGTCCATTGGTTTTCAATAATACTCTAATAAAGTATATCAAAATTGACTCATGTGGTTATGTAATATATTCATCCACATGAGTGTCTTTGTAATGAGGGAGCACTTATGCATTGAGTTTCCCTTTCCCTAGCACTGCGTCTTTACAAACTTCTTTTTGTCTTTTTATTTATTCATTCAAACTTTTCTATCTTTTGACTTTTGTTTTACTTCATTTAGTCCCTTTTTGAGATATGCATTCATTCCATAGGACTTGGGGTGATGTCCTCATAAAGAGGGGGGGATTTCTCTTGCTTTATTTACTTTGGTTTTTGAATTTCGTTTTCTTTCAATTTTCTTTGCATTTTTATTTTATCATATTTTTATTTTCCTTCTTTTTCATGTTAAGTTGCATCAACCTCAAACATTCAAGATCTTTCTTCTCATGGGATTACAAATCATGAACCTAAATGTGTTTCATATCACCACCAACCCAAAATTGGGAACAACAAAAATCACGAAATATGGAGAATATTATGTATGGAATGGGATATGGACACACTACCCCTATCAAATCCACCCCTGTAATACAACTCTACCGAAGAGTGACAACACATATCTAGGAGATGATGATGGCCACTGAGGTGAAACAAGGAAAAAGGCACAAATTTAGAGCATCATGATCCATTATCTGAATTAATGCATGGTCACTACTTTCATGTCAAATACGTATGGTATGAACACTTAGTATGAAGAAATGAAATAAGGTACCTCATGTATGCTAAGCAACATAGTCATCAGGTAAGAGTGAGATGAGAAAATGTGAGAAGAATCATCATTCAACTGTCTATGGAGAACCATGGATCTCATCTACGGAGTTGTTGTTTTTTATATGGATCATAGAAGAAAGGATCTCCTCAATTTACCCGTGATTTACCGCTAGATGTGAGGGGGTAGTAGTATTCTTGCATGGTACAATGATTCATGCCATTTCACTTAAAAGGTCTTTTATTAACATAAGGAAATCTACGTGTCCAATGGTTTTCAATAATACTCTAAGAAATTCCATCAAAATTGACTCATGTCATTTACTTTGGACTAGCAATGGTATGCAATTAATCTAATTCTTCTTTGTTATCTTTCACTACAAAGGGAGTAGTTGCATACAAATTTTACCACCATCTACACCATCATTGTCCAATAAAAATACCTTTAAAATTTGAAATTGTCATCTCTAATCCAAAGTATCATGTGAATTTCAAATGTTATGCTTCATGCAATAACTAGATTTAATAATATCCACATGTTGACGCAGGTGGATACCCTTCACCAACTATAGGATTTCACCCCAAAGAAGAGTCCAATTAGAATTTACTCTATTTGGAATAGGGTACTCTTCAGATTACATACCAGTTATTATTTATAAATGATGAAATGAAAAACTTCAAACATAATATTAAAAGCTAAATATTGCTGGAGAATTTCTATTTTTGGCACACTAGTTCAGTGGGAGTTAACTGACTTGTTCTATTTTAGACTTTCTATTTTAGATCATCACTATTATGATATTATGCATGCATGCATTATTCTATTATGTAATGTTATGTCATATATATGAGTGTATTCCACTCATTCATTGCATCATATTGATCATCATCTATGTATCAATCATAAACTCATTGGAATAGTGTGAATATATTTCTCATTCTTCCATATTGAATCTATCTTCCTTTCTTGATAAGATTTGTTTGTACCTACTTTAGCTATAACTCCTATGCATGGTTCGATGAAAAATTGACATGGTATCAAAGCTACACTACTTCAAGCAAGCCAGACAAGCTAAAGAATAAGGAAAATCAAAGTTTCGATGAGAAAAATCTGTGGTCATACCTTTCGGCAGTGATTTATCCCTAAATATTAACTTTTTGAGGAAACAGATTTCAAGGGAAGTAAATCAACCCATTCTGCAAGTGGTTTTTCAACCATTTGGTGAAATTCTTCACCATTTGCTTTGAAAGTAAGTTGGAAGATCACCTCCAGAAATTGATACGAATCTGTGATCGTACCTTTCTCCAATGATATCTCCCAAAATATTAAATTTTTGAGGAAAATTGTCATGAGAAAAGTAAATCGACCCATTATACAAGTGAGTTTCCAACCGTTTCGTGAAACTATTTACCTTTTGCTCAGAAAATAAGTAGGAAGATCGCCTTCTGAAACTGATAAGAATTCGTGGGCGTACCTTTCTGTAGTTATTTCTCCCAAAATATTAACTTTTTGAGGAAACGGATCACAAGAGAAGTAAATTGACCCATTATTAAAGTGGGTTTTCAACCGTTTGGCGAGATTCCTCACCATTTGCTCAAAATGTAAGTCGGAAGATTGTCTCCTGAAATTGATACAGATTTTCACTGAAAGTGCCCTTTCTGTCGTGATTTCTTATTTTTTCACTTGCAGATTGACAGTAAATTTTTAGGGGTTCTCAGAAATAGTGGGAGAGATGGATATGACACCTATTATATATTCAAAATTGGTGGTAATCCTCACACCATACAATTATTTTGATTGGAATCCCAAGGAAGAATTCCAACTCAGAAGGAAATGACTGTACAACTTGATGATGGGGATAGAAACAAAACCTACATCAACAATTAAGAAGATGAGATGGGCGAACCGAAAGGATGAATCCATAGGAATTCTTATTGAATTGATTTCAAATGATCTATGGTTTCATGTTGTAACATGCAAGACTCCAAACGAGATCTGGACCACCTTGGAAAGTCTGTTTGGAAAGAAGGATTAGATGAGAGGCCATTTGCTTGAGGTAGAGTTGAATACTTTGGATCCTAAAAGTTTTGATAATATACAAGATTTACTTACTAAGTTTAAATATTTGATATTGATCTTAGCATCTTGTGGTATTGATAATTCTAAACAAGTGGACTGACTTTTTCTAACAATCTTGGCCAAGCTAGGACCAAAATATGATGTCTATGTTTCCACTTTCCATTATGGCATGTATCTTATGGGAACAAATTGGAAGATGCCTACCATGGATCAATTCATTGATTCTCTCACACATGAGCAGGAAAAACTCATTCACATGGGCCTAATCAAGGATCCTAAATCACATGCACTCACCATGCATGATGGAAAATGATCATCTAAATAGAAAGGAAAGGGGAAATCACAACATCTAGAGCCAAAGAAGGAGGGATATTCCAAACCCTTCAAGGATTCTTAAGGTTCAGGTTCCAAAGATAAGAAGAAGAAGAAGAAGAAGAAGGGAAAGAAGTGCACTTACTGCAATAAACCAAATCATGAAGAATCCACATGCATGAAGAAACATATCAATCTTATGGCTCAAGTACTTCAACATAACAACCTCATAAAATTCATTCCAGAAGGAGCCAAGAAGAAGAAGGAAGAAAATATTGCGTCTAAGAAAGGTAATCATAATTCTCTTGTTGCAATTAATTCCTCATCTGATTCATGTATTATATATTCTGGCACATCACATCTTATGACAACGAAAGAGGAAGTTTTCTCTTCTTTGATTCCATGCTCAAGACCTCCTATTCTCATGGGGGATGATGATCGAGTAACAATAGTAGGAGAGGGAAGAGTGGAACTCCAAAATGGTAGTTTTGAGAATTTTTTACATGTTCCAAATATTTCTATGAATCTACTCTCAGTTTATCAGATCACTCATAAAGGTAAAAATCTTGCATATACATCAGATTCAGTTTAAGTAATTGACATGCACAACAATTCCATCATTGCAATTGGTGAGGTGGATCACAAGTCAAGGTTGTATAAATTCACCAATTTTGTTGACGGTGACTCCTCTTTTCTATCTACACATAAGGAGATTACTCTGCATACACCTCAATTGCAACATGCATATACTCTTGTGCTTCCATCAGTTTCAGACATCAGATATGATTCCATACACTCAAATTCTATACATGGAAATAAGAAGGTAGTATAGCCAGATAAGAATTCAATGCCAAAGCTTAAGCATATGCCCAAGAGGGCACAATTCACACTTCAGGCATCAAGCATCAAGTGTTCTTGCAGGGAATCCATTGAATTCGAGGAGGACTCAATCTCAACATGAGGAGCCTTCTCATGTGATTTCAACTTCTGAACCTATGATGCCCATGCATTGCAATATGGTTCAATATTCAGATCCAAAAACCTGCAGTAAGGCTATGGGAAGTCCATTATGGCAAGCATCCATGCAGAAGGAGTATGACTCACTCCTAAAGAATCAGACTTGGAATTTGGTTCCACTTCCACCAGAAATGAATATTTTCAGCTGCAGATGGGTCCACAGGATCAAGAGGTACAAGGATAGACAGGTTTCCAAAGGACTTCATTAGATCCATAAGTATTTATACATATTCAAGAAGACTTTAAGTGAGAATACGTTTCATACTTTTCGGGATCGTCTTGGATTGAAGAACACAGTTTCCTAGAAACTGCCTTTACTTATTTTGATGCATTGTCTTTTGAGGGGAGGTTTTGTTCCCATGTGTTTTTTCCTCTTTCCTCATTTTTATTTAGTTTTCATTAGTTGCATTGTACATGAGTACCTAATATGGCCTAGTAGATGAGACTCATTTTTTACTCCATAGTGATGTTCAGGGGGGTGTTGGAGAAATTTCTATTTTTGGCACACTAGTTCAGTGGGAGTTAACTAACTAGTTCTATTTTAGACTTTCTATTTTATATCATCACTATTATGCTATTATCCATGCATGCATTATTCTATTATGGAATGTTATGTCCTATATATGAGTGTATTCCACTCATTCATTGCATGATATTGATCATCATCTATGTATCAATAATCAACTCATTGGAGTAGTGTGAATATATTTTCTCATTCTTCCATATTGAATCTCTCTTCCTTTCTTGATAATATTTGTTTGTACTTTCTTTAGCTATATCTCATGTGCAGGGTTTGATGAAACATTGACAAATATGCAATATGAAAAATGCAACTCTAAAGTAAGTCCTTGGCCAAGAGAAAGAGAAAAGTGGATAGATATTCAATTGAATGGAAAGAATGTAGTTATAACCATGAAAAGACTCATTAAATTACACATATATACATTTCATATAGCTACTATAAAATGAAGGTGAGCCTATCACTTATATCTAAACTATGATTTCCTATCCATAATATGGCACCATTTAAAATAATAAATAAGAAGAGATGCAAAGCATAATTTTAGTCCAAAACTTATGCATCAAATCTCACTAGAATTCAAGCATACATGAAAACCATAATAAGTCTAATCATTCATACATACAAGAAATTGATTTCTTCCTAAAAAAGGATAACAAGATTCTCATATTAAATGCATGAAAATAGCTTCATATCATCCAGTCTGAGAAAATCCCTTCTTACATCGTATTTTTCTTATTTATACAAAAAATGTAAGCATAAAAGGAAACTAAATCGATTCTCCTTCTCCACTTGCTTGTATCTTCATTGGATCCACTGAAGTCTATTTGTATGGCTTGGGGCATCCAACCTAATCATGTGCACCTCCACTACAGACCAAGACGAACGACATCAAGTAGGTAGGATGCTCGGTCTGAATGAGGAGATGAAAGTCTTTATATATGGGGAAGTTGGGGTTCCTTGGGTGGGTGCGAAGCCAAGGAATGACTTCACCCAAATATTGATTATGGAATAATTTAAGGCATTGGATTGATGAAAGACATGGGAAGAAGGTGGGCGCTCCACCAAAAGAAGAGACGGGCACAACACCGAAATGATGGTTTGGATAGGGGCATCAATTGAATGTTTCGATAGAAAAGGTACCCAATTCAACCGATTAATGGAAGGAAAACTTGTATTGGGTGAGCTCGATCACCTTGGGCACTTGAAGTTCCAAGGGGAGATTACCAACGTGTCATGCGACAAACATTAACCATCGATTGAAGTTTGGCGAGTTGATGATCATTTGTGCGAACATGACTTAGACTCCCAAGCAAAGAAATGAGTCAGTTGGAGGAAAGGAGGGCACACTTAGGTGGGTCACCTGACTCACATAAGGGATGCACACACCTTATACAAAGGTTATCCCAAGATTTATGTGGAAAAGTTGTGAAATGTTGGGTCACTCCAAGACGAAGGGATGCAACAATTGAGAGAGCTCGGTGCCTATATATGCCAAGGAGGGGAAAAAATGAAGGGGAGAGTCATGGAATCAAGGATATAAGACAAGCGATCTACAATCATCCAAGGAAGTGGTGATTACAGGTCATACGGTCTGAGGCAAAGGAAGAAAATATCTCATAGATGAAGCACGAAGGATAAGAGCTTGTTTATATTTATGTCTGCAATAATGAAGAAGGTTGCAAGGAAACAAAAAGGAAGTATGTTGTGCTTCACACAGGTTCTTGTGTAAGCTTGAGAGAAAGCTCCTTGTAATTGTATCTTCAGTGTTGAACAAGTTGAAGACTCGACACACTTCTTTCCATGTTATAAAAATTTGGTTATTAGGCCGGTTTGTCCGCCCACTTGCATTTTCATAATTACTATGTATGAGTGCATTCTTTACTTGTTGGATGTTTTAAGTATAAGAATCAAAAATAAACTATTAAGTAATAAATGAAATGAAGAGTAAGGCATAGTCTAGGCCAAGTAAATAGGTGTGGTATTGATTCCGAGTTGAAAAGTCACGGTGTCGCAACTCATTGGGAACATTGGATGATTCATCCATCCAATCGAAGGTTCTCCAATAGCTTGACATATGGTATCATATAAAATAATGAATCACACACTAGGGAAGATTATGTTGAGTCAGTTGGTGAATGATTTGGAAATCTCTTTTTCACTGTCATCATCACGACATGTGATATCAAGACATTTTTTCGTTCATATAGGTGGGAGAGTTTGACAGCAGTTGTAGCAAAGGTAAAACAATGAATAATTTGCAGGTTCATGGAAAGGGCTGAAGTGAGACACATCTTGGTAAAATTTTGATCACAGGATGTGAAGATAGAAGGCTAGGATGACTTAGTTGAAGGATTCAAACATGGTTTCCATAGGCTTGGACAAGCTATCAGGACACCTCATATTCAGTCAGTTTACAAAATGAAGATGTATATTTCAGTGAAGAGTTGGTAACAAAATTTGGGGTAAGTATTGAAGCCCATTATAGGCACAATTTACATGAACTGTAAAGATTCTTAGAAGTTTAGTAATAACTGTTTTGCATACAAATGATAGTGACACTGAGAGATATCCCAAGACACCCAAGGTGAGGGACTAACTCCTTTCCTTAGAGAAAATATTGGATCTACTAACAGATGCAATGTGTTCACATGGTGAAAAGTTCACATGATTGGAGTCTGAGATGGGAAAACTTATTCTTAAGTTGAACAAAATTATCTGAGAGTGACAATATATAGTGAATTTGTTCTCTAGTATTATGACTGACGACATTCGAGATAGAATTAAGGAAACAAATGATGCTTTAGCTCCGGTCAACCAGAAAGTGAAAGATCAAAAGGACGCCATCAAATTTCTTAAATGAGTTACAACCAGTGGTCCAGGCTCATCTATTGTGCAAATGCAAATAAACATGAAAGAACCAAAAACATATGACATGATTCACAATACTAAGTTGTTGGCCAATTTCTTTTGGGATATGGAGTAGTACTTAAAGTAGTTGAACGAAAGTCCAGAAGAAACTAAGATAAATGTTGTTGCTATGTTCTTGACAAGTGTTATAGCGTCGTTTGATACCTCCTATGCTCATGAATACTCATTGTCTTGAGTTACATCCTTTTCCATGTTTGCAGGAGATGAATCCCCCTTTTCCTCCCTAAAAACATACTTACAAATCCCATTTTTTCAAGATGTGTGTGACCCTTCTTAAAGAAACCCACGTACATACATGCCTTTCTAGTCAGAAACTCGCATACATGTTTAATTGGCTCAAAAAAATAATAAATTCTGACATTTTAGGCAGAATTAACAGGTTCCCTAGGTTCCCGACCTCCTATATCCCATGCATAACTACTCCAATTATCAAAAGTGAGTATAAAAGAGAGCCTTTGGATGGAGGAAAATCATATCAAAGAGATTCAACCTTATGCTAGAAGTTTCCTTATATCCTTGTAAGCCCATGTTTCCCTATATTTTTGAGATTGGCTTCCCCCCCTGAAAACCCTAGTTTTCTAGATTTGTGTTCCCCCTTTATCTCATTAGGAAGAAACCTATTGCTTCCTTGGACCCGCTTGGAAACAAAAATTTAGAAGTAGTCTTCATCATCTTAGGCCTTGTTTGGAGGAACTTGGAGCCTCGTTCCAGGATCGTGCAGTAGCGGTTACAGGTTGTAACCAACCCCTTTTGTTGTCATCAATAAAATGACTCTCATTCTCGTCTGATTCTTTGTGTTAATTCATGATTTTAATGATATTATGTGTATCTTGTTTTGAATCTAACATAGAATTTGAATTCATTATATTTAGTTAGTTAGTGGGTAACTAATTTCTTGTAGTTGCATACCTCTTTGGTTGTAGGACTTTCAAAATATCATTGTCAAGGATTTCCAGAGCAGAAGACCTCAAGTGAGATCTACTTCAAACATAGGATTCTAGGTACATTCTTCTTTCTTTCTTCTAAACGTTAGTTACTGTATGTAGTTATTTCCAATTGATTGTCTAATTAGAGGTTGAGAGGAGCCTTTTAAGGGCACTTCTCTGTTGTGGCTCTGACCCAAAGCCATAGGACTTAGATTTCTATAACAAAATTTGTGAATCCATTGGGGATTCTTCCTTTTTGGTTTTTTAAGGGTGCTTTATTTCTTCATTTCTTTTGATTATTTTTCTTTGTTTTAATACTTTCTTTACCCTTCTCTAAATTTGTACAATCATTTCTAAGTCTTCCAGCCCTCCTTCCTTAAGTTTGAGGGGTTTTTATTTGGTGTACGTGGGTTTAATTGAGTACATTCACGTACATACACAAATTTCCTTGACCAAAGTCATGTACACAAGCTTGTATATGTGACCTACAGTGGAGAGTGTCACATACGCCTAAAAAAAAGTGACTTTTTTGCTTCTTTTTCAACCTTTTTGAAGCTTTGTTTAGCTAGTTTGGGGGTCTTTGTGGCAGGTTTGGTCCCAGAACTTTTTATGGACTATAGGTTGGTAAGGAATTCATTGTGATTGGAAAACAAATCTTTTGATCCATCTTTGTCTCCCTTGTATCCCTTGTATTTCATGACTATACGACTAGTCTTATTCTCAGGATCTCAGTTTAATAGTCGCTGTTGTGGTCATTTTTGAAAATTGATTTTGTATTTGAGTTAGATATTTTTATTTTGTGCTTTCCTTGGATTTTTGAAACAAAAAAAAAAACAAAAAAATATTTATTTTAGCATCTTTTGTTAGTTTTTTCTTTGGTAAAAAGAAGAAAAGAAAATGAAAAAAACCTAGTTTTCTGCTAGTTAGGTGTCTTTCTTTCTTTGCATGGTTTTGCATTGTTATTTGAAAAAGAAAACGATATTTGCATAGGGTTTATTTTCTTCTCATATTGAAAGAATTAAAAAAATAAAAAGAACAAAGAACCAAGAACAAAGAACAAAGAACAAAGAACAAAGAACAAAGAACA